>LM523159.1:1489266-1818447 GCA_000941615.1 Parastrongyloides trichosuri | reverse complement strand
AAAAAAAATTAAATGATTGTTTCAGTTACTATTTCACATAAAACTTTAATTTTTATACATATATATTTTTCTGTAGTTCCACAGATATTTATTTTATATAAAATATTTTTACCATATACAAAGCCGATATTCAAAAGATAATAGAGTATTTGATAAATTACGAGGTAGTTGTTTTTGCCAAAAATTTTTGCCTTCACTATACACAAAATATGACAATGGTAAGAGTTGTGAATTTTCTTCAAAAGTATCTCAAATACAAACAATATTATATTCCAATGAAAAAGCATACTTTATTCAGGAAGTTTGGGCAATTATTATACTTGAATAAAATTGTACCTTTTTTTTAAAATATATACTTAACTACCTTTAATAAAAAGAAACTTTTTGGTGGTACTATTTAAAATATTCCTTTTTTATACACCCAGATTAAATATTTTTGCATCCTTTTTACAAATTTACTAAATTTCTACATATTGCTTCATTAACCCTCTATTATTTTCAATCAAAAGTTTCAATCATTAAAGCATATGTTTATAAATTGTTTTATACAGATATATTTATATGTATAAATATTCCTTGCAATATTTCCTTTTCTAATTTCAATTTTCCTTTTGCATTTGATTTTTTAACGCCTAGTATCTACATATATAGTATGATTATAATAAAATAGAGCCATAGTTTAAGATGTATTTAAGAAGAAAGAAAAAATTTTGAGAGATATTATGTGGTAGTATATCATTATGGTAGTAGAAGAAGTAAAAATGTTTTATCAAATAAAAATTGTAAATTTTATTTATGTATCTCTTTGTATTTTTTTATTTCTTAGGTACTTTAAAATTCCCGGATAATAGTAGTATAATAAATAAAAAAAAATAATTTTTTTTGGCATATTTTTTTTTAATATCTTTTATATTGATAAATATGTAAATTGACTTTAAGTCTAAACTCTTTACTGATCCTAAGGCAGTATAAAATATATTTTCGTATCATAATATTAACGTACAAAACAAATATCATATCATCTGGATATCAGACATATCTAATCACATATATTAAGACTATTTTGCCATTTACCTTAATTGATATATTTATCAAAAATTTATCAACACAAACTTTCATTTTATTTTTTTATTATTTTTTGCTGAAATAAAATAATATTTATTATTTTTATTATTAATATAAAGTACAAACATTGTAAAAAATTCACTATCTTTATAAAGTTATATATGTCATTTCAATTAGCTGTAAAACATAGTTTTACATTAAATAAAATATTATTTTTCAAGTTACACCTTCTTTTAAAGAAGCAATTTTAAACGTTGTCTCAATACATAAAATCTCATCGCACATATAAAATTTTGTAGTATATATTAATAGGAATATTTTCAGAAACATAAGTAATTTAGACATTTTATATAATTTATATAGTCAAATTTAAGAGAGATAGTCATAATCTTAAGATTACATTTTGTGACTTTACTAAAATTTTAATTTTTCTTCTATTTCATATTTTAAATAAAATATATTGTAAAGGATATACATTTTTTAAAAAATATATTTTTTATTTGTTGTAATTTATATATTTATGTTTTTAGTCAACAATATGTTACAAAGATACATCATAATGTTTTTTATTTTTACAATAATTGTTAATTTGTAAAATTAGCAACATTTTTTTTATTGACGTGAATCTAATTTAGCTATCATATTAAGATGGAGTAAAAAAATAAATTTAATAAAATAAAATGATTTAATTTATTTTAATATAAATTTTTTGATATCATTTTTATTTTATTAAAAACAACATCTTAAATTGTGTTATTTGGAGCTTCCTTTTAATATTAATCTCCAATTTTTTTATCTTCTATAATCTCTCTTTCTATTATCATAACAATTTTATATATATTACATATATTTTTTTACTTTTTTACAATATTTATACATGTCATTAACATTTTACGATATAATATAACTATAAAAGCAAGCTGATTTATTAATTTATTTATACATTTTTAAATTAAACGTATGTTTAATCTATTATTTTTCAGACAACAAACAAATAAATATTTAAATAATATATAATAATATTTTTTTTAAATATTAAAGTTGAAGAACTTGTGAAATAGTTTTTTTTTTNAAAAACTTTTCAAGTTTAAATTTTGTTAAAATAAACATGGCGAACTCAGACTTTGACATAACTGTCAAAGAGTTAAGAGCTCTAATGGAGCTTCGTGGACATGAAGCTGTTGAGACAATTGAAAAAAAGTATGGTGGAATAGAGAGTTTATGTAAAAAGTTGAAAACTGATCCTATGCATGGATTACCAGATGATTCACATGAAATTGAGAGGAGAAGAAAAATTTTTGGAAAAAATGAAATTCCACCTGTTCCTTCAAAATCGTTTTGGAAACTTGTTTGGGAAGCTTTGCAAGATATTACTATGGTTATATTACTTGCTTCAGCTGTTGTTTCATTGGTATTATCATTCTATAAACCTCCTCATGAACCTTCTGCCGGTGGAGATCCAACAGAAGCTGAAGCTGGATGGATTGAAGGTGTAGCAATTCTTATTGCTGTTGTTGTTGTTGTATTAGTTTCTGCTTTAAATGATTGGTCAAAAGAGAAACAATTTAGAGGATTACAATCAAAAATTGAAACAGAGCACAAATTTTCAGTTATACGAGGTGGTCAAGCAATGGATGTAACAGTTCATGACTTAGTTGTATCTGATATTGTTCGTGTAAAATACGGTATATATTTTATTAATTTTGAAATTTTTAATTAAAAAATTAATTTTTTAGGAGATTTATTACCAGCTGATGGTATTCTTATTCAAAGTAATGACTTAAAAATTGATGAATCATCTTTAACCGGTGAATCAGATCTTATTAAAAAAAGTCCTGATACTGATCCTGTATTATTATCAGGTATATTTTATTTATTTATCAATATAAAGTATAAAATTTTTTAAAGGTACTCATGCTATGGAAGGAAGTGGAAGAATGATATTAACAGCTGTTGGTGTCAATTCACAAACTGGAATTATTATGGCTTTACTAGGTGCAACTGGGAAAGAAAAAAAAGAAGAGGAGGAAAAAAATGTTCCACATTCTGAAAATCTTTCAAATGTTAAAGTTCCACCACTATCGGGAACAGAAACAGCTGATAAAAAGAAAAAAAGTAATGACGATGATATTGATGAAGATTCAGTATCTAAACATAAATCTGTTTTACAAGGAAAATTATCTGCATTAGCTATTCAAATAGGATACATTGGATCAATTGTTGCTGCTGCTACAGTAATAATATTAATTGTTCGTCATTGTGTTACTCATTATTGGATTAATGGAGAATCTTTTAAAGCATCTGATTTGTCATACTTTGTTAGTTATATAATTGTTGGCGTTACAGTTCTTGTTATCGCTGTACCTGAAGGTTTACCATTAGCAATCACCTTATCTTTAACATATTCAGTTAAAAAAATGATGAATGATAACAATTTAGTAAGACATTTAGATGCATGTGAAACCATGGGAAATGCTACATCTATATGTTCTGATAAAACAGGTACATTAACAACAAACAGAATGACAGCAGTACAAAGTTATATAAATAGAGAATTTGTTAAGAATGGAGCCCCAAAATGGAATACATTAGATGATATGACTAAGCATGTATTGATTGACTGTATATCAATTAACAGTAGTTATAGTTCGCAAGTAATTGAAGGCAAAAACGGTGAACAACGAACACAACTAGGAAATAAGACAGAATGTGCTTTATTAGGATTTGTGTTAGATCTTGGACAAAATTATAACGAAATAAGAAAGAATAAACCTGAAGATCAACTATTTAAAGTATATACATTTAATTCGCAAAGAAAATCTATGATGACGGTAATAAATCTTCCTGATAATAAAGGATACAGAGTATTTGCAAAAGGTGCATCTGAAATTATATTATCGAGATGTAAATTTTTATTAGGAACAAATGGAAAATTAGAAAGATTTGGCCCAGGACAATTAGTTGAATTAACAACAAATGTTATTGAACCAATGGCTTCTGATGGATTAAGAACAATAGGTTTATCATATAAAGATTACGTTTATGATAATGCAAAAGATAATGAAGTATTAATTGAAGGAACAATTGATTGGGATAATGAAGCTGAGGTTCGTGAAGGGATGACAGCTATAGCAATCATTGGAATTCAAGATCCGGTAAGACCTGAAGTACCACCAGCTATTGCTAGGTGTCAAAAAGCAGGAATTACCGTACGAATGGTAACGGGTGATAATATCAATACAGCTCGTTCAATTGCTACATCATGTGGAATATTAAAACCGGGTGAAGATTTCTTAGCACTTGAAGGTAAAGATTTTAATGCAAAAATTAGAGATTCAGATGGTAAAGTCAGTCAAGAAAAATTAGATGCTATATGGCCACGATTAAGAGTACTTGCTCGAGCACAACCATCTGATAAGTATGTATTAGTAAAAGGTATTATTGATTCAAAATACACAAAAAATAGAGAAGTAGTTGCTGTAACTGGAGATGGTACAAATGATGCTCCAGCATTAAAGAAAGCTGATGTTGGATTTGCTATGGGTATTGCAGGTACTGATGTAGCTAAAGAAGCTTCTGATATTATACTTACTGATGACAATTTTACTTCTATTGTTAAAGCTGTAATGTGGGGTAGAAACGTATATGATTCTATATCTAAATTTTTACAATTTCAATTAACTGTTAACGTTGTTGCTGTTACAATTGCTTTTATTGGAGCATGCACAATTAATGATTCACCATTAAAAGCTGTGCAAATGTTATGGGTTAATCTCATTATGGATACGTTGGCATCATTAGCATTAGCAACAGAAATGCCAACAGAAGAATTATTAGACAGAAAGCCATATGGACGTACCAAATCATTAATTTCAAGGACGATGGTAAAAAATATTGTTGGACATGCAGTATATCAATTAGCTGTACTATTTTTCCTTCTATTTTTTGCTGATAAATTTATACCAGGAGTTACAAATGGTCGTGAACAACCATTGAATTCACCACCATCAAAACATTTTACCATTATTTTTAATACATTTGTATTAATGACGTTATTTAATGAAATTAATTCAAGAAAAATACATAATGAACGCAATATATTTAAAGGAATTTTTACAAATCCAATTTTTTGTACAATTTGGATTGTTACATTTATATCTCAATTTTTTATTATTCAATTCGGAGGTTTTTGGCTTAGTACGGCACCTCTTGATTTAATTCAATGGGGAATATGCCTTGCTTTTGGACTTTCAGAATTAGTATGGGGACAAATTATTTCAACGATACCATCAACAATATTACCAAAATCTTTCTCATTCGGTAGAGGTGAAGTAAGACCAACTAGTATTTTGGTTACTGGAGAATATGATACATCAGAGGAGAGGGTAGCACAAATTGGTGAAGATAAAGTTTCCGCGTTGGCTCAAGCTAGACCAGGACAAATTTTATGGTTATTAGGGTTAACGAGATTACAAACACAGGTTAGTTTTTTAAATAAAAATTTCATTTTGTTTATTGGCAACTTAATATTGTGATTCTGTTGATGGTTGTTAGTTTTTTATTAAATAGCATGTAACATTTCTTTAAATAAAAAGTACTGCAAACATATCATCACGAAGTAAGAGACAATTATATAGAAAGACTTTTGTGAGATCAAAGTTATACAAAAAATAACATAAAGAAAACTTCACTAAATTTTAAAAATCCTTTTAGATGCGTGTCGTCAAAGCATTCCAATCAAATATAGACTCAAGTCATCCATCATCACTTACAACATCAGCATCTGAAAGAGTTCGAAACAGTTTTAGAAGATTACGTATTGCAAAGGAACGCGAATTGGCAAGTATGTAAATATGTCCTGCATATTTCTGTTAAAGCACTACTTTTCATATAGCAACTTTTTTTTTTAATTATTATATATATATATATTTTATTTTATTTTTATTTTATTTTTATTTTTATTTTTATTTTTTATTTTTTTAATATTGTTGGCTTTTGTTTGCTTGAAGCAATTGTTAAATGTGACGCAAATAACTTAACAAAAAGAATTACCAATAAAAATCTATATTTCAGAGGCTTCCAGGACCGGTGGACAGGTCAATGTCGAGGAGTCAGAGAAAAATTCAACCAATATAAATGTATCTTTTTCAAAGAAATAATTGCAAACTTATAATGTCATTATTTATTTTGCACAAATATTATTGAATAAGAAACTTCAGAACGAATATTTTTTAATAGATTTTTATTACAAATTTAAAACATATTTCAAGCAAAAAAAAGTATATGTAATGTATTATTTATCCACAAATATCATAAAAAAAGTTATCTTAAGTAAAAAATGAATGAATTATCTATTGGTGTTAATTTTTTATATGTGTGTTGCTTAAATAATATGACTTTATATATTTTTAAAGTTTGAGGCCTTTGTGTTTTCTAAATTCGCAAAGCGAATATATTTTAAATCGTTATAAATGGCAACTTTTAAAGCTTATCAATAAATTAATATTATATATATAATTTGACTCGATTCAATGACGTATGAATATTTTTAAAAGTTAATAAAAGTGTTTAAATATGAATTGCACTTATATATCATTATATGTTTTATCTTTTTGTCAAAAATCAATCATTTTAAGCTTCGCGATAATGTTGGAGTTTGTCGTTGAAACAATTCACTTATTTGTATAAAAAGTAATAAGCTTTAGATAAAGTATTTTTTAACAAAAATTTATTTCTTACCAAATATGAAAAAAATTCAATTTTAGATATGCATAGTGAATCATACGAAAGTTTTACAAAGAATGATATTTATGCATTTGAAGGTTATAATTATGTGGAAATATATACTTAAAAGATGAAAATTTTATAATATGATAAATTTTATAAATTTCTAGATAAAATTCCATACTTCTTTGGATTTTCAGAAAATATAATTTGTATTCATTTTTAAAGTTAAGAAGGTAAAGAAAAATCAAAAAATTATATGTCATTAAATGAATTGATGAAGAAGTCAAAATAAATCAAAATGTAAGGAATAATGATTTTAAGAATAAATATTATGTACATTCAAAGAATTATACAAAAATTCACTACCAAATAATAATAGGATTTAATATATATGTAATAGAAGAAAAATGCAAAATTTGTCTCTTCTTAGAAGTATTGTTTTTAAACATGTATAAGTTGATTCTGGTGTAGAATTTTAATTCTAAAATGATTTTTGCAGGTTTCAGACCGATAGGAACACTAAAAAAGCTATAATTATTAACTATTAAAATTAGTAATTTTAATTTGAGAGTTTTAGACATGATTAATGTTTATTTCTAGGTTATTTTACATGAGAAAACCGATTCTAACATTAAAGTATTAATATCTTATTATTTTAAATAATATTTTTATAAAGAAACAATTTTAAAACTAATGGTGAAAATTTCATTATAATTGGATTAAATATAAAGATGTTATCAATAGTAGGGATATTAATTTGAATAAATAATTAATATTGAAACATTTTGTTATAACGATATAATAATGGTGATAATCAGAAAGTTTTAAATTTGGATGTATAAAAATTACTAATGAAGTTTCAACAGGTATATAGGAAAGTATAATGTTGACAAAAGATACATCGTCCATAGAACCAAAACAATAAGTTTTAAGGCTGTGTACCAACATAAAAGTGTATAAACAATACTATAAAATCGTGTTAACTTTATTAGATATTAATTTATAATTTAAAAAAGTTTTAAAAAATATAATATTTGTTTGCACAATATTGTATCATATTTTATTTTGATAAATAAATAATTTTCTCAAAATTTAATTTTTGACAAATAAAGCTTTTTATCAGATATTTTTTAATCAATTTATAAATATTTTATTTATTATTTATTAAAAGATAAACAAAATCAGTCATTTTTAAAAAACGTAATTTTTGGTATTTTTCTTATGTGAATTTTTATATGTCAAACGTTCAACTAGGTACTTTAATAAAAAGGTATTGAATCTTAAATAAAATATTTGTGATTCATATGACAAATAATTCATAATGACATCATTAAATGCTAAAAAATCTAAAAATATTTTTTTTATTTTTACCCATTATTATTATCAATGAAACAATTGATTAAAAAAGAATATAAAAGAATGACTATTCAACCAGTCATGCAATTTATATAATACATTTAATTATAATTGTTGCACTTTTATAGTTTTTAATAAATTATATGTATATATTAAAGTCTTAGATATATTAAATAAGTAACTGATTTAAGAGATCCTTTTGGAGCTCTCTGATTACATAATTTTTTTTTGACTTTCCAATCGATCTAAAGTCTTTACCAAATCAATTTTGAATCATTTTTTACCCAAGAATCAACAATTTTATATTCAAAAAACACTTTCCTTTCTGGTGACAAATTCTACATTTAACTCACCAATAAAATTCTGGTAAACTTTGGTATCACCAAACATGAAACTTATAAATGTCCTATGACGGTTTATTAAAATTATTGATATGATTTGCCTACTTGAGTTAGCTATATTACATTTTAAGCATGTGATAATATTAGGTTTACAAACATAAGATGTTGTTATATTTACTTTGTTAGTTTTTTCGAGTTCAAAATTTTTCTCTGGTTATTATATATTGATTCACGCAACGTTGTTTTGTTTTAGTAGAATACTTTGTTAACGTTTATTTTATATGTTTCAATTAATAATTATTGTTTTTTGTATTATTGCGTAATTTCAGAAAATAATGAAAGGTAATGATTCAAAATCTTCTGGGAATGACTGTCTTTATCAATTTCGAATAAGTTTAGTTGGAGATTCGGGGGTCGGAAAATCTTGTTTACTTAAATATTTGTCAGATGGAATTTATGATAACGAATGTGTTGTTACTATCGGGGAAACCGTTTGCACAAGAATAGTTACATTGGAAAATGGCGTAAGAATTAGACTTGAATTATGGGATACAGCAGGACAAGAACGATTTAGGTATGCTTTAAATTTCTTTTTTTAATATTTCGTTATAATTTAGAGCTATTTCAAGATCATACTATCGTCATTCTGTAGGCGTTATTATTGTTTATGATATTCAAGATCGTGATACCTTTAACCATGTAGAAAAATGGTTTACAGAAACTGAAGACAACGTTGGTGGACCATATCCAGAAAATAATGTGTTTCAATTAGTTGGTCATAAAGCTGATCTTCAAAATAAAAGACAAGTACAGTATGAAGAAGGAAGTAGCTTTGCAAAGAACCACAACATGCAATTTATTGAAACATCTGCAAAAACAGGTGAAAATGTTGAAGAATGTTTCCTCATGATTGCAAAAGAAATACACGAAAGATACAAAAAAGGATTGCTTAAAACAATGGAAGGATGGGATGGAATTAAGATTACACAACAAAAAAAATCCAACACAATATCACTAAAAGACAATAATGATAATAATGACAATAATAGCGGTTGTTGGTGTTAATATTTACAATATCAATAAACAATATAAATAATAAAAAACTATTTTGAATTTCTACACAAAAAAAATTATATAAGGTTAGATATATCCCATATTATAATTACGCAATTATATTCGATCTTTACCATTTTTTTCTTCTCTTCTTGGGTATGTATAAATATTATTCCATAGTTAAGATCATTGCTAACAGCTAGTGGTTTTAAATCATATTGTACTGGAAATTGTTTCATACGATTATTCCACGTTTTACATATAATTGTTGGTGTTTAAAATCCCATTACTAGAAAAGTTGTTGTATTCTTAGAGCATTCACTACATAATGATATTTGACAGATTGTTTTATATAATATAATAATAAAATGATGTAAAGTTGTTTAAAAGTATTCCGTTATAGTACTTTTATATTAAGAACATTTAAATAAAGTTTTGAAATATGTTTGTTTTAGTTGATACGAATCATTATTCTCATAAAAAATAACTATTTTTAGACAAAATCACTTTTATATCTTAAATATAATATAAATTTTATTTTTAACAAGAAATCATTGGAATTGCTACATTTTTATTTGAAAATTATACATATCTTATAATTTTATCTTTATATCCTCAATGAATCATTGAATAAAGAAACATTATAAAACTTTTATGTAAAAAATTAATTTGTTTGAATACTTTTTTTTGACAAAAATAATTGAACATTTCTACGTATTTGTGTAGCTACGAATACAGTAGTATATTGTTTTAAAAATCAAGCCATAATTTTTTTGGGCTACCTTTATTTATAAATTGGTGACAGAATTAACACTGTGTTTATATAATTAGTTGAATTATAAATCAATGACATAAATTAATGTATTAAGTAACTATAATTTAAATATCTTTACGACAACTATAATTAATATTACTACAGAATATGTATTTAATCAAAATACGACTTTTTATATATCATTCAATTTAACATTGATGTTAATAAAAAATTAATTTAGAAAATATGCTTCGTTGGTTGATTTTCAATTTATATTTTTATTAGTTGTCTTTCCAATCGAAATTTTAAAACTTTCATTTTATTAATATAATGGTCCTATGAACAAAAATCATGCTTTTGACTGTTAACAAAAATTTTTACTATTTATAAAATTTGAAGACTAAATATTAAATAATTAATATTTAAAATAATAATACGATTAATTTTTATTATAAAGTAAATTTTAAAAATAGCTTTATATTTACAATATAACATATTTTAACTATTTTTGATTTTATATGCACTCGAAAGTAAAAATATCATGTGATATTGTGGAAATCTCACAGTTCGAAATAAAACAATAACATATATTATCTAGTTTCCCAATTGATTTATTTGATATACATAGCCGTCATCATCTGTTAATGATTATTCAGCAGAAATAATAAATAGATGATAGATACCTTATCATAGTCCTATTTGTTATTAGTTTTAATCTTAACTACAATGCCTTGTACTACGTGGAAGCATCTCAATTTTGATTGTATATCACTTAATGCATTTGTATAACCCAGTATTTATTATCTGCGCTAAGTTCAGTTTACATTTTAAAAAGACTTTCCTTTCCTACTATGAATTTAGCGTTATTAGAGTACACCTTGCGCTATAGTACGCTTTTAAAAGTGAACTTATGTCATTTATTGATCTATGCCGTTATGCCGTACATAACATTCATAACACACTGTTCATATAAAACAAGTTTTTTATAAATAATTTTATTAACAAAGTACATATTATTTTTATTCTTCAAATATGCTTCTTTAAATTATGTTAATTGTGCTACACGTTGTTAATTTTTATTTTATAAACCTTGACATTGAATTGTTTTATATGTTTAGATTTAAATAGAATAGCGTTCATATTTTTGAATGTTAGTATGTTGATAAATAACAGATATTTATGTTTGTTTAAAAAATTATTATTTTAATATTTTCTATGATTCCCCTTTAAACTATCTTTATTGTCATACATTTTTGACATATTTTAGAAATTCGCATAGACGACAGTATTTTTAATCATTTTTATATTTTAAAATTTTGGTAAACTATCAAAATATTTTAAAACAAAAGTTATATTCATAACAAAATTTTTAAAAAATTTAATAATATTAAAAATAAATGTATGATATTATTTCTATATAATTCTTTACTCCTTAATCATTTGCTCAACAGTAATATAAAAAAATTAATTTCCAACTTTTTTAATAAATACTATGTACTTTTTTATTACAGTAATATTTAATACTAAAAATATTTATATTATATGTGACCTTATAATTTTATTTTAATTGTAAAAGCTTCTATATAATCTATTATTTGCAATTCCAACTAAGCAGATGTTTTCCTAATCTTTTGTGTGTTGGTGATTTGTACAGAAGGGTTGTTTGAATATATTATTGTGCTCTTCTATCTTAAAATTGTAGCGATGTGATGTGTACTAACTGCTATCGCAACTATAGCAAGTATCTATTTACCAACTAACCCAAGATGTCTTGCAAAGAATTTTATTTTAACGATTGACTATATGTGTTTAATTATTAAAGTATGCATTTTTAAAACATTTAAGGGGATGTTGCATTTGCTACATAATGATAAAATTATATCTAATTTCAAAATTTTTGAACTAAATTAATTTTTTTAAGCACAAAATACAAAATATATATTGTTAGTTAAACCCATTAAATCGATACACAATTTATCGCGTGGTCATATTTTGACGCATTTATCACGCGACATTATTGGTTTTATATACATTTTGATTTAAGTTCGTAAGTAAGCAAAATTTTCAATGAATTAAAAATATAATTAAAAATATATTATACTGTAGATAATTAATATTTTTTTTNTTTTTTTTATTATTATTATGATAAAATTATTTAAATATTTTTAAATTTTATAATTAAATAATGTGACTTATTTCCAATTGACTAAATGTTTTATTGAAACTAACATTTAATTTTTAGATACAGCATTAAACGATTGTTATCTTTATAACAGAGGCTGTTATTCGTTTCTGTATAGAAACATATTTTTAATTAGTAAAGTTTGCAGATATCGCAAAATATTGCAAGTAGTGGAGATCTCTCATTGAACTAACAAAAAATGGCTGCAACTGGCATTGATCACCAACAAAACATGGCAAATATGTTTG
The DNA here is from genome assembly GCA_000941615.1 of Parastrongyloides trichosuri. Lineage (NCBI taxonomy): Eukaryota > Metazoa > Nematoda > Chromadorea > Rhabditida > Strongyloididae > Parastrongyloides > Parastrongyloides trichosuri. The sequence goes on along the minus strand of LM523159.1, from coordinate 1,805,721 downwards.
GTATGTTTTTCTATTTTTTTAATAATTTATATGTTTTTATTAATTTAGATGCCTTAAGTTTCGATGATAATAATGCAATGCAAATACCGAATTCAATGGCTGGATTTTTGGGACTTCAGGACACTGGTCATCATTTTATGCAAAATGACTTTTTTTCAAACCAAATTGCAAATTTACCTCAAGAATTGTCGGTGCTGCATACTGGGTCCCAAAGTATTATGAATAACGAAGGAGGCATGGGTGATAATCATTCATTACTTTCGCTAGCACCAGGAGTCCCAATGATGAGTACAATAAGTGACGACCAGCATTCATTGATACCAAATCAACAGTTATCTTTCACTTTCCAATGCCCAAAACGTCCTGATCATGGTCAACAAGGAAGGGAAATTGCATTAAAAGCAAATCACTTTAAAGTTTCAATTCCTGGTGGAAGTGTTCAATACTACCAAGTCGATGTATCTCCTGAAAAATGTCCTAGAAAAGTAAATCGTGATGTAATAAAAGCTTTAATTTCTACTTATCCAACCATCTTTGTTAATTCAAAGTTAGTATACGATGGCAAAAAAAATATGTATACAAGAGAGTTGTTACCCATTGGAAGCGAAAGAACCGAGTTTGAAGTTAATTTATCAGGTGATTCAAACCAAGAAAGAAAATTTATTGTAGGGATTCGTTATCAGGCAACTGTATCACTACAACGTCTTGAAGAAGCAATGGCAGGTTTAATAAGAAATATACCTGCAGATGCTGTTCAAGCAATGGATGTCATTTTAAGGCATCTACCATCTACTCAATATACACCTGTTGGCAGGTCATTTTTTTCATCACCACACACAACAAAACCACAACATAGTGGACAACATCACCACGGACAAGATTATGGAAAATTAGGTGGTGGGAGGGAAGTATGGTTTGGTTTCCATCAATCTGTACGTCCTTCTGAATGGAGAATGATGTTAAATATTGATGTTTCTGCAACTGCATTTTATCGTAGAATGTCAGTATTAGAATTTTTGGGGGAAGTATTAGAGCAACCAGTTACTGCATTCGCTGATAGACGTTCATTATCTGATGCTCAAAGAGTTAAATTTACTAAAGAAATGAGAGGATTGAAAATTGAAATAACCCATTGTGGACAAATGCGAAGAAAATATAGAGTTTGTAATGTTACAAGAAGACCAGCACAATCTCAAACATTCCCTCTTCTTAATGAAAATGGAATTACTTCAGATTGTACTGTAGCAAAATATTTTTTTGATAAATATGCAATGCAATTAAAATACCCATACTTACCCTGTTTACAAGTTGGTCAAGAACATAAAAATATATATTTGCCTCTTGAAGTTTGTGATATTGTTTCTGGTCAAAGATGTATTAAGAAACTAACAGATACACAAACTTCAACAATGATTAAGGCAACAGCTAGAAGTGCTCCAGAAAGAGAAAGAGAGATTACAAATCTTGTGCAAAAGGCTGACTTTACAAGTGATCCTTATGCAGCTGAATTTGGAATCTCTGTTACTCCTGAAATGACAGAAGTCAAAGGAAGAGTTCTTCCAGCTCCAAAACTACTTTACGGTGGTCGTACAAAAACAACCGCTTTACCTAATCAGGGTGTATGGGATATGAGAGGGAAACAATTTCATACAGGGATTGAAGTCAAAATGTGGGCAATTGCATGTTTTGCACAACAAACTCATGTTAAAGAACATGATCTTCGTAATTTCACTGGCAATCTTCAGCGTATATCCTCTGATGCTGGAATGCCAATTATTGGACAACCATGTTTTTGTAAATATGCTGTTGGTGTTGACCAAGTTGAACCAATGTTTCAATACTTAAAGAATACCTATCCTGGATTACAATTAGTTGTTGTCGTTTTACCAGGAAAAACACCAGTTTATGCTGAAGTTAAGAGAGTTGGTGATACTGTTTTAGGTATAGCAACACAATGTGTTCAAGCAAAGAATGTAATTAAGACAACACCACAAACACTTTCTAATTTATGTTTAAAAATGAATGTAAAATTAGGAGGTGTTAATTCAATCTTACTTCCATCAGTTAGACCAGCTGTTTTTAATGAGCCTGTCATATTTTTAGGAGCTGATATTACACATCCTCCAGCTGGTGACTCTCGTAAACCATCTATTGCCGCAGTTGTTGGTTCTATGGATGCACATCCATCTCGTTATGCAGCTACAGTTCGTGTTCAACAACATAGACATGAAATTATTACAGATCTAGCATATATGGTTAGGGAATTACTTGTTCAGTTTTATAGAAATACACATTTTAAGCCAACAAAAATTGTACTTTATCGTGATGGTGTATCTGAAGGTCAATTTTTAAATGTTCTTCAATATGAACTTAGAGCCATTCGTGAGGCATGTATGACATTAGAACGTGGTTACCAACCAGGAATTACATTTATTGCTGTCCAAAAAAGACATCATACAAGACTTTTTGCCTGTGATAGAAGAGATCAAGTTGGTAAAGCCCAAAACATTCCACCTGGCACCACTGTTGATGCTGGTATTACTCATCCAACAGAATTTGATTTTTACCTCTGTTCTCATGCTGGTATTCAAGGTACATCACGTCCTTCACATTATCATGTTCTTTGGGATGATAATAATTTAAAAGCCGACGAATTACAACAATTGACATACCAAATGTGTCATACATATGTTCGTTGTACTAGATCTGTCTCAATTCCTGCTCCAGCATATTATGCTCATCTTGTTGCTTTCCGTGCTCGTTATCATTTAGTTGACCGAGAACATGATTCAGGGGAGGGTTCTCAACCATCCGGAACTTCTGAAGATACGACATTATCTAACTTGGCTCGCGCTGTTCAAGTTCATCCAGATGCCAATAACGTCATGTATTTTGCCTAAATAAACTTCAGAAAAATTTGCGTATTACAAAATAATTATGTCGAGTTGCACAACAACAATGTTTTATCATCCAAAATTTTCCTATTTTAACCTTAATTCATTTTATATCTTAATACTCTAGATTAATTATAATGTCTACAAAATATATTGAAATAACAAAGCAATTAAGCAAAACACAACGAAATATATAACTTTTTACATTTATGGTGAAAAAAACCACATATACAATAACTCTCAAGTTAGTGATACTGTCTTTACAAAATACGCCATATCCAACTGTCAAATGGTTAGAAAACTTCAGAAATGCTTTTAAGCTGAATACTAGTTTCCACCAGATCACAATTAATTTTTTCCGCTTTTTAATCAAATTTACTAACTCTCTGTTAACTATTTTTTAATACTTTATTAAAATTTAAATAAAATTTGGATGAGCAACTTTTAAATAATTAATGTTAATTGATTACAACAAAAAAATTAATCATATATATGGTTATTTTATAATTATAAAATTATGGTCTTTCTTTATTATAACTTTATATATTTTAAAATTATTTTATAGAACTAATAAAATTGATTTATCATTTCCTTTTATTGGTAATGTTTTAAAAGTATTTTTGAGGTTGTTCATATTATACCTTTTTATTAGTGTCACATAAAATTTTTAACAGTGAATGAATATTCATAAAGGACTATAATTCTTACCTCTTAACAATACATTTATATCCTTGATCATTTATAAATTCTATTGATGTAAAATATACCAGTTTTGATTAGAAGCATTTAAACATTTGTCATTCAAAAACAAAAGGCAAATATAAATATGATGATTCACCATATTAATTTATCTAAATATCTTTATAAAATATTTAATAAATAAGTTTTATCTTTATCTAATTGATAAAGAAAATTTTTTTTATTACATATAATTTATTACATAAAAATTTGCTTTCTAATTTTTATATATTATAAATTTTATTTTATTACTTATAAAACGAATTATTTTGCATATATTTTAATCGAATATTTGTTAGTATATAAGCCCAGTTATTCTTCATTCATCATTTACCACATCTTTTTGGTTTTATATATAAAAAATAAATTTTATATAAATTTTGTTTTACACAAGATAATCTATTTATATTTATATATAGCTTAAAGGTATGAAACAGTTGGATGATGATAAGTTTATATATTTGTTGTATAATTCCTTTATGTCGATATTTTATTATGTTATTAATAGCTTTAAATTTAAATATTATTTCTTTTCTAAAAAATTTTAATACATTTCTCTTTGGAAAAGTATTGATAAAAGGCATTCTTTTAATTTTCAATAAGAAGCATTAATATTTCTTGATAATTTTTATATTTGCTTATTCACTAACTAGTACTTATAAAATTGAGCACGATAATAATTGTGAAGTAATAGATTGTATATGGATATATAATAATTTTAAAGAAAAATCTATACCAAAAGCCAGGTTAAAGTTGAAAGATATATTTGATTTTACATATTATTAAACAACTTAATTATTCGCTTAAGAGAGTTTTATAAAATTTTTGTACACTTCTTTAATAACCATTTGATTATAATCATATACAACACTTATGACTAATACTTCAATTGAATAATTGTTGAACCCGTTTTGTCATTACCTTTCCTATTCAATCGCAATGTTGCCACTTCATCATTCTATTTTAAATATCTAAATCACTTTTCACTTTTTATACTTACTTTGTATATCTTATATATTCATCAATATAATATATATAATTTTAAATTTTTTATACTTTCAATAATTAAAATATATTTATAAATCATTTTTCGAATTATATGTCAATATAATTTATTATCACTTTTAGACTATTAAATATGTTAAAGAATATCAAACTAGCATTCGTTTTAATTTTATGTTTCCTATTTATTATCCCAAATAGTGTTGAGGCTGGTTGGTTTGATGATTTAACTGAAACTATTTCAAATGGTCTTATCTCAGCTGCTGATTATATTAAACAAACAGCAGCTCCAACGATAAAAAATAAGACAGAAGAGATTAAAGGAACATTACAAGATCCCGAAACATACAAAGGATTTAAGTTATGGGTCAATGAAGTTGCCATTCCAACAATTAAGGAGAAAGCATCAGCTGCTGGTGACTACATGAAGACAGAAGTATTGCCGGAACTTCAAAAAGTTTATGAAGCAATCAAAAGTAATGAAACCGATAGAACGCCAAAGAATGATGTTTAGTTTTTATAATTTTATATATGTGAAAATTTTACCAAATTTTATCTATTATAAGCTTTTCTAAGCATTTTCGGCAAATTTTTTGAATTGTATAAATAAAATAATATTTATTTAAAATATTTTTATATTTTTTTAATGTTTATGTTGGTTAAAATACGATATTAACCTTATTTGCTTCCTTATTTTATACTATATATCCATTATAGTGTGGTTGTAGTTGTTAAATCTGAAGTTTCGGTTACCGATTCAGAAACGTTACTCGACATTGTAGTACTTTCAATGCTTTCTGTTGCACCGGTGCCTTTTGTGCCTATAGATTCTGAACCTGTTACACTGTCTATAGTAAAATCATCTGTATAATGAGATTGTGTAGTTTCACCTGTTACTGAAGAAGCTCCAGATTGTGTAGCTGTTGATTCTGAAGAAGAAGTTGTTGTTGTCAAAGGTGCTACTGTAGTAGTTTGATTTCCACATTGTTCATAAGCATTAATATAGCATTGATATGTTTTATAATTTGAATTATTTTCTAAAGTTTGATTCATATAATCAATGTATTGTTCAATTGAATACATTGACGTATTAGTTTTTTGAAGGTTTTCTTCTATTTTTTGAACACTTAAAACAATATTTTGATATTCTACTGAAACATTGTTGAATTCATTTTCCAGATTTTCTAATTCTAACAAAAGATTTGCAATTGATTGATCAATAAAATTCTCTTCTTCATTTGTAATTGTTTCTTCTGTTGCTTCGAATATTTCCTCTTTTCCAATTTCATCTGTCATTTCTTTAATAAGTTGATTGGATAATCCAGGTACAGGAAGTTTATATACACAATTACCATTAGAGCATTGTTTGACAAATTCTAAAAATATTAAATATAGATTGAATCTATAAAACTAACTTGCATGGGTCATATTTAATTTGATAGCAGGACCTAAAGGTAAAGATGTTGTGATTTCATCCTCAATATAATCATCGAAGCAAAATACTTTTGAGATAAAAAGAAAATAGAAGAAAAATAAAAATATGTTGAATTTTATCATTTTGTTTCAAAAGAAATTTAATAATAAATTATATATTATTGTCTTATACTTGGTACTTAAAATTTAAGCAAATAAAATTTATCAATTAACAGTAATTGATATATTATACTGATAAATTATAATTAAATGGACCTTTTAACATATAAAAATATTTATAAGGTGTGTCTTCATGATAAAAAAGGATTCTTTATAATATATGACAAACTGATCTTAATATATTTTATCAGTTAATGGTGATAAGATAGTTATAAATTTGTGATTTATGTTTGGTAATAAATTTTAATTTTATAATTATAATATTTTTTAATTAAAAAACATATAAAAATTATAAAAGTTAAGAATTATTAAAATCATCATCAATTGTCAAATAAAACTGTTACCTTTAAATGAAAAATAAAAACATAACAAAGATTTTTTAAAACATTTGTTGCCAAAAAAAATGTCATTTTTTATTGATTTTTCTTTAACATTTATAGTTAGCATATGCTTTGTTTTGGCATAACATTAATCACATTTTTTAATGTTCATTCTTATAACGTATGTTGGAATTATGTAACTTCCCAGAATTCATTTAAAAGTATGTATATTATCATTATAATTAAAAGAGAAAAGTCAGATGTTGCAAATCGTTTATACGTTGTGTAAATTTTTTATATAAATTTATTTCAGGCATCTATTTTAAGAGTTAATAATAAATGAGTGAATTTTTAAAATCAATTTGTCCTTGTCTATTTGGAAACCTTGAAGATGAGGTTCCTTTAATTGATGACATTCGCGCTGACGCTCAAGACCAATCAGCACTAGCTGTCAACCAAAGGTATGTAGATATGTATAATTTAATCTGTTATATCTCATTATAGAAATGATAATGAAAATGAAACATCAAGAGCTGGAAGACCTGGAAGAAGCCGTCATAATAATTATCGTCAAGGAAAGTATAGATTTCATAGAGATGAAGAGACGGAACGTGAATTGAAAGCATTATATGATAGAACAAAAGAAGTATGTTTTTTAAGCATATTTATAAAAGATTTTTTAGAGAATGATTAATATAAATGAAATGCATGAAGATGTAGATTTTGAAAAATTAAGGAAACTATTTGACAATGATTCATATATGAAAGAAATTGAACTACATGATAAAATGTCAACTGATGTCATTGAAAAGGATTGTTTATTAGATCCAACAGGAAGCGAAGAGGAACAAATGAATTTGCTAACAAATGCATGCCCCTTGCCAGCAGAACAGTCACAAAATATTAACAATATATTAAACAAATTAAAAGATTCATTAGACAAAATGAATAACATTGAATTTGATGAACCACTAGTTGTTTATATGGATCTCTAGAAAAATTCAAAATACTGCTTTCTTATAAAAATTTTAAGCAAATCAATTTTATTAATGCATTTTATGTCAAACCTTGCCTCAACCAATTTATATTTCAATTTTTTGGTATCCATATTTATTTAATTTACTTATAATTCAGACCAAAAATTTTTTTTTCAAATTTTACAGCATAATATACTAGCATTTTAATGATTACATATTTCACACATAATATCTAGAGCATCTTTGACAAAAACTTTGATTCTATTATATAAATATATTTTTTCTAATTGTAATAACTAACCCTAATTAATAAATACTTTTGTTCTCTTACATTTTTTTATCCTATTATAAATTTACTTTAAAATAAGTAGATAAAAAAAGCAAAGGTAATATTTTATTTCAATTAAAAGAATTCACACAAATAAATGGTTTTTTATAAAAATCAAATATTTAAAAATAAAAAGAAACGAGGACAATTAAAAATATTGCTGATTCAAAAATAAAAAAATATTAAAATATAAAAAGTAAAATGATTATAAATGAGAGAATATTTTTTGAAAATCAAAATAACGAGTCCATTCCCTGTCACCATTATAATAAACGATGTAATCAGGTTTCTTATTGTAATAAAATTCAACTTTTTTTCTCAAATGTAATGCATCGAGAACGATGGTTGATTTTGTGACATTACTCATTACATCATCTTCATTGATATCTTCTCCTACCAATTCTTCTGGTTCTTCAACAAAATCATCATTTTTGCGATACTTTAAAATTGCGAGCTCCACTGTTGGAGGAATTTGAATTAATGAGTCATCAGTCAATATGACATTTTTTAAGCTAGGTATTCTGTTTAGAAAGGTGTAAGGTAAATTGGGACAATTTGATATTGCTATTGTCTCAATTTTTCTGTAATAATTTTCTAAACAAGCTATATGATTAAATGTCATAAATCTTGAATCCTTAATTATTAGTGTTTTAATTGTTTTTGGTAAAGATTTTAAAATAAGGTCCATTGCATACGTCTTAATTTCAATAACACCAGGATCAAAATTCTCAGTAAGGTGGATGATTCTTATAAAAACAGTTGTAAGATGCTTGATGGTTGATCTAACGTCAAGACATTCCTTGATTAATTCCTTATTTCGTGGTGTTAACTTAACCTCTCTAAGTTTATCATCATCCAAAATTAATCCTAAATCTAAGCGTAAATTCTTAAGATTATAGAATTTAACCAAAGCAATTTTCATGAATTTGGCATCACAATCATCTTCAAGTAATAAATGTAAATGAGATATTGTTAAGATAAGAAGTGGATTGATAGTATTGGTAAGAGTGAATACATTTTCGTAAATTCCAAAATAAGCTTCAATATTTGTTTGAATGCCTAATTTGTGACAATAATCGACAAGTTTAGTATACATTTTATGATCTTCAATAAAACTGCAAGCTTCAAATGTTACAGAATATCCTCTTTCTTTTATAGCATCCAAAGTATAGTAAACTTTTTGTTCTAATTCTTTGTTCAAATCAAAAATATGTTCATCCATTATATAAAATTGAATATGATTCAATTCATAGTAAGATGGAAAAAAATCAAAATCTGAAGGAATTGGATTAAATTTGATAAGATCGACATCCTCAATTCTAATACCAGAAATAGTAGAAATTCTTCGAACTTTTATTTGTTTAAGAATTGGAAGAAGAATTCTATTTGGTACCATAGATGGAATAATGTTTATGGTACGTATATTTTGATACGATTCAATAACAAAACGGATAAACTCAGCAAGTTCTGTTATCAAATTTGTATCTGGGTTGTTTCCATTCATATTTAAATCTCCAGTAAATGAAATTTGAAGAATTGAGTATATCTCTAGAAGTTCTCTACAAACATTCAAAATATGCTTCTTTGCAATGGATAATGGTAATTTAATATTACCTAAGGCAGAAAATACTACCTTTATGTCAGGTTGACCATATCCAATTTGTTTAACATGAAACATAAAAGTTGGTTTAAAAACATTAAATTCTTCTTCTGATCGTTGACAGCCATAAGTTAAACTACCATTGTATGAATATCCTGGAAGATTTTCAAATAAACTCAAATGTTCAGCTATATACTTTGATACAAATTCTTCACTGTAATATTGACTTTTATGTGGACGTGTTGTCATCGAAGCAAACCTGAAAAATTAACGTTAATTTTTTTTTTAAAATATTGATATGAATATAAAGGAAATGTTTGTTGCAGTAAACAAAATGTTGCGTATAATGGGATTACTAATAAATTTGCTCAAATTAGAAAAAAAAAAAAAAACATTTTTTTAAGAGTGAGATTTGGAAAATTGTTATTATAAAACCATTCCAAGCATAAAAGCGCATGCATTAAATGTTGTAAAGAGTTCAAATAGAAAGGACGAGATATAAATATTATTTAATGTATATATTTTAGTCTAACACTCATATGTGCGCTTAGAATATGTTTGATTGGACTACATATTCTTGGAATTTCGTTTTAATTTTTTATACAAAAAAATATTGTTAGTAAAAAATAGAAAGGTCATTATTATAAAGGGAATGATTTGTTTTGTAATTATTTTATAATTAATTGGAAATTAAAAAGAATTTACAATATTTTTTCAGTTGTAGCGTGTTTAAAGATATTATATATGTTTTTACGAAACGTAATTAATATATTTATAATGTAATATATATACTTTTTTAAAGTAAAAATATATGAAAAAACTCTACTATGGATTAGGCATCTAACACGAGGTATGTGTACAGCTTATGACTATGTAATGCACAAAGATATAAAGTTATGAATTGTCAAAAGATTTAAAGGACAGTTTTATAAGATTTAAATAGGAAGTTTAAATTTTAAATAAAAGAATTAAATATATATAATATATTATATTTATAATTAAAATAAAAAATGTTTTATACTATATAGGTTTGATAGTATGACGCAAAAGAAAGTTTAAATATATAGAAAAAAACTTTATATAAATAATATCATTGAAATGAGAACATTACTAAAGTATGTTGATTATAATCATCAATAAAAAGATATTTTGAAAGTTTGTTAAAAAGGTGAAATAAATGAATTATAAGATTCTTTTTAAACTTCCTTGTTATACATTCTGAATGTAGGTTAAATTTTATAAAAAATAGATTCTTTACGAAGAAATAATATTTCAAAATTTCATATATTAAACGTAGGTATTTTTTATTACTTTGAAAAAATGTTAGATAAAGATATATATTTTAAAAATAATTTATTTAAAATAAAATGAAAAATGTAGAAATGTGTATGAATTCGTATATTTATTAAGAATTAATGCAAGATATCATAGAGAAAATGGTGTATTGGTTAAATTAATTAAGAGTAGAGAGATAGAAAAATTTTAAATATTCTTACCATGTAATATTAAAGAAAACATATATATGTTGTTTTAATTTATTTTACTTTATAAAAATATGCACTTTAAACAATTTTTTTTATATTTATATATATTATTGAATATAAAATTAATAGAAATTATATTAATTATTATCTATAACGTAGTATAAAGTTTTACACAAAAAAAANAAAAAAAATATTTTAAAGTTTAATAAGAAAATCACGTACATTTCTTAAATGATTTATGTTACATGATAATAAAAAATCTTTAAAGGTATCTAAAATTATATTTTAAATTATAAAACAATAAAGTCAAAAGTGTTTATTAATGCCATTTACAAAACTAAAAAAGTTGTATTATTTTCGTAATATAAAATCAAAATTGTAGAATAAGATATAAATGTATTATATAATTTGTTTTGTAAATTCTTGATAATGTATATATATATGTTAAAAATACATTATCTTTCCTTCACCTTGATTCTTTTTTCTATCAAAAAAAAGTCCTTCTCTATTCCATAAAACATTAAAAAAAATATACTATGTTTTAAATATTAAAAAAATAATAATAATTTTTCAGATTTATTTTTCTTAGCAATCTTGAAGAACAATTTTATCTCTATATATTTTTCATAGTATTTGCGAGGATTTATAAGTTGTATTATGTAACAAGAACACAAGTTCCAAAATGAAATAATATTGAAGTGATTTTTTTTTCTTAATAAACTTTTCTAAACTATATGATAATTATACAAGGAATAGAGTGAATTAATATAAGTATTCTTATGAAAATGGCAAATATTATAAGTTGTTTATATTTTTTTTTCAAAATTATTTACCATCTTCTTCAACAGGACCCAATGTATGCCATTGAGCAATTGGACGTCTAGGACTGGCAAGCATATCCATCCAATGACGTAACTCTGCTCCTGTAGCACCACATCCAAGCATACATCTACCTATAGCATCATTAGAACCAAGTTTGTCATAATCCATGACAGTAATCATAAGTGAAACTTTTTGAATTTGCTCAAATGGTACCTCAAAAGAGAATGATTCATTATAATATGGATTTAAGGTACATTTTTTAATTGATGTCTTCTTTTTCTTAAGCCTTTTACCACCTTGCATGAGAACAATTTTAACGTATGGATCTGATAAACCACCAACATCCATTTTTTTTAAATTTTTTGCCTCCAACACAACAACTGTTAATTTTCCAGCAGTTGGAACATAACGAAGTGAAAAGCAAATGTCTCCAAGACTTTTTTCAGCTTCTTTATCATCTGGTGGAGGTTGAATATCTTTCCATTCTTCAATTACTGTACCTAGATCAATTTTTCCTAATGGCAGCAATACTTGTCCAATTTGATCATGCTTTGAGAAACGATCAAAATCATAAACAGCAAAGACTAGAGTTTTATTTCCAATTTCATTAAAAGGTACTTTGAAGATGAATGTTTCATTAAAAACAGGGTTAAGTGTTTTTCTGTGAACTTTTGTCTCAACTTTCTTTTTCTTTTCAGGCATTAAATATAACTTAACGTATGGATCTGATGTTCCACTCATGTCCATACCAGGCAAGTCTTCAGCTTGTATAACAGTCACTGTCAACTAAATATCATATTATATTCTTTTATATTTAAAAGTTAAACAAACCTGGTTCTGTTGGAAATCATAATCTAATTTATATTGTATTCTTCCTAATTTAACCTAAAAAAAATAAAATAATAAAAATTGTTAACTTTATAAATATAACATACTTCTTCTTTTTCTTCTGCCTGTTCTTTCTCATTTTGTTCCATATTCTCTTCCAAAGCATCTAAATCAGCAACAAGTTTATTAGCTTGTGCTCCAATATCTTCTTGTTTTCCGCCTTTTCCAAAAAGACCTTTGAATCCTTTTTTATTTTTTTCACCATGCCTTTTCTTACCAAATAACTTTCTTATACACAAAAAAGCAATACCTAAGACTATTAACAAACAAAGGATTCCAAAGAATACAAATCCCCATTCTCCCATTCCTGTTTGCGCCATCACTTTTTCCTTAACTTTGTCTTTTAAGACAAGTGCCTTATCCATTACAAATTTTCCTACAGTTTCCTTGGTAGTGGTACTGAAAGTGTAAATATATTAATAAAATATTAAATTTTTATGTAAATTATGAATGTCAAATAAATCTTTGTCAGGTGGTAAAATATTAATAAATATAAAATTTTTTTATTATAACAATTATAACTATTTTAAGTATCTTTTTAAAACGTTATGTAAAAAAAGAATAATAATTTTATATATAAATATTATATATTGAATATTTTAAATAAGATAAAGAATCACATTTTTAAAAAGATTAAAGTATTTATATACTTTCTTTTTTATTCCTTCTAATTCTTAAACATTCATTTCAATTTAAAAAATATGTAAAAAATTTATATATACACAAAACATACATGACATCAGCTGTGGAAGAAGTTATTGGGAGTTGTGTTGTTGTAGTTGGCATAATAGTTTGCATCGGTACATCGTCAGGAATCATTTCCTGTGTAACATCAGGAATCATTTCCTCATCTTCTTGAAAATCATGTATCTGCACCATCTTTTTATTCCTAAACTATTTACATACGATAGATAACTCGATTTATGCAAATATATTATTGTAGAAGAATACACTTTGAAAGAGTAGTGGCAAAAATCACGAGAATAGAATAATATATATAACACTGTAATAAATATGTTTATTATAATAATTTATAAATTAGCTTATAATAAAGATTCTTGACCAACTATATATTCCTTATAACGATGATAACATTTTTCATATTCGACATATATTATTATATAATAAAAACAAAGTTAAAAATAATCATTTGAAGTAAACAGTTGAATATAAAGCTTCAAAAAAATATTAAAAAAAATTTAGTAATTCTTTTTTTTTTTGAATTAACTGTTAATAAATGTAGTATATTTATATCTATATAGATTGACTACAACCTGCTCCATGAAAATTATACATATCAAATGCAAGTAAATATAAATTTAAATATATATTTCATTTCCATGTCTAGAAAGTTTTTAAGATATGGCCATTCTCTACATCCACACACAGAATATAATATATTTGTGGTAGCGTTAAATCATGAAAAAGTACACATATTTTATAGAGATAAATAAAATGTTTAAAATAAAGATTGTTCTTTTTGGCACATATATAAATTTTATAATGGTAATTACATGAGAAATAGAAAAGAAGTATAAAAGAAAGTGAATATATAGATAAAAAAAAATTTTTTGATATAAAAATAATATTAAAAAAATTACCATTTAAAATGTTACCTATCATCATCAACGTCAAGTCAAAATTTAATATCTTTTTTTTGTTAAATAAACTATGAAAAAATGAAAAGAAGGAATAAAATGTAATTTAAAAAAATAATTTTAATGTTTCATTTAGTATTTGATAAATTATAATACAAAAATTAATATTGTTGTTATGAAGAAATATCTCTATATGATATAATAAATTAACTCTTAAAAAAAAAGAGTATTATTATTGAGAATTAGTAGGGATGTTATGTGTTGTAGGTTAGTTAAAAAATTTTTTTAAAAATATTATATATAACATTATTATTTTCCATATAAAATATATAATTATAATTTAAATTTTTAAAAACATGCTTTGCATCTCTAAACAATAATCTTTATTAAAATGATTAATAAGGAATGATAGGAGGAGAGGAAAAAAAAAATAATTTTTGGTAAAATATATTAAATGTGATAAGGATTCTATTAATAAATTTTATTGAAAAATTTTTAAGATGATTAAAAATTTGAAGAATAAAAAAGTTTTTCTTTTTAACATAATTTTACACAATGTTACTTTTATGATGGTAGAATATAATGGATAAATAGTTCTTTAAACACATTACTTTTCCTTATAAATAATATATGAGGCAATAAGAAAAAAGAATTAGCTTATTAATCGTAGAAGTTTTGGACAGTATATAGATATGTATATATATTTCTTCAAGACACAAAGATAATTAGCTAATAATTATTTCATGTAATGTGTTATTTAACAAATTTAAATGCCACATTTAGTAGAGAGAAGAGGAATGGATATATATTAAATGATATAAAGATATAAAAAGTTAATAAAGCAATAAAAAAATTATTTAATGCTAACAAATATACATACTGAGATTATCATGTTTACAGATATATAAATGTATAAGAAAAATATATAATAATAGGAAACATGTATTCTCTTAATTTAAAAAGATAGTTGAGAAGGCACATATCGGCAACTCCTACATTCTTTTAACGAGTTTATGAGTTAAGCATTATTTTTGTTACGACGGGTCTTATATGTATTCAATAGAAAATATATAAAAAGGGGAGATTGTGGAGATGTATGGTTGTGGACGGCAAAAAGCCGATAAATCTAAAAGATAAAGTATGAAAAAAGTGGCATGTTATAGTAGAGACGGTGACACATTGCTTGGAAATTTTTCAATATACATATTGGTGAAGATTCAAAAAGTATAAGGCGTTTGAGCTTCCCTTCTTTCTTTATGCCATTAAGCAATAAATATAAACACATATCTACAGTTATTGGGGTTAGGAAAAATAATATGCATATGAAAGAAGACAATATATGTATATATAAATAAAGAGGAATATAATTTTTAAGATGAATAAAAGGATATTAAGAGCTTTAAAATAGAATACTTACTTTTTTATTAGTATTTAAGGACACATTATCTTTCAATGAAACAATTCATTTTCCTCATTAAGATTATAAATAACATTTACAAATTCATTCCTTTACAAAATTTTAAATATTTCTACATATAATTATAATAGAAATAAAATTTTAAATATATATCGTTAAAAGAGATAAAAGTTAAATGCATATATATATTTTTATTTAATATTGAGACGCTATTTAAGGTGTGAGTATATATGTAGTTCATACATATAATATTAACTTAAAGAAATGAAATATAGTAAATTGAAACTGGAAACTACTTTTTTAAATAAATAGTTAAAAAGAAAGGATGAAATTTGATTCAGAAAGATATAATTTTTCTTCAATCTTTATACATATTAAAACAATTTTAAATTTACTCTATTTAATACCATTGTTTTTTGTTTGCTACACATTTTAACAAGTACAAAATATCATTCCTTTGTAGGAAAAATGTCATCATCAATCTAACTTAATTCATTTCCTTTTTATGTTTATTGGTAAGTTAATTAACTATAATGCACTTTGAAAACATAATACTTTATTTTAATAATAAAAACAATAAAATTTAAGAAAGTATATATTACATAATATAATATCTATAAATTTGAAACATCATTTTTTTTTCTCTCATCCCAAAAACTTAATAAAAATATACAAAAAAATAACTATTTTGGTTTAATATTATAGACCTCTTCAACATTATAACATATATAAGTATTATTTTTATGAAAAACCATTTTTGAATGGCTTTTGGCACAAAATTTTTAAGAAATCATATATAATATGAAATATACGAATTTTCCCTCAACATCATATATTCTCCCAATATATTTTAAAAACTATAATATAAATATCTTTTTTAAGATTGTTATGGTTAAAAAGATAAACGATTTAAACATATATAGATATATAAATATATATTAAAATAGAATATTTTTTTTTAATATTTCCGCTATTACATATATCAAAACTAGGTACATAAACTAAGATGATAAAAGTGCTTCATAAATTTTAATAAACAGAATGAAATGATAAAATTTAGATAAATTAAAAATGTATATTGGAAAATTTGATAAAATTAATTTTGTTGAAAAGTTTAATTATATTTTTATTAATTAAACATTATTTTTTCATGTTTTTGGCATAAAAGCATTGTGAATAAAAAAGTTGTTTATATTTACAATTCATATATTTTTATAGATTTATATGTGTAATATTTTATATAAGTATTATCATTGATAGTAAAATGGGTATAAAAGATTTATATATATTAAATATAAAAATTAAAATGAATTAATATGGCAAAAATGAATAATAAGAATCTTTTCTTCTCCAAATGGATGTGTAATAATAATAGATAGATAAAGTGAAAAGAAATGAATTAGAAATATATCATTTTTAAAAATTCATATGACAAATAATCTTTATAATATATGAATAAATAGAATAAAAAGAATGATAAAGATTTATGAGTTTCGTAATAAGTTTATTCCTAAAAAGCCGTAGACATACAAAAAGTTAAACTCTCTTCAAAATAATTTGAAAGATAAAGTTTTAAGTTTTTGCCATTTATATAAATGATGTGAGCGTTAAATGTATGAAGAGTTATATATATTTAAAGTATTTTAACTTTACTATACTTCTATAAAACTTTCTCCCCGTACAACAAAATATTTTATGTGGTCCAATAAATGTTTTATCTCCCATTTTTGGTATATATTTATATATATATATATATGTATTTTTAAGCACGGGAATAAGAGAAGAATTTTTAAAAAGTAAACTTATCTAAAATTCTTCTTATTATAAAATAAAATGATTAAAGATGTGGATATTTAATAGTCCAGAAAATTTGCATCTAAATTAAAAAGACGCATAAAAGAACGGTTGAAAGACAATATCATTTTTTATTTAGTTGTCAAAATTTTTATTAAAATTAATTTATAAATAAAAAAACAATCATTATTATAATAATAGTATGGGAAAGATAAGTTGATTAAAATGATACAATGTAAAAAAAAAAATAGAAAAACAAAAAAAATATAATAATTTTTGATGTTTATGCTAAAAATATACATTAATAATCAACATTCATGTAATATATTTTATCAGATTATATAAAGATTTTTTTACTTGTCAATCTATCATTACAACCAAATATTTATACACTGTTAAAACATATTTTTTATGTATAAGAAAACAATATATGTATAATATTCAAATAATATAAGGTAATCTAAAACTAAAAAATGAATGAAATATATATTGTTACAAAATTGATAAAAAATTTTATACCAAATAATATATATTTTGTTTTATTTTAATTTTTTTGCCATATCTCACTCCACATATATATCTATATTTTCTTCATTCTTTTTTTGTAATTTAAAGAATAGAAAAGATATTTGAAATATATTATTATTAAGAATGACAAATGATTTTTTAAAGAAAGTAATACTGTAAAAGATATTTATGTATCTTCTCAAAAATATATATTGTAATATTTGGTTTAATTAAAAAACAAGAGGAAAATCTAATTATATGAGGATAGTTAAAAAAATATCAAGATTATGGTTGAATAAAGTATAATCAAATTCGGTGTTAAAATTAATTTTGTAATATATATAATATATGTATAAAGGAAAGAAAGTAAATTAAATTATATGACTTTTTCAATTATATATATATATGTACCAAAACTAAGCGTCATATTATAAGAAGATTTATTTTTTTAGCATTAAATAAGCCAACTGAGATACATATTTTAATAATATAACATAAATTTGTTTGAATGTATTTTTTAAAACAAGAAAAAAAAATGCACATGTAACTAAAAATTTGAATAATGAATGTTCGAACTTTTTAAATTTTGTTATAGTAGAAAACAAGTGATATGATATTGTAAAAATGAACAAAAATAGTGATATAACGTACTTTAAAGGAAGAATCAAGAAGGATGGAAAACAAATTAGATAATTCCTCTTAAATTTAATTTATCTTATTCTATAATAAAATAAAAAATTCTATTGTTACAATATAAATAAGAAAGTTAAGTCTCCCAAAAAAATATAATTAAATTTTAGAGAAATAACGAAATAATATATATGAATTATATTATATCTTCAATTTTTAAAACAAAAAAAGAATGGAATAAGAAAATATATTTAATATTCACTACAATTGGTTTGAAATATAAAAAAAAAATTATTACTTTTCATTTTCAAGAATGTATATAAAAATGTAATTTATATTTTTATATGCTTTGTTTTTTATGAAAATACAGATAATACATCGTTCTTTTTTATCGTTATCATTATCCTTTTTTTGTTAAATTGTGATAAAATTGGGAAATAATAAATTATATAATTGAAAGATGAAATGAAAGTGAAATTATTTAAAAATAATATATAATCATATCCAAATAAAAAAAGAAAATATATAAGAATATAGTTATTTATGGTCGATATATAATTAATAATCCAAATATCAATTTATTGACAATTTGTTTTTTTTTTAATATTAAATGTAATATTTTTTACTTCTTTTTAATTGTCAAACAAGAGATGGTATTTTTACAAATTTTATTCTATGTATGAAAGCTATGTTTTGAAAAGGGGTGTTCGTTTATGAATAATTCTTTGATATGGTAAATTGTTTAAAACTTATTATTTAAATTATTCATACTTAACTTCATATTTTATACTTTAAATTTTTATATTTTCTTAAGATTAAATGATAAGATAAGTAAACATATACGAATTTATTTGTGTGTGTACCTCTTAAAAATAAGTATAATTAAAATATTATAGATTATTGAAAAAAAACATAACATTTTATCAAGTAAACTTAAGCTGTAACAAGCCACCCAGTACATCTAATGTAATGTTGATTGATATTAAGAGCATTCAATCTATCAATATCATTTTGGGATAATTTAATATTAGCTGCCTCAATATTTTCAGCAATTCTTTTTTCAGATACTGATTTTGGAACTATACCAACACCTTGGCATAATGCAAAAGCAAGAAGAAGAAGAGGTACAGTTGTGCTGTAATTTTTAGCAACTTCTATAATTGTTGGATTCTCAATTACAGCAGGATTAAAACGAGCTAAAGATGAAAAAGCCTGGAAAAAGATATTTTTTTCGCGACAATACTCTCTAATATCATTTCTTGTAAACATTGGGTGAAATTCACATTGGTTAACTGCTGGAACAGTTGATGAGTATGAAGCAAGTTCTTCCATATGTCTAACCTCATAATTAGAAACTCCTATAGCTCTTACTTTCTTTTCTGTATAACAATTCTCTAATGCTAAGTAAGCATCCTTTCTATGGATGTAATTTTTGGGATCGTCATTGCTACATTCATCAGATTTAGGATAATGAATAAGAACCAAATCAAGATAGTCTGTTTTAAAAAGTTCCAAAGATTTTGAAATATGATTTTTTGCTGCTTCATCATTATTTTCGGCAGCTAACCAAAATTTTGTTGTGATAAAAATATCTTCCCTTTTTAAGTTGAATTCTGGCAAATATTTCTACAAATGATTCGAATATTATAATAAAATTATCAACTCACTTCCAATGCAATACCAAGTTCTTTTTCATTATGATAATACTTGGCTGTATCAAACATTCTGTAACCATATTTTAAGGCAGACTTAACAGCAACATCAACAGCTTCCTGTCCAACAATTTTATAAGTTCCAAGACCAATCATTGGCATTTTAACGCCATTATTAAGTACACGTATACCACCAATTATATTATCACTAATAACCATATTTAGAAGTGTTAAATGAAATAAAGAGAAAAGTGTTTAACAAACTAAAATAAAAGTATATATTTGTTATATAAAGTATTTAAACAACGCGTCGACCATATGAATGCAAAAAATATCTAATAACCTTGACCTTATACGTTCATTGAATGGTCATAATCAAACAAAGTTTAAGGTATCTATATGAATATGATTAAATTTATGTTTTACAGAATAAATCGTTCCAAAGATATTGTATCATTTAAGAAACAATTTTATTTTAAAAAAAAAACATTGATACTAGAAAATTTTTATTAATTACAATGATAAGAATTAATGACACGTCTTCAAAGGATATCAAAATCTTTGCATTCAAATCAATATATGCAATTGTTTTCGTTTCTGGACACAATATTAAAAATTGACCTTAACAAGAAAATAAATTAATTCATAAAGAAAAAAAATCAATACTGAATTTAAAATAAGATTGTGGTTAATAAAATTTGTCATAAAACACATCATCTTTTTTTTTCATATTTTTGCTTCCATCAACAAAGCAATTTGTCCAAATTGCTATATATATATTTATATCTTTGTCAAATTTAATGACATTTTTATTGTATTAAAGTTTGGTATAATGAAAAGAAATTATTATTTGTAATATATCGAAAAACTTGTCAAAATTAATTGTCAAAGATTTTTGTCTTTGTGTTTAAATTTTGTAAAAATATACATATTTATATATATGTATTGGTAGTTTTAAAAGCATTGAAAAGATAAAAGAACTACATTATTATTAAGATATAATATATATACATTTAATTATTTTATATAAATCTATAGTAATAATAATATTTTTAATAACTTTTTAGTATGGAAAAGCTTCTCAAGAGTGAAGATACTATCATATCAGTTGGAGAAATAAATAATAATGAGAATAATAATAACGATAAATTTCAAGGCCTACAACCAACTATAACATTATTTGGTGGAGTTATGGTTGGTGTTGGTTGCATTGTAGGATCAGGAATATTTATATCACCAAAAGGTGTTCACGAAAATGTTAATTCAATTGGTTTATCATTAATCGTATGGGTATTATGTGGTATATTTACAGGAATAGGAGCTTATTGTTATGCTGAATTAGGAACATTTATTCAAGAGTCTGGAGGTGATTATGCTTATGTACAGGCTGCATTTGGACCTATGCTTGGATTTATAAGAATGTGGATTGAAAGTATTATTGTTAGACCATGTACAATAACAGCAGTCTCAATTACATTTGCAACATATATTTTATATCCTTTTTTTGGTAATAATAATTTAATACCATTGGTACCTCAACTTTTAGCAGGAAGTTGTATTATATTGTTGAGCTTTTGTAATTGTTATAGTATAAAAATAACAACATCAATACAAAATATTTTTACGATTGCAAAACTAATTGCATTAATTGTAATAATATTAACTGGAATATATCTTATACTTTTTAATGAAGAATCACAATTAAATTTTAACAATATGTTTTATGCATCAGAGATAACTACAGGAAAATTAGCAATGGCTTTCTATTCAGGTTTATGGGCATTTAATGGATGGAACTTTTTGAATGGTTTAACAGAAGAGTTAATAGATCCAACAAAAAATTTACCAAAAGCAATTGGTATAAGCTGTAGTATATGTACAATAGTTTATCTTTTTGTAAATGTTGCCTTTTATGCTGGTATGAATAGTAGTTCATTTATATCATCAAATGCTATAGCAATCACTTTCGCAAACAAGTATTATGGAATATTATCTAGATTAATGCCTATACTAGTTGCTTTTTCATGCTTTGGTACAGTAAATGGAGTAATGTTGACTTCGTCAAGATTATTTTTTGTTGCCTCTAGAAATAAGCATATGCCAGCAATATTATCATATATAAATAGAGAAAGAAATACTCCCATACCTGCAGTCTGTTTTACAGCATTCCTCTCAATGTGTTACTTATTGTTATCAAGTAATATTTATAGTTTGATAAATTATGTACAAATTGTTAATTGGATAGCTATTGCGTTTGCTACAAGTGGTTTGTTATGGTTAAGAATAAAAAAACCAACAAATATTTATAAGAGGCCTTTAGAAGTACATTTACTTTTTCCTATCATATTTCTTGTTGGATGTATCTTTTTAATTATATTCCCTATTATTCAAGCACCAACAGATACATTTATAGGAATTGGATTGCTTTTGACTGGTTTACCTGTTTACTATATTTTTGTTAAACGAAATGAAAATATCAAATTTTTTGATCATCTTATGAATGTGACAACAAAATTTTTTATAAAATATTTTAATGTGGCACCTATTGAGAAAGGTGACTAATATGCGATTGTTATAAATAACCATTTAATTGATAATAATAAGTTATTTATTTAAATATTTATAACACCTTTTTAAAGCAAACAGTTAGATATAACTATAAAAACTTTAATCTTCATAACAAATAAAACATTGTAATCAAAACGTTATAGAATTTTACAAAGCGATAAATGACCCGCGTTGGTGAGACGACTCTTTGCATTTATCTAATAATTAACTTTTTTTTTCCATCACTTCTAATAATACATATCAACCATATATTATTATTTGAATTTTAAAATATTTCCTTTTCATATTTTTATTGTTATTTATTGGTGGTGAAATAAAAATTTCATTTGAAGAGAGAGAGAGACTATTTATAATCAGTTAATAAGAAGCTTTTGCTTATATATAAGTTTAAGAACCACTTGTAGTTTTGCTGGTATCATTTAGTGGTATAGAAATTTCAACACTTGTAATGGTCTAAAAGTCACACAATTTAATCTTTGTTAGATAAATATTAAGCTTTCACGTTAACACAAATATATGATTTATTAGTAAAATGGGAAAATTATATTATATATGTACATTGTTGTATACAAATATCGTATCATTTTATTCAAAAATTATATTATTTTCTAATAATAATTTTTTTAATATCTATATAACATGTTTTTATAATTCTTCAATGATTATCATTTTTTTATACTTACAGTCAATTTTCAAAAATCTGTTTGAATCTACCTATACAACATATTTTCTCACTCACTTTACATTGCGCGCTTCTGAAGTGTTTTAGTTGGTAGTAAATGGCTGATGAGTACCACATACTGTTCACTAAACAGTCATTACTTTAATCATCTTTTTTCCTTGTTTTAACGAATCATTCTTATTCATCACGATTCATTAGAAAGGGATAATTTATTATTATTTAATTTTGCCTTTTTATCATCTTATAATTTTATGATATATAATTTTTGCCTTGTTAACATGATTAAATAATAATATCATATATATGTAATACATATATTCTCTATATTGTATTGTAAAGTTTTATATGTTATTGGTTAACCGTATTCGTATATGACACCTCATTGTTTCTTTAAATATTATATTAGTTTACTTGATATTAATCATTCTCTTCTATCAATATTAATTTAGTTCTTTAACCTATAACAGGAAATCGTTTATCAACAACAGTTAGAAAGATGGTGATCAGAACAATTTTTAATTCACTGTGATATGGATTGACTGTTAGGGTTAGATACATGCGCATATATAATATAACACAAATTTCTATTGTAGCGATACATTTTTGAAAGGTTTTAACATTTCATATGTTGGAACGTCCTTACTTCAGCATACAAATTTCTTTATGATATAATGTACATCATCCTCAATCAAGGTGTTAATTTATGAACACAATATAAATATATCATTTATATATAAGAAATATTTTAGAAGCACTTGTTTTTGACCACAATTTTATTTAGTTTATATAACAAAAATTTTTGTATATATATTTATTATTTCAACAAGTGCATTTAGTTTACATTTTCCAATCAACTACATTATATTATAGAATATATATATATATATATAATATAATTTTCATCTAAATTCCTTTTTATTTCCTTTATATATTAATATTAAATATTTTTTCTCTTTAAATACTGTCCTACTCACTATATTCCATGATTCATACAACTTTTTATCACTCTTTCTTCACCGCCTACAACCTTTTTTATGAAATATAATTTGAAATATTATATTATTTATTTTGTAGGTATCATTCTCATATATTAGTATCGAATGAATCTAATTTTTTTATATTAATTAATAATAATAATGTCGTTATTTGGGAAAGTTAAAAACTTTTTCCGAGCACCAATAAATACAGAAACAACAAATAAACCTATACCAGATATTGTTAAAATTGGCATTACTGCTGGTCAAGAATGGACGAAGATTGGTGAACTGGGTGATGGTGCATTTGGAAAGGTTGAGAAGGTACAAAATATAGGAAACCCAAAATTATTGGCAGCCGCAAAAGTATGTTTATAGGTTATATTTATTTATTTTTATTTATTTTTTAGCATATTATATTTGAAGAAGGAGAAAATATTGATGATTTTATTACAGAAGTTGAAATATTAGAGGGATGTAAACATGAAAATATTGTGAAATTATTAGCATGCTATTACCAAGGAAATCAATTGTCGATACTTCTTGAATTTTGTAGTGGTGGTGCTATTGATAATATAATGATTGAACTTAATAGACCACTAACAGAAAAACAAATATCTTATGTAACACATTACTCTTGTGTTGCGTTAAATCATCTTCATAAGCATAATGTTATTCATAGAGATATGAAGGCAGGAAATATATTATTAACTGGGGAAGGTGTCGTAAAGTTGGCAGATTTTGGTGTATCAACAATTTTACAGGATGAAAATTCAAAATCAGATTCATTTATTGGAACTCCATATTGGATGGCTCCAGAAGTTATGGTTTGTGAAACTTTTAAAGATTCACCATATAATTATCTTGCCGATATATGGTCATTAGGTATTACATGTATTGAAATGGCTCAATGTGATCCACCATTTTATCAAATGTCTCCCATGAGAGTTTTATTAAAAGTTCAAAAATCGGATCCACCAACTTTAGATGAACCAGGAAAATGGTCACCATTATTTGTTGACTTTTTAACTAAGTGTTTACAAAAAATTCCAGAAGATAGAAAGTCATGTGATGTTTTACTAACTGTATGTTTTTATGATTAATTTAATTATACTAATATTATTTCTCTTATAGCATCCATTTATAAAAGATTCAACATCAAAGAAATTAATATATAATTTATTGGCTGAAATTAATGCTACAGTTCAAGAGGAGATTATTGATGAAGAATCAGAGAAAATAAGTAATGACAGTAATTCAATTGTTGAAGAGGATCCTCCTGAAGGTCATGAAGATGAGAAGGATGTAGGTATTTTTGCAGAAGAACCAGTTAATGGGCAATTTGGTAAGACAAGAAAAGCTCCATTACCACCAACTATTTATGAATTTGATGAAGAAAATATTGGGGAGTTAGTGTCACCTCAAAATACTTCAATATCATCAGGTGAAGTTAACGATAAATTACCAGATAAGTATACTTCTGAGGATAAAAATAAAGATATTACAAATACTGATGTTGAGGCTATTGAAATATTAGATAGTTTATGTGATACATTAAATAAAGAATATGATGGTCAAATAACATCAAAAATATCTTGTGCCTCAATAAATAATGGTTTCAAATATTCTAAAGAAAATGATAATTTGTATTATTATAGTGATGAAGATTTTGATAATAATATAAGTGATGAAAGACAATCACCATCAAATAATGAAAATTATAAACCTGTTAGACCATCTATTGAAGCAATACCATCTGGATTGGTGGCGTTAAACATTGAAAATGCTGACAATGAAATTAAGCATGACAAGTCTCTTGTTAGAGCTGACCAAATACGAGAAAATAGAAGAAAAGAAGATTTAGATCCATTAAAATCTTCAGCAAAAGTTTCGCAAATTGCTGCTAGTTTCAAAGTTTTACCTCCAAAAGAACCAGAATGTACAACATTGGAATTAAGAGGTCCAAGTAGTAGAAGATCTTCTAAATTGAAAGAAAGTTTTAATAGTATTCCTGAAGAAAATAATGAACGAACAAAAAGTGAATTAATTGAAGCTCATATTGAGCCTATTGTAACAACTTTATCTGTCATTCCACCACCAGAACCTCCAGTTGATTATTATGAAGATCAATTTTATAAAAATGAAGATAAATTATTTAAATCAGATGCTACATCATTAACAGATGAATCGACATCTGAATCAATAACTAATAAGAATATTAAATTAATTACTGTTAAAGAAAATGATGAAAATAATGAGATGTCGAATTTAATTCCTGTTTATGATAAAAATTCAAGTGAAAATATTTCAATAACGAACGATAATAAAAATGAAAATAAAACTAAATTTGACCTAGTCAGAAATAAAAATAGAAAAACTATTTCTAAAAAAACACGTACTTTTATGGTTGATGGAGTTGAAGTTACCTCAACGACGATGACTGTATTAGGAAGAAACGGAACCGATGACATAAGGAAACGTCAGATAAGAGAATTAAAGAAAGCACAACGATTTGAGTCAAGACAAACAGCTGATTTAACAAGGCATACTAATCAAATAAAAGAACAACAAGAGAGAAAATTTGAAAATGAAAAATTAAAACTAATGGCACAATATGATAATGAATTGGAAGCTTTAGCAAAAATTCAAAAGAAAAAAATGGAAGAATTAGAAAAATTACAGGAGGAAGATGTAAGATTGTTTTGTAAGAAGATTAAAAATGAACAAGAGCGTGATTATAAATTATTTAAAGAATCATTAAAGCATGAACAAAAGTTACTTAAACAAGAGATGGAAGTTATGCATCGTAGCCATAGAAAAGATGTATATCGTCAAAGAAAAGAAATTCTTGATAAAGAACAAGAAAATAGAGAGTTAAGGTTTTTGTCTGAAATGGATAATAATCATAAAAATTCTATTGCTAGGTTACAAACAAAGCATAAAGAAAAGAATGCTTTAATGGAGAAACAATTTTTAGAACAAAGGCATGACCTTATTCGAAGTAGAGAAAACGCTGTTTGGGAATTGATGGAAAGGCAACTTGAAGAAAGACATGTTTTATATAAACATCAATTACAAGAACAATATTATGTAAGAAGAGCAAATATGATAAGAAGACATGGAATTGAGCGTGATTTTGTTAATACAATTCATCAAAATATTGAAGAAGCTATGTATAAAGATATTATGTTAGGTCAAAAGAAAATGCCTAAAACATTAAAATCTGAAAGTAGAACAAGGATAGCTATGTTCAAAGAATCTCTTAAAATAAGTATGTCGGATCAACCATCTTATGTGATAAATGAAAAAATAAAAGAATTTGAAGAACAAGAAAAACATCGTATCAAAAAACAACTTCAAGATTACAAGCAACGTTGCCATCGTCGATATGCTCAAATGGTAACTAAAAATCGTGCAATAATGAAGGAATTAGAAGAGATCCAGGACAGTAAACGTGTACTATTGAAGGAAAATGAAATTGCAAAAGAAAAAGATTATGATAATACATTTGCGCATGCCTTAACAACATTCCGTGAATCTGTACCTCAAAGGAAGATGCAAATGGAGGCTGAGTTTATGGAAGAGCTTCGTACTCAAGAGGGTTTCTATGGTTCTTATTTACCAGGTATGGATTTGGCAAAAAGAAATTAAACACAAAAAATACAAAACAGCAATGATATATTGGAAACGTCACATTGATCTCTGCTTAAAGCGTTGTATTAATAATGGTGTTTCGGTATTTATAATCATCTTATTACATATATATCTTTTATAGGCATAATTAAGTCATTTTATACCTTTAATTAATTAATCTTATTTTGTATTATCATACATATATAATTCTCAATTATTTTTCCTGTAATTAACAATTACAATAAATCATTTTTTTTTTCATTGTTATTATAATAAGAAAGTGGAGAGAAGGAAATAAATATGTTGTTATAAAATATGATTTTTAATTGATAGTAATTCTTTCGAAATAATCTTTATATTATTTGTTTAATTTTGCGCACCAACTAGAATAATACCTTGTGTAAATTTTTACTGTATTGGAAAGAATAAATATGGGGTCATATAAATATAATATACTTAAAATTTTCAAATTTTAATTGAAAATTTAATTACATAGAGAAAGAAGAAAAAATTGAATAAGATATATTTATAAGACATATTATTCTATTTTCATATGCTTCTTTTATTTATATTTTAAAAATTAAAAATATAAAAAAAAAATTAATGAGAATATGTTAAAATATAAAAGAACAAAAAAATGGGAGGCAACATTTGAGTCTTATATAAGTGTTGTTGCACGAGTTACTAGACCGCAACTTTGTTAATGCTATTGCGTTTATATATTCTATTTCTCCAGATTATATGCTTATATTTCTCTCATACTTATTCAGGAAAGAATACATTATAATATGTTCATAATACATTTATTAATAATATAATATTTTTTTATACTCTAAGACTGCGCAATAATAATTGTAATATTTTGATATATATATATAGTACTCTCTTCTCTTACATATATGAATAAAAACTATATGATAAACATATATATATATATATTCTTTTTAACATTTAAATATTTTTGAGGTTATTTCCAGATTAAGTATAATAAAAACAATATTGGCATCTATTTTAATACTATCAAAAACTATCTTATGTAAACATAAATATCTATATTTTTTATATTTTTATGAATACCAATGTTTATTATATCGTTATGTATTATCTTGGAAGGCGATTTGCTTTTATACAGATTAGTATTTTACAAAAAACATTGATAATATTTGGTATGATAGTATTTTTTTATTTAATTTTGGCAAACCTTTATATTCCTAATGAGTAAGTCATTATATATGTATATATTTTTATTTATTTATGGATAGAATAAGTAAATTTTTGTTTGGTAACAATTTACTTGGTACATTTAATGTATATATTTTTCTTATTTGATAGCTTGCTTTTTTATTATATTTTCATATTTTTAGTTTCCCAAACTCATCCGATCATATTGCGGTTGTTAACAAAATTACTTATCGTCTAGATAAGAAAAAGGCGGAGGATAGTGGCGATGGTGAAGTAAGAGAGCAATTGAAATATGATAACAATTTAAATTATCGCATTCCTTTTCCTCCTGACAGAAAGATAGGCATAACTATCGTCAAGGAGACAACTAAGCATACATTTAACAAGGGAAATGAACAATTTAGAGAAGTACATTTAAGCAAATGTCCTTCCTTGGAAGAATTAAGTATTACGGGTAAAATTGGACAAGGTTTGTTATTGTTAGATGAATTGAAGATAGAAGAAGTGCAATTAGCTCATCTAGATGTTAGTGCCGGTGGTTTTTGGGCGCCTAAAGATTGTATTGCCATTAACAAAATAGCCATAATTATCCCATACCGTGATAGAGAAAGTCATTTAACAAGACTATTAGATTTTTTAATTCCTATTTTAAAAAAGCAAATGTTAGACTTTAGATTCATTGTCACAGAACAAATTGGTACTGATTTATTTAACAAAGGGAGAATTATGAATGCAGCATTTAAGTATGCTGAAACTTTAAATGTCACTTGTGTAATATTCCACGATGTTGATATGTTTCCGCAAGATTATGGAACTCCTTATGATTGTCCAAACACTCCAAGACATCTTGGTGCATTTGTTAATAATTTAGGATATCAATTATGGTATCCAGAAATTGCAGGGGGTGTTTTGTCAATAAATATGGATGATTATCGTAAAGTTAACGGGTACTCAAATATGTATTGGGCATGGGGAGGTGAAGATGATGATATGGGTAAAAGAATTATGAGTAATAATTATACGATTGAGCGTCCAGACCCAAATATCGCAAAATATTCTATGTTAAAACATGTCAAAAGAAAAAGAACAGCTCCAAAACTAATGTAAATTACTTTGTTAATATTTAATCATCCATATTATTAATTTTAGTTATACTCTATTAAAAAGTGCTGGGGAAAGATGGCATATAGATGGATTGAATGAAACTGATAAATGGAAGGTAGAAAAAATTTTAATTAAACCATTGTATCATCATATTTATGTAAATGTCTTCCAACCACCAAAAGAATGGAAACCTTAATGTATGTAATTGATATATATATATGACTGCTTAATAAATTATTTTATATGAGATATATGTATAAGTTTTTATTTTGTTTATTATTAATAATTTATTTAATCCTTACATCTTAATACATAATGATCAATAATTACACTCAAGAGTCCTTAGACGAATTGTAGTTTGTATTGGTAAAATATCTCTGTTATAATAAAAAAAACATTAAAGATTATTTTATTGTTTTGTGCGAAAAAATTAAATAATTTTACATTGGAAATATGGCTTTTCGTCAACTCCATGCAAAGATATTTGTAAACTTTAAGAACGTAAGTAAGAGTATTGTTAAAAGAAGATTTATTGATACTTTTATTAGATTTTATACATTATACGCCATCCAAATTCATACTTCAATCATTTTCGTCACGCACTTGATCATATACCAAGAATCGCAAAAAACCATTCTTTAAAATCAAAGAATCCAATTATATCAGCTGTAAGAAGTTTTAAACATATATAAATTCTTAATAATAATTTAGATTCAAACATTATTAAGATCTGGATTAGCAAGACATGGAGTTAGATCTACAAGTTTATTATCAGGACATTGGAAAGTATTAACAATTGATAGGTCTCATGGTGGATGGGTATTTAATAGATATGTTAAAAAGGTTCTTGGATCCCATACATTTGCAGTAGAACATGTACAGGTAAGTATAATTTATTTTTACCATTATATTTGATGTATTAACAGAAATTATTTGGTACTAATCCTAGATATAATAAATTTTTAAATGATGATATTTATGGAAATAGGTTACAGTATTATGAAATTGGGGATTATATAAACAAAGGTGCATGTGGCGCCGTTTTTAAATTGAGAAAGAAAGATAACCAGGAGGTTAAAGAATACCCTTTAGCATTGAAAGTAATGTTTAATTACAATGAATTTGAATCTGAATTTAATATTATTGAAGAGATGAAGGATGAATTAATTCCTCTTGTAAAGATGCCATATGAATTACAAAAGAATAAGTTCTTTAGGAGAATGAAAAGATTACCTGAACGTCATCCAAATATAATAGATTTAAAGACAGCATTTTTTGATAACATTGATGAAAATTTATGCATGTTAGGTGCTGATTTATTTCCTGAAGCATTACCAAAGATGACGAACTTTGGTCATAGAATACCCAGAGAGACAATGTTTATTGTTATGAAAAGATATAATCAGGATTTGAAAGAATACAACAAAACATGTACTGGAAGACCAATAAGAACAAATATTATATTATTTGGGCAGTTAATGGAAGCATTATCTTTTCTCCATAAACATATAATTGCTCATAGAGATATTAAAAATGATAATATTCTTTTAGAATATAATAATGAAGAGGATGTACCACATCTTGTTTTAGCAGATTTTGGTTTAGCTTATTCAAAAGGAACATGGGAATTTAAATATAGATACGGAATGACAAAATGTGGAAATATTGTTTTACAACCACCAGAAATTGCATTAGCTAATCCTGGAGAACATTACAAAGTAATTAATTATGAAAAATCTGATGTATGGGCAGCTGGAGCTGTTGGTTATGAAATATTTGAAATGTTTCAACCTTTCCATCATTATTTGGATAGCAAAACATATTTTATGGAAGATTTGCCATCATTGGGTCAAAATGTGCCATTATCAATTAAAAAAGTAATTCATGGTGTATTAGAGAGGAAGGTAGAAAGAAGAATGTATCCGGAAATTGCTGGTAATATTATTTTATTAACCTTATTTCAAGATTCAAAAATATTTAAGAAATATTGGGATGATTATGAAGTATTATTAAAAAATAAAATAATTAAAGCTGCCAAGACCAATAGGAAACCATTTTTGGGAGATATTTTAACAAAAATGATTGAAAATGTTTGCAATATGATTGCTGCTCAAACAGTTATTTTACAAGCGTTGAATAATCGAAAAATTAGTGATGCTGAACTTCAATTGAGAGCAACATGTTTAAGTAGACTCAACTATCATGATATGCAAACAGCTTTGAATCATTTTTTGAACTAAAATTATAGATTCTTTTATTTCTTCTTTTTTATAATCGTACAATAGATTTGTGTTCGTAAAGTTTATTTTTACCAATTTTATATTGTATTCAATTTATTGATAGGAAACATGTTGTCTTTTCAAATATTTTCTTTTTCAAGGTAAAATTTAATCAGATTAATAATAAAATATGGTTCAATAAAACGAGGTATTAATTATTTATGTACTGGTCTTTTTTTGCAATGACTATTAATTTAACTGATAAGAATATTTAAGTCAATAAATGTATTTAAGTTTTAAATTTACTGTATTATATAAAAATTACAATAATAAGTGTGAAAATAAATACATTTGAAAATTATTTAAAAATTATAAAAATAATTTATTAATATTTTTAAAATGATTAAAAATGTTGACATTACAAGTATGACTTTTAATTTGATAAAAAATATTCTTAAAATATTTAATTGATAAAAATGTATTTTTTATTTTAATATATATTGTAAAGAATAAAATAAAAAAAGTTTTTTGAAGCATGAATATGGAATGTAAAATTTTTCATTGAAATGATAAATTGTTAAAATTCTATACATTTTCTAATAATAATTCTATAATCCGATTAACTCATTCTTTACAAATACAGTATATTTGATTTAAAAATGTTCCAAAAAGTTCAATG
Source organism: Parastrongyloides trichosuri (assembly GCA_000941615.1). Taxonomy (NCBI): domain Eukaryota; kingdom Metazoa; phylum Nematoda; class Chromadorea; order Rhabditida; family Strongyloididae; genus Parastrongyloides; species Parastrongyloides trichosuri. The sequence continues at coordinate 1,772,436 of LM523159.1, read as the reverse complement.
TTATTTGTATTACTAACTATATTTTTCAGGAAATATTTATAATTCAATTATTATTTTTGTTATCAATAATAATTTAAATAAATTACAGATAATATATTATAAAAATGAAGTTGAATAAATTTTAATTCTGATGTGTAATAAAGCCATATAATATATACATAATTTAATCAGTCATTTTCTAGTTAGAAATGTCATCACTTTTAAAATCAGTTGATTAGTATATTATAAAAGATTTATCTAAAAATAATAAGTGCATGATATGTATAATAAAGGAATTTTTAAAGAAAATTATGTCTATATGGTAATTGATAGATGAAATAGAATAATAGTTGATATAATGGCTAACAATAAAATTTTCATTAAAATGTTTATTCTTAATTTAATTTTAATTTTTTGTATTTTTTTTGAAGGTAATTAAATATTTCATTTATTTAAATTTCATTTTTAGTAGGAAGAGCAGTAGAGTGTAATGTTGATGATTTCCTCCACGCTCAATATTTATTTCAAAATCGTTTAAACTTAAGTGACTCTTCTAATTGGAATAATCCATCATCTTTGTCTGGTGAATTGAATAAAATTTATATAAATGGATATAATGGAAGTAACGGATTAGTTGAGACATGTAATGCATATGCTCAAATGGGTTCTTATTTAAATAAAAAAGGAATTTCATTATCAGATTGTATATCAACAATATTTATACTTAAAAGTGTTGAAAAGCCATATAATGCACTTCTTTATGGTTCTATAATTAATACTGTAGAGTATCAATGTAGCGCTGGATTTTATAACGGTATTGCACAATGGGAATGTTTAAAAAGAATTTTTAAATATAAATATAAAGATCTTATGAATTGTCTTGTTGTGATGCTAGATAATTATATAATTAATCCAATTAATTCTTGCGAGTTTGTCAAAACATCTATAGATTGTCAGACAAAAATATATCGTGATGTTTGTGGAAATAATCAAGCAACGTACTACGGATGTGAATCATTTCATCAATTTACAAACCATTTATGGCCAATGTGTGATAATACATGTAATATTTTTGATTTTAAAGATTAGTTTATTTCTTTTTTTATCATGGTAATAAATTTTTAAAATAATACTTCTTTTTATATTTCACTATAATAATTTTTCATCATATTATTACAATCATATATTAGTTGCACTTTTCAAGTCGTAAAAATAATTTTATGATGTATAAATTGTGATAAATAATAAATTAAATATAAAATTGAGTTGATCTTTAGCTTCATATTGTATAATTTTTGTAATAACATGTAAAAGACATTAAAATAATGAAATATTTATAAAAACAAAACATAAAATTTTCTTTTACAATCCTTCTCTTATCAAATCCAATCATCAATTTTTATGTTTCTTATATTCTCCAAAAGGCTTTTGTCCTTTAATATACCTCAGTATAATGCAATTATTATTATCAATTCTTTAATTATCTGATTACCATAAGTCTATAAAACAGATAAGAATACCGTTAAAAATGTTAAAACACTTTTGAATCTGATCACTTACAATTTTTAATTTTGTTTAGATAATTCTTACAACATGTTAATTAAGGTAGTAACATATTTTATCAATCATTGATATCTTAGGTACATAAAAATTCTTGTTATATAATATGAGATAACATGCAGACTATTTATAAGATTTAATTTTATAATTTTTTAATGATTATTCCTCTTTTATAGAAAGAAGATGCTCAAGCTTGTAACTGTTTTAGCTGCTGGTATGTTGTTTTGGTTTTAATTTTATCATATTATCTCTTTATAGTCATTGCTTTTGTTTCCTGCCAAGGACAAATTGATAATTATTGTGACCAAGTTCAATTTTTACACTGTTCAAATCAATTTGCCAATCAACTTGGTTTAAGGTAACTTATCATAAAAATATTATTTTTTAAATTTATTTATTTTTTAAAGTCCTGATAGTATTTTCACAAATGCCACTCAATTCCGTATTCAATTAGCTTTTCTTTTTTATCAAGGAAAAGGAAATATCAACAATTGGGTTTCATTATGTAATTCCTTCACAACCTTTTACCAATGTCTTGGACAATTTAATTATGGAGAATGTTTATCTCCAGTTGGATTAGTTATTCAAGGAAGTTCACCAAATGATGCTTTTGATTATGACGGTACCTTTAAGCAATACGCCTTTGAATGCTCTGTTGGATTTAATCCATATCAAGATAATTACAATTGTCTTGCCAGTACCTGGGCTAATGCTGCTTCTCAACTTATTGCTTTATCAACATCTTACAGACAAAATGTTAATCATGACCCAGCAAATGCTTGCACGTATGTTTCAAAATATCATAATAAAGTAATATATATATTTTTTTAAGCTATGCTTTAACTCTTCAAAATGGTTATAGCTCTGTTTTCGGATCATTAAATTGCAAAACTAACAAAAAATGGGCTTCATGGTGGGGATGTAGTATTGCTAATGAATACGTTAGTGCTCAATTCCGTCATTGTAATCATGTAAATAAATGTCCATGTAAGTTATCAACACATTATAAAATGTATATACAAAAATTATAGTTGATCAAATTATCACATCTTCAAGCTATGTAAGATTTGATGATGATGGAAAACTTATGGTTAAGATCCCAAAAACTTGGGTAAAGAATGAAGCTACAGGAGAGTACTATCAAGAAGAAGAAAAGTGGCTATAAGCTATTTAGTTTGTAGATCGTCACAAAAATATTAACCTAAAAAAGATTAGACGAATTTTGTACTTGTAATATGGTTTTAATTAAATAAAAATTTTCTTCTTGAAATATTGTATATTATTTGTATATTATTTTTATTTGTATTTTTTAAAGTACCATATAAGTTAATTTATGATTTTTTAAATAGCAAAGTGATGATAAGATCAATATTCTTATTTTTAAAAATATAGTAATAATGAAAATTGAAGAGACAGTTTATGTATTATCAGTGTGGAATGAATTAAATGTTTTAATTGTATATAACGATAAAAATTTAATTAACAATTAATAGTATTAACAATAATGATAATCAATCCAATCAAAGCATTCTTATCAATTAACAACATTACTTTTTCATTACATATTACAGTTGATCAGTTTTCTATTAAAAATACTGAATTGATAAGAATGATTTGGCATACCTAAATGACATTAAAACATATAGATTAATAATATTTATTATACATTAATGTTGTATTGTAAAATTAGAATATACATTTAAAAAAGGGAATAAAATATTAAAGATACTTCTCTGTAATTAGATAAGAATCATAATACTTTATCATTACAATAAATAATATGTTCCTATATATAATTTTTGTTTTCTTTTTACTCATTTTTAATATTTTCACTTTTTAGTTTCATATTTAATGTTTTTGAAGAAAAATTTTAAAATATTCTTAGGATGTATGTTTCATATTAATTAATTTAAATTTGAATAAATATTGATTTGTAGTTTGTGTTCTCCTTTTGGTCGCAAAAAATGGTAAAGCTCAATCCCAAGTAACATGTGATTCTGCTGCTTTGCAACATTGTTTAAGTAATTTTATTCAATTTACTGGATGGAATGCTTCAGCACAAAATGCTTTGAATGATTATACAAATATTTATAACTTTCTTCAAGATACTGTTGCTTCTATTCCCGGATATGATGCTGGTTTGTTGTTAGCTTGTAATGGAGTTGAACAATTTGTTAATTGTCTTGGAGTTAAAAACGTTGGATGTATTTCAATTCCAGGACGTCTTAGAGCTGGAGATTCACCAACAAATGCTTATGGAATTGCTGGTACTTTTAGCCAATATCTTTTTGAATGTGGTCCAGGTCTTTATACTGTAGAACGTGACAACGCACTTACATGTATTCAAAGAGTTCTCTTAAACAATAATAATGTTTTAACTGGATGTCGTTCAGCATATTTTGCTAACATTCAACATGATTCATTGAATGCAAATCTCTATATTGGAAATCTTCTTAAATGTTACACTGCTCCATTTACTGTAGCAAGTTGTAAAAGAGAGACAAGATCTGATGAATGGTGGGCTTGCGAAACACAACTTCAATTTGCAAAAGCTCAATTTCCATTATCTACTGATGTTTGTGATGGTAAGTTTAATACAATTATTTAATTTTATATATACTTTTTAGTTGAACATGGAAGAAGAGATATGGCAGAATATCTTAGAAAAAATCACAAATTTGAAAATAACAAGCATTACTTCAAAATGCCAAATATATGGAGAATTAATAATTCTGGAGAATGGGAGTATGCTGAACAAGATTGGCTTTCAGATTAAAACATTTTATAGTGTCTATGGTATATTATTTTCTAATAAAATTAAAATAATTTCATTAATACCTTATATTCTTGTTTTTCATGTTGTATCAATATTAAATAACAGTATTATAATAATAGAGAGACAACAATTTAAATATTTAAACTAAAAGTCGCCAAATATAAATATATTTAAGTGGTACATATTAGATTTTTTATAACGAAATTATAAAACAACAAAAATTAAAAAGGTACTAAACTAAATAAAGAGGAAGGCATTGTTTGTTTAAAAGGAATATAATTAAATTAATTGACAAAAAGGATAAATTATTCATTTTTAGAAGACAATTGTCTGAAAATACGATCAACCTCAAAGAAGGATTTCTTTTAATCTCAGCAAGAGATACCAAATAAAATTTTATATTACCTCATTTGTTTGATAATATTTTATGATTTTGACTTAGACATATAAATCTATTAAATTCTCAAACAATGATTTATTAGGTATTTAGCTGTTTTAATGGATATATCTTCAAAAGTGTTTTATATATAAGGAATGTACATTTACATTTAGTAAAATATTTTATATAATTTGTTTTATTAAACATATACAGTTATTTTTACAAAAATATTACAAAATTTTTTTTAATATACGTTATGGGAAATATATGATGTTGTTTGATAAAAGTTGTTTGATTATATTAATATTTTTATGTTTTCCTATTTTTCTTTCCGCTGAATATTTAGATAATGGCGTTGATGGTGAACCGGATATTGTTTGTGGACCATTATCTATTGCAGTTAACTTTAAAACCAAGAAAAAATTTGAAGGTCATGTCTTTGTTAAAGGAATGTACGATCAAAAGAACTGCAGAAATGATGAAATTGGCAAAGTTTCAGCTAGTATTGAAATTCCATTTGATATGTGCAATGTTGTTAAAACAAGATCATTAAATCCTAAAGGAATTTTTGTTTCAAATACAATTGTAATATCATTTCATCCTAAATTTATTACTAAAACTGATAAAGCTTATAGAATTCAATGTTTTTATATGGAAAATGATAAAACAGTATCAACTAATATTGAAGTTAGTGATATGACAACTATAAGCCAAAATCAAGATGTTCCTTTACCTGTTTGCAAGTATGAAATATTAAATGGAGGTCCTTCAGGTGAAGTTGTAAGTGTTGCAACAATTGGAAGTGTAGTATATCATAAATGGAGTTGTGAATCAGAAACTGTTGATACCTTTTGTATGTTTGTTCATTCATGTACAGTTGATGATGGAAATGGAGAAAAAATTCAAATTATTAATGAAAATGGATGTTCAATTGATAAAGCTTTGGTTAATAATATTGAATATACAAACGATTTTGTTGCTGGACAGTTGTCTAATGTTTATAAGTATGCAGATAAAGCACAAATGTTTTATCAATGTCAAATTACTGTTAATATAAAGGAATTATATCAATCGTGTCCAAGAACAAATTGTAGCATCGATAATTATAACATTGTTAGCCAAAATATTGATGTTATTGGAAATGATGAGGATGATGAAAATATTTTTAATGGAACAATGCCAGATGTTACAGATATTGATATATTAAAAATATTAAAAAAACGTTCTATATTAAGAAAAGACAATATTATGGATGTTAGAACTGAATTGACAACTTTTGACATGACGCCAGAGGTAATACATGATATTTTAAAATCTAAATTAATTTTTTAGGAAAAAAATATGTTTTGTATGTTCAAAGATAACGAAGAGGATAATAATTATTTTAAAGTAATAGAATTCCATTATAATAAAAACATGATTTGTTTTTCATTACTATTATTTATAATAATTATAACAGTAATATGTTTTAACTTTATATTATTAGGAATAATTTTTCTTTTATTAATGAAAAAACGTTACAGACAATAATATGATAATTTATTAAAATTTCAAGAATTACAAAAGCAAGTATGGAATATATAACAAAAACAAATATATTTTTAAACTTTTTTACAATACTAAAATATTTTTATTTATTATAACTCTATTACAAACGTAAATAAATAATAAACGTAATAAAAATTAATACAAATTTCTTATTGCTTTATCTTTTTTAACAAAAATTTTTATTTATTAGAATAATTTAAACTTTATAACGTTTGTTTAAAGCAAGGATTTTTGTTTTTTATTAATTAGCTTATATAATAAATATGGTACCAATATTTTTTTTACTAACTTAAATATTTAGTTTAATTGTATGCCTAAAAACAATTTAATGATTAGAATATTGTCATTATCAAAAATTACATTACAACTTTAACAAATATAATTTACTCAATATTATGTTATTATATAAGAAAAAATAAATTTTTAATTTATATGTTTATTTAAATTTATTATTTTAATTTTATTAAGACGTCTCTTATAGTCATTATTGACTTTAGTTACTTTTTTTAAAAGCAATAATTGTCAATGATCATTTGTTGTTAAATATTCCTCATTGTAAATTCAATTATCAACATAATGCACCGATCGATATTTACTGACATTAGAGTTTTTTGTATTTAATAATAAATGACATGAATTGAATATTTTTTTATTTACTAAATCAAGTTTTAATTTTTGAAGCATAAAAATATTTATAGATCAATAAGATCCTGTTATCTAAACCTCTCTTATCCATAGCTTTTTAGATAACTTTTTAAGAATTTTTACTTTACCAACATCAAAAAAATAAAAATTTTCTATTTCATGCTGTGATGGATGATTAACTCTATAAAAACTTTTAATTATATATTCTATACAAGTTACAAATACAAGAAATTTTTTCCCGTTTTTCTAAACGTACTTTTTTCTACCTATTTTATTCACATTTAAAAATTTTAGAGGGTACATTGTACTCTTTACCTCTTTGTACACGAACCTGAAATTGCTATCATATGTTGAGTTTTTTAAAGCTATAAAAAATTATATTTTAAAGAAAAATGTATACATTCAAGTCTTCATCATTAAGTAAATTGGAGTTGCTGTTTATTAAAGTGTGAAACAACTTTAACATTTTCAAAAAAAATTATTTTTTTAATTATTTTTTTAATTATTAAATTATAATAATTATTCTAACATCAGTTGTTGTTTTGTAATTATTAATTAATTATATATTTAGTTTACTTTGACTACTATGGGCTAAAAAATAGACGTAATAATTATTCCAAAAGAAAATAAATATATGTAAATATTTAAACCGCACCTTATTTTTGCGTACCCAAACATATAAATATATAACTTTAATATTATAATTCATGTCAAAGCGTTGAAAATATAACAGTATTGACTGCCTTAATTTATTATTATTAGGTATTTAATATAATTTTTATTTAGATTAGGCATGGTAAAATGAAGACAAAACTTAAGTTATAATGGACTTACCATGCCTAATGAAGTTGGTTCAAACTGGATTGTTGTTGTTTTATCCAGTTTGAAAATATGAATTTGAAAATAAAACAGAAATTTTTTTGTATTCTGGAGCCGCGGAATAAAAAAATTGCAATTGGTCGTAGGAATTAAAAACGGGGAAATAAAAAAAATATTTTTTTAAACATAAATAAGATAATGTCTTAGCGAGAACATTATCATTAAAAAGATTTAATATTATTTTAAATTTATTTATTGTTATTAATTATATATTTTTAAAATAGTTTTCTAATAAATAAAATTTACTATTAAATATTAATTGGAAATAATAATATTTATCATCCATTTTATAAAAGATGATAAAAATGAAAAAAAGTGTAAAAACATAATATATAAGAAAGTTAAAATTTTTTATTTCATTCAAAATTAAAAAAAAATTTAAACAAATTAATTAATAATATTTTTTATTTAAATAAAAAGATTAAAGTAGTAATAAGAAATTAAACAAAAATATACATAATTTTCAAAGGATATTCTGAACAATGTGCTTGTTTCGATCATCCTTTTCAATATATATTTTTATTTTTGAAAATGTTTTACTTATTGATAATTAAACCATTGATGGTTTTATATATAGAAATCCAATTACAGTTGTCAAAATACCTACAACAATCAATACGATAAAGTACCTTTTTTAAATTTTCAGTTGAATTAAAAGCATTACAAATTTGATCACGAGAGCGATATTTTGGAAATGTCATAGGAAATCTTATGTCTGTAATAGGGATGGCATTAAAATAGCCTTCACATAAGCGCTTATATTCTTTCATCAATTTATCAAGCATCTTCTTTTCAAAATTTTTACTATTTTTAAAAACCTAAAAATAAAATATAAATAAATATCTTATTATTTTCTCAAAAATTTCTAGAAACTTTAAAGAATATTCTACTATACAATTCTAAAAATTAACATAGTTACTACTTTATATTTTCGATACCATGCAAACATTGAAGAGCATAACAATTTTTCATAAAAAAGAGGAAAAATAATATTTCTAAGAAATATTTTCTAAACATTTTAACATTTAGTTAGTGAAACAAAATTTTTTATAAATTTTCTAATAAATTGAACTATTTTGAAGCTTTTATATATCAAATTTAAAAAATACCAAATCAATTTTTTTAGAATCCAAAACATTCAAATTGATAAAAAAGGCGTGAAGAACTTTGAAAATGAATACCGATTATGAATAATTATTATATTTTAAAATAATTTTTTGTAATTATATGTATAAAAAGATACTGATTTTTATTTGTTTAAAACAAATACAAACTAATAAATTGAACTATTTTGAAGCTTTTATATATCAAATTTAAAAAATACCAAATCAATTTTTTTAGAATCCAAAACATTCAAATTGATAAAAAAGGCGTGAAGAACTTTGAAAATGAATACCGATTATAAATAATTATTATATTTTAAAATAATTTTTTGTAATTTAGGCACTCATTTGTTGTAGTAGTGAATTGTCTATTATTTTTTATTATTCTTATAATCATGATGATAAGAAATTCTTTTAATTGTTGGTCTTTGAATTAAACCTCTTCCATCGTCATCAATAATGAAGTAGAATTTCTTTAAACAGATTCTTATTGTTATAAGAAAAATGAATATCAAGTATGAAAGTATTTTGATAATAATTAAAATTGGAAGATCTAAAAAATTCATAATTAAATAATAACAAGTAAATAAAAAAATGCACCTTTATAGAAAGTTTATACCTAATAGTAATATTTTAAATTATCTGTAAGCTTATTGTAATAAGTATAATTACTTTTTTATGATGACGTGTAATTGATTTTACAGTATTTTTTGCATAAAATATGATTTAAATATTAATGTTTTTCACTGAAACCATTATTCAAGAATAAAATTTTATTATTTCAAAGAAAAAAAGATAATTTTTTTGATTTGCCTCATTTTAATGTTTATTGAACATAAAAATTTGGCTAAAAGATCTAAAAATAATCATTTTTCTTAATTTTTCTAACCTTCATTGTATATATAATTAGAAATATGTAATAAAAATGTTTTTAATAAAGTTTGTTTATAAAATTTTAACAAAATTATTAAAGAAAATAAAAATTTTTATAGCTATACAAAATTGTATATAAAGAAAAGGTTTTGTACAATTTTTAAATCTTTTTTTCCAATCTTTTTTTCAATCACTTTTTTCAATCTTTTTTTTCTAATCACTTTAACAATAGTAAGTTAAACACTATATTATTACTTTTTGTGTTTCCAGAAAACAAAGATTTGGTTGGAATTTAAAGAAGGAAAAAATAAAAACAAAGAAGGGAAAAGAAGATAAAAAAAGTCGATGGTGCCATACACACAGGAAGCCTTTGTAGTAGAGAACAATGAATCTAGAACAGAATAAGGAAGAGAAAAACGAAACAATAGAAATTATGATAATAAAAATGATAATGATAATTGAGAATAAATTTCTTTTTCTTATTCACAATTAAAAAAATAAATCTTTTCATTCAATGTTTTTTTTATTTATTTTTATAATCATTTTACTTATAATTTACCATCTTAAGATTGAATCATATTTTCTAGTAGAAAGCGAATGTATACATTCAATTAATTTTTTTATTATTTTGTAATAATAAATGTTTATTATTATTTTGAAACAGTGAATTTTTCTCTACATTTTTTAACCTGTCACTTTAATTGTATTTGCCATTGTAGTTAACACAATAACTAATAGTGGTGTAGTTTGATCTTTAAAGATAACTTAAAAATTAAAATGTCACTTTTTTTGTTGTTAATTTTTAATATATTTGGTTAACAATATAGAACTAAACACAAAAAACAATTCTTCATTTTCCGTCCTAATAAAATTTCTTTATTTATAGATAACAATAATGCATATACTTTGTCCTGTGTAACATATTAATATTTAAAATAAAAAAAAATTATTTATTTTTTTATCATTATTTAGAAAAAAGAATTATAATTATGATGAGGTGGAAATTGATATTTGGACTAAAAATGATGAAACAAGACTAAAAATGAAAGTTTTTTTTTGTGTGTATTTGATCAAGTAACAATAAGTCGATAATTATATTATTTCTCAGAAATATATAAGGGAACTTTAATTAAATTTATTAATCATTTATAAAAATTACCTTATTCTTGTTGCTTTTAGCTTATATGTTTGTTTAAAAAAAGAAACTCTTTTATGTACAAGAGTTGAAAAAAATCAAAGGAAAAGATATACAAAGAATTCAAAATTCTTTTGAAAGATATACACAAAATGAAAATTAATTTCCGATAGTATTATGGTATAAATATTTATTAAAAATATCGTTATTCAAGAATCTCAAAAAAAGGTTCTTAAATCGGATATCGTTTTTAAATATAAGGCTATTCAAGTATGTAAAATATATATTGTATGATATATATGTAAAATAATATCATTTGTGTAATCGCCATTAAGTATTCATTTAACTGTTTTTATATATCATTATGTTATCAGTTATTCCACTGATTACAATATATATAAAAGTTTTTTAAAAAATTAAAATTCGTGGTTTGGCTTTTTAATAACAAAATGTTTAGATTCAATTTTTATGATTTCTGCAGGAAAATACATAATAAAAATTAAAAATATAATTTTAAATTAAAAAAATATTTTAAAAATTCTCTTTTTAAAAAAATATTTAACTTACGAACATCCCTCATTAAAATCAAATGAAAATACTTACTTCTTGTTTAAGACATAAAAGTTTAATTCTAGAATGAAATAATTATTTTCCTCCAAAATGAGCAGATTAATTAATCACAAAAATATACGGCTTTTAAATTAAATAATCAAATAACTAGTTAATCATTATTAAACTTGATAACTTCTGTTAAGTTGATTAAACTTTGCTACATTACATATATCTCAAAATTCAGCACTAATACTTCTACACACTAAATGATTTACTCTAATTAATTTAAATTTTTTTTCCTAGAAATATTTATGATAACAATTTTTATTTGTAATAAATATTAATCACAAGTTATATAATAAGAATTCATTGATTTATTACATTTCAAATTTTATTTAATAGCAGTCTAAATATTTATTACCTTCTCTGTTCCTGTTTTCAAAATAAATTAACTTTCAAAAATGAAATGATTGAAAATAAATTTATTATCTTTATAAATGTTATCCTTATAATTGATAATACTTATAAAAAAACGTACATACATTAATATCTATTGTGGAACAAAAATTGTTTATTTACTGAAGGTAAATCCATAAGACGGATGTCTTCTCTTTGCGTATTTGAGGATCTCAAAATTGAGTAACTTGTACAAACTGATATGATAAAGGAGATCAACAATATTATTGTACTCAACAAATGCAGATAGAACGCATGTCCTATTGATTGCTATAATTAATGATATATTTTAGATAACATTACTTAACATTATATAAATACTCTTACCTCATATGTTCCGATAAGACCTTGAACAAAACGGTTATCTACACGATGGGCTGCAAAAAAGAAAATGCCATCTGCTGTTATTGATGATGCCACTATTAAAAAGTTTAAATTAAAAGAAAAATTAAATATATGTAACTTACATGAAAGAAATATTAGGATAGAATAAACTAATGAACAGGTTCCAATACAAGGTGAACACATACCTGTAAATATTGAAAGACCACCAAGAATGATTGATGTTCCAATGGCAAGAAGAACTGATTTATGCCAAAAGAAAAATTGATGATGTTCAGCTTCACCAGCGGCACTATTTTCTTCCTCATTTACAATATTTTCTTCTATTATCTGTGCCTGTGCCCAATCAAATTTGTATGTACAATGTAATGGACTTCTAGAATCATATATCTCTTGATGGTATTTAGTTGGTCGAACATTCGATGAATGACTTAAAAAAGAATCATCATCATGATTTTCTTTTATTGGATGATTAATTTCAGAAAATGGTTTTTCAGACCTCGTACAATCTAACCATAATCCATGATGATGTTCAGCTCTAAATTCTCTAATATCTACAACTTGCCAAGAGGGTGAAAAGATTGAATATATGGCAATGCTTATGGCAACAATTTGAAAAATTAATGAAATTATAAGTACCACTGTTTGAATAAAATTTTCAGAACTACCCATTTTATCTAGAAAATATGTAATGTATTATATAATTATTATAAAAAAGAAAGAATGATAAATGGAAGTGATTGATAAAAAAAAATAAATATATAATTTGAGGATGTAATGTTTATGCAGTCGATAAAAAGGGAATAAATAACATCAAACTCTATAATCTTCATCTCTATAATATATATGAATGCAAATATAAATAAAATTTTGTAATTCAAGGCAACAACCCATATATATTTATTGTTAAAACAGGTTGACCAATGTGTAGTATATTTTATTATTTGGATGGTACATATAAATAAAGATTATGGAAGGATGTATAGCACATGAAAGAAGGTAATATATACAGGAGAGTGTTAAAACGCCAAACATAAAATGAATGTATCTATATTAAGGAGGTAAAAAGAAAAGTCTTTTGTCATTAATGAGATAAATATGATTTGTTGGATTTTGGAGGTCGATAATAATACTTATATTATATATATATAATGAATAAAGAAAAGAAAAAGAGAAAAGGTATGTTAAAGAATTGCTTTTATATATATATTCTTAATATGAACCAAAAATAGTTTAATGGTCATGGCATCACATTTACTTTGATCAATCAATTTTGTGATTTAATAATTAAAAGGGAAAGTGTTATTAAGTTGTTATGAAAAAGAGAAGTAAATAAATACAATTAAAGATCTCCGGTTCTTCTAATAACTGTATTATTTATATATTTTATATAAGTGTTTGGATGTTATTAATTTTTAAAATGATTTTGTCGGATGAGACAAAAAAGAAAATTTTTATAAAAGTATTTAACTACAATAGAATGTGTATTTTTAATTAAAAATTCAACCTGCTAAAAGAAAAATATAATAATTACGTTTTATAAAACAGAAAAATTATATACTTTCACAATAAATCATTTGTTAATGAGTTGAAATTAGAAGATGAAAGGGGCATTCATGATTCATTTTTCAAAGTATTACTAATATATTTTATTATATAAAAGTATACACATCTTTTTTTGTTTTAAATAATTTTTTAAACAAAATTTCATTTATCATTCTTATACGTGTATATATACTCATATTACTTGATTTTAAAACAATCATATATTATTTAAAGAAATTACAAATTTTATATAGCAACTTTCTTTTATTATATATATTTAATCCCTTTTTTAACTATCTTAAATAATTTTAAAAATAAATTTTTATGGCAAAAAAGATGCATATTTTATATTCAAACTATATATTATTTAAAATTTGTATAATTTCACGTTATAGGTATAAGAAGAAGATGAACCAAAGATAAAAAACCATATAAGTTGTCTTCATAAATTAACATTTTTCTTCAAATTTAATAGTTTGCTTTTTGTACCATACGAAAATAGATATAATATAAATCTATTTATTTTATTTTAAAAGATAAATTATTACATGTATTGAAATTAAGTTCGGGGTTAATAAGTCAAAGTCGTATCATTTAATTACTTTACAAATATTACAGCTAATTGGATTGTAAAAAGTGTTTGGCTTCAAATTTATAAAATTTTATAGATATAAATACATATATAGTTACATTTGATAATTATCATTCCTTCATATAGTCTACATATACTTTTGATTAACTTATCTTTATTGTCAGTTAACTTTTATTATAATGTTATGGTTCATTATAAACATACAGTATTAAGATATATAGAGAGTGGAAATTAATTGATATATAAGCAATAAGAGATAAATTTAATAAATCTTTATTCTTTATATTAATTTAGTGAACCTCATTAGTATTAATAATACTTTTTATCATTAATTAATTTTTTCTTTTTAGTTATTTTAATATTTATCAAATTCTTCTTTAAAATTTTTAATATCATATATTCATTAACTCAAAACTTTTATATTCCTTCTAATTAACTATCATTCTTTAGTCCAATGTGATTTTTATTTTAAAAAATTTAATGTAAAATACATTTGTGCAAAAATATTTATTTATAGAGAATACCTAGTAAATTTAAATGTTTCATCTATATCTTTTTAACGTTATATTTTAATATTATGATCTATTTATATAGTTAACATTGTAAAATATATGTCTAAAAAATAAATCTTACTACATAAGAAGATATGAGAAATGATAAATAATGACAATTTTATACTTATAATTGTTATTTTTTAGTAACTAGTTATTAATTATTATCATATTATTTTTGTATACATGTACTCTTTGTAGTTACTTATCAATAAAAAAGAATAATAAAACAAAAGTACAGATAAATGTTGTAAAGTATCAGGATATTTGTGTCTATATAAATAATATTAATATAAATGACCTCGAATGATTGGATGTATTATCTTTAATAATTACCACCAAATTCTTTATAGTTCATTGCCAGGTTGGTTTAGTTCATCAGAATTTTTATTTACTATTGTTGATGTGAAGTTTTAATCAAAGTTTAGATTAATATTTTTAAACTTCATATACACTCTTCTAGAAAAGATAATTTAATATGAAAGTTAAGATTACGAGATATATTTATATTCAAAGAGAGAAATAAAAGTATGAAGTGAGGGAAAATTACTTTGTAGACTAATTTCTAAAGATTGTCCTTAAGGTTGAAAAAGACAAAATTTAAATATACGCAATTTGGATGATGATGTTGATGAGAACTGGGAAACACAAACATTTAAGGCAATTTATTATCATTCCTTTATCATAAACTACTTTGTCTCCTACACTTTTTTTAAACTTATTTTCTTTTCATAAATCTTTTCTTATTTTAACAAATCTTATATATATCATATAAAGACTTTTTTAATAATAAATATCTTAAATTAATATAAAGTAATACTTTTTATTAAAATTTTAATGCTAAACTAATTTAAAATTCTTTTCCATTGTATATTTCCTTCTCTTTTAATGTTAACTATTAATAATTTTTAATTATTTATCCTTAATTTAAACTTACTCATAAAATTATATTATGTTATATTATTTGTAAAAGAAAGTTTTATGAAATTTTTCATTTTTACAACTTATAACTCTCCTAGCGTTAAAAATCTCCTTCTCAATGTTTGTAAATCTCTTATATTTTCAATCTTATTAATATATATATAAAAATAAAATATTGCGTGTAAATTTTTAAAGAGAAAAAATTCTTTTTTAAATCCATTTTTAAAATTCAATTACTTTTATAAACAATGATATAGTTATATATTATCTTTTTTATAACATATTTTATTTTATTTAACTTTTTAATATGATTCCAACGTTGTATTCAAAGTGATTCATAAATTGTAACATTAAAAAAATCTTCATATATTTTTAATTTAATATTCTTTATCCCTCTAATTTTCAATCTCCCTTGGAAAAAGAAACAATTTCATTTAAAAAAAAATTAAAGAAATTCAAACCATTTTCAACGTTTTTTCTGTCTTCTTCTAATATTACTCCTTTGTCCATATATAAAGAAATATTTTAATTTGATATGATAAATCTATTTTATTACTACACTATATCTTTTTATCATTCAATTTGCCGTAACAAATATTTTGAGATGTATCATTTCTTTTACACCATAAACTTTATCTTTCATCCATATAATTTTAAAATAATTGTAAAATTTAATTTTTTATCATCTTAATACTTTAAAAAATTATTGTATTATTTTTTTTGTTATATTTATTAAATCTTATTTCTCTTTCACTCTTACAACACATATATCCACCCACATTTCAACTTATTTTAACAAATTATCATTAATATTACAAAATAAATATGTTATATATTTAACAAAAATACTTAAACAAAGATTGGGCATTACTTATTATTATTTTTTTAATAATAAAAATAAGCTTTTTACATTTTAATAAAATGCCACTTTATTTAATAAACTTTTACTATTCCACCCTCTTTTAACTTTAATATCTCTTATCTCCTCATTTTTTACTATTTTTAGAAATAATATTTAAAGAATAATTCCTTATATATTTTTATTAACAATTAAAGTTTCAAAGATAAAGATTATTTATTGTAGTACTTACTACACAACCGTCATTCTTATAAAAACAAAACATTTTTCCCGTGCCTATTTATGCCATTCTCTATATGTTGAATAATCTTATGAATCTTCTCTTTTTATATTTTTCTATATATTGCATATATATACACATATCTATACAACTAATAACAGTTCATATATAAATAGAAAATATTTAGTTATTGTTATATATACAACATATACCTGAAGTTTGATGGAGCGGTATTGATATATATAAATAAAATGGTTTTGAAGAAAAAGAAGGACATTCTTTAACATAATCATTCTACTATTATACCCCTTCCATCAACTCTAATCAGATGATAGTTCAATTGATACTTTTATAATATCTCATCTTTCTGTTCCATACCTTAAGGGTTTTAATTGTTGCAAAGATTATCTAATCATTCAAAATTAATTATTATTAATAATTAAATTATCTTCTATATTATTTTAACATATATCACCCCTAATACAAACACTAAAGTGAGTTTCTTGTTATCAGTAAAAGTGTTACCCCATTAAAAATCTATCATTTGCTTCTTCATTATTTTTTAATCCTCAATGTTGATACTAATGTTTATATGCCGATGTTTTTTGTAAAAAAAAAGTAGTATATTAAATAAGTGCATACCATTATATATATGCTTATCTTTTTATTTATTGTAACATTTAATAGCTTCCATAATAATATAACATGGATTTATTAAGATATTTGGTAATAAAATTTTTCTTGTTTAATAAACAATACCCAATATCTTTATAGTCTTTTTAAATACTTGATTATTTCTTTTATTATATATATACTCTATCTATATCATATATGTATAATTTTATACATAAAGCAATAATTATCTTGATATGACGAATGAATATATTATATTTTATATATGATATTATCGTTATTTATTTTTAAACTACATTTGCCATATATTATTAATTAGATCTATACGATTGTTTAATATTATTTACCATATTTATATAAATCATAATAGGATGATATCATTATTGTAGGAGTAAAAATGAATATAAAAACCAAACAATAAATATTGTATAGTTAAATCATTTTATATCATTTTATTTTTCATTTTAACAATTATATAATGATATATCTTAGTATTATATGAGGGCGTAAGGATAAAAAATTTGTTATCACAAAAATGATATGATATTTTTCAATCAGTTACGTCGCCATAAACGATATATGCTTCCTCCATCCTGTAACAATGAATTCATTAATTAAAAATAACCATTTTTTAAATTTATTTCTTTTTTTATAAAAATAGATTAAAAATATTTTAATGATGTTAATATTTATTATCAAAATATACTTTACATGTTTACAAGAACAAAAATGTATCCATTATCATCTTTTCATTCCCAAAAACTTTTGTTAAGGCATTTATAATTATATTTATTTTCTTTTTTAATTAATTACTACATCGGAGAGAGATACAAAAAATATACACTTAATGATATACATTATATTTAGAAATTTTAAACATTTAATGTAATTTTGTTTGTTAATAAGGCTATATCACGTTTATTAATTATGTATAAATTAACTACATTTTTAATAAAGATGTAGGTTTCGAAAAAAAAACTTTTATTTTATCTTGTCAGTAAAAATTTTAGATTTACATTAAAAACAACATCTTTTCTAATCAAATTTGTAAACATTTTTTAAATCTTTCAAAACATATATTTATTAATAACATTTAATATCACTAGTATTTACTTAAAATAAAAATTTACAAAGGTATATTTTTAAAACATTTTAATGGAATGAAAATGTATTATTTATTTATTTAAACCTTTCTGATCTTTTAGTGTTAAATTATAAAAACCATTTTCACTGTAAAAAGACAAGATATATCTATCAACATACAAATTGTCGGCATCTTACTTTTTAAAATCTTTTCAATAAACATATCTTTTTTATAGTATCATTTTAAAAAATTTTCATATTTTTAAACATATATTAATAACTGTTCTTTTTACAAGTTCTGTTTTGTGGATTAATTGATAATAATGTTATTAATACATAGAAATGATACTAACATTAATTTTAAAATTTTCATACTCTCTATTTATTCTAAAAACTTTTAAATTGACTGTTTTCGTTTAAACTTTATTTTTTAACAAAAAAAAAAATTTTTTTGTACTTTTTATATCTTTACCATCAACTAATAAATTATTCTTTCTATATTGCTATATGGTAATAATAATTTTTTCAAAATTCTCTTTTTATATTCTTTATTTATATTCATATAGCTAATGTTTTCATAATTGTTATTTTAAATTGTATATACAATATATTAAAGTTCTTTTATTTTTTACACTCATATTTATCAATACATGGTACTTTTATTTTTTTTTATTATTTCTTATAAAAATCCACCCTCGAAAATCTTTTTCTTCTCTTTTTTGATTCATTTTAGCTATATCATATCCTAGACAAACACAAATCTTATTATCTATATACACATTTTTTTCCCAAAAAGCAAGCGGCTAAATTTTTAAAAAGTTAATTCAATTATTTGTTTCCAAAAATTAACATAACCTGTTATGTTCTTCTTTTTTTTTTTTAATTATTTTTCTTATAATACTAACAATTTATTAATGTATTTCATATTATTTGTATCAAAAACACTATGCATTTCACATAGTACATCACAAGAATATAAATAGTATTAGATATAAATGAAGAAAACATAACTTTAATTGCACCTAACAATTACTTTAAGGCGTTCCTTTTCTTTTTTACCAATACCAATTTTTACTAATGCAACAAAAATATTAGATTTATCGGTAAGAACAAAAAAATCTAGAGATATAACCTTTCTGATACATTATTATTTATATATAACCTTCTGAACAAATTGGACAAAAATTTGTACTACTATTGTTGTAATATATTTGCAAAATGTAACATTGTTCTCTTTTTTACTTTTATTTTTTTTTATAAAATATTTAAATAATGATATAATTAACAAAAATAATTTTTTAATATTTCTATATTTTTAACTTTTTTACATTATTTATTATTAAAAATATAACATTATCTCTTTATAAAAATCTTATCAAAAACTTTTTGTCCCATGTTATCATCTTTATCATATCATACAAATAAATCTATCAATAACAATGAAAGGTAAAACCATTTCCTATTATACTAAAATTTTTTTAATCTCATGTCACTTCAAAAAATTCATGGCACATATCTTTATTTATAAATATCCTTTGTAAGAAAAATAAAAAAATATTTTATAATAATACACATATAAATAAATATATATCTTCACTCTAATCTTTTTTCTCACTCTTTTAAAAACGGCAATATATATTATCACCCAAAATAAGAGTTTTAAATGATAATAAAAGTATATACTATTATAC
Organism: Parastrongyloides trichosuri; assembly: GCA_000941615.1. Classification (NCBI taxonomy): domain Eukaryota; kingdom Metazoa; phylum Nematoda; class Chromadorea; order Rhabditida; family Strongyloididae; genus Parastrongyloides; species Parastrongyloides trichosuri. The sequence goes on along the minus strand of LM523159.1, from coordinate 1,752,114 downwards.
ATATATTTTAGTAATAAAAAATTGTATCATTAAATCATACCATATAATATACTTATTTTATCTTTATACATTATATATTGTATATGTGTTGTATACAAGTAATACAAAATTTTAAAAATATCAACTTTTTTTTAGTGCCTTCTCTATTCTTTTATTTTATTACTATATTTAGTTGATATATCAGTATCTCTCTCCCACACACATTCACAATATGCACCAATTTTTCAAAACTTCTTAAAATTTCTACTTCAATAAGTATAATATAATGCATTTTATATAATAAAAAGAAAATTTTTGTTTTAAAAAATTTGTTAATTTATATTTTAAAAACTTTCTTTTCAGATTACATTTTTTTAATTATTATAATTATTATATATATTCCAATTTTTATTATTACAAATTTGGTAGTATGTCTAGTTGTGGAAGAGTTAAAGGCCGTCGTCCTTCTTTAGCTGATTGGAGTGATTCAATGGTATGTTTTCTACTCTTTTACCTTCTTCCTCCTTCGCTTCTCCATCTTTTATTTTGTTTCTTTTATTTAAACAATGAAAACGAAGATGTTTATTATTATGAAAAAAAAAAGAAACCTTTTCAAATATATTTATATGCAATATATAAATATGTTTTCTGCACTTTATGCATAATAAATTTAAAAAAATTTTTGACCTTTATATTTTTCTTATTATTTTTATTCTTTTCCTCCCTCTTCTAGAAAAGATATCAAAGTATGGATTTGGAACAAAAAAATGATAATGGAAATACAAGTGTAATTAATGCATTAATGATTGTAATATGTGAAGAGGAATCAAGTACTCCGAACCCGGTTGATTATTTACAAGTAACAAATGGTATATCATTAAAAGAAGCATTAAGTCCATATTTAAGAACATTAGGTATAACAATTGATATGGTTGATTGTATGCTTGAAAATAGTAGAACACCAATCCCAGACAATAGTGAAGCTATTTACCTCGTCGGTCGTAAAATATTTGTCAAAGGTATGTTTAATATTTGGGAATAAAAATATATCTAAAAAATAAATGAGGAGTTGCATTTATTTGTGAATAATTGTTAAAAATCCTAACACCAGATGGGTTTATTTGTTTCGTGATTATCATTGTCAGTTAAAGAAATTAATAATTTTTATTATTTGTTTAAGTAATAATGATTTTTAAATAGATTTTTGAGCAAAGCTTATCTTTTTTCATCACATCCAAAAAAATAAGGATAACCATTACAATGTTTGGATTGTTTATATTTTAGACATTTAAACTGTCAGCTTTTTGAAATGATAAATAATCTCTAAGATGACTTGACATATTACAGTTTATTTCATTTTTTGTTCACAATTTAGAATCATGAATCTTTTTTCTAGTTTATTTTAATATATAATTATTATATTATTCAAACACCTTCATTTATTTTTCCAAAAGGTATGTTTTTATTTTAAGTTTTAATATCTGCACTTTGATATAAAAAAATATTTTATGAGGTAATAATATATGTTTATACACGAAAAATATGTATATAATAGATATCAACAACTTTACTATTAAAATAAGATTTTTCCATATGTTTTATTTCATAAAATATTTTTGATAACAAAAATATATTCATAGTTTAAGAACAAAATAATTAATAAATAGGTATATTGTTTCACCCCTTTTGTAATATTTTGAAAGACTTATTACAATATAAGATAACCAACTTAGTAGTTCTTTAAATGTTAACAGACAAGTTTAAAATAGTATAAAGGTAGTATCATTCTTATAATCATATACATATGAATAACTTTATTATTATTATAAACAAAATGAAATCGCCCTATATATAAATACATATATTCCAAGTTTGAAGTTTTGAAAGATTGTCAATAAAAAAGTTTTTATTAAATCAAAAGTTTAAAGCTGTAGATAGTAAATAATATACAACATATCCAAATCACATTTCTCTTTATATATCATTTCATATTATAGACATTATTTTTAGAACTTTTATATATACCACTACAATGTGTATATTTATTTCATAACATTTTAATAAATTTTTCATTTATGATAAGAAAATTTTTTTTGTAAAGTTATCTATATCTATCGTATTAAACATTAAAATAACCAAAAAATTTTTGCACTTATCTATAATATATATTATGAATATATATATATCAAAGAATTTATTTTTCTTTCTTTTCATTTTATTCTTTTTTTATTTTAAAAGATATAAACGTAATTTTATTAATGTAGTGTTTATTTATCATAAAAATGTTTTTTCTTTATATATATTAAAATATTATATTATTTATTATCTTATAACTTCTTTCTTTTTATTTACAATTATAATAATGTAAAAAATGTTAGAATATGTTATTTTCATATTTTTTATGTAATAAATTTCTTTAACAAGCACTTTAGTTACACTTTTTATGTAATATTGGTGAAGATACTTTTTAAAAAAAAATTTTCTAAAAATGACTTATTTAATTTTTGTTCCTTTTCTAATACATAATAAGTATGTGAAAAATTATATAATCAAAAAAATATTTTATTATTCTTACTTATGATATTAAAGATCATAAAATTAACCTTTTGTTTTTTTTATTATAAATTTTAATGTTGTTTTAATCATAAAAAAAGTTATTATGAAATGTCTTTATTATATTTTTTGATAAAAATAAATTTAAATTCTAGTATTTTTTAAATACGCTTCTTTTTTTAAGGATTTTCAATAGCTTTATATTATGAAAAGATAAGTCTTCATAATTATAAGTAACTGAAACTGTTTTTGGCTAGTAATTGAATGTGTGTTTATGAATAATAATTTATATATTTAAATCTCTTGATTGCATCATACATTATTTCATATAATGATAAACTTCTTTTTAAATTTATTTTTTATATTATTTATTTATAGAGCAGTTGCAAAAAAATAAAAGAATTAAAAAAATATCTTTAAGACTTTATTAAATATCCTCTTTTACAGGATAAGTATCCGTGTTAAACATATATATAAATTTATTTTTCAATTATTTTTACCACAAATTAATCGACTTTTATTATATATATCTTACCATCTAATCATTTATATACTTTTGTATAAAATATTATTTTTATTAACATATTGTAAAACACCATTTATTTGTTAAAAAGAGTATCAAGGACTAGTAATAATAATTTTCTTTGTATTTTTAATAAAATGGCTTACTTTATGTAATATATAACTTTCAAGTACCTATAACAAAAAATCTCATACTTTTTAACAAAATATATAAACAATAAAATTCTCACCTTTTTATAATATATTTATGGTTATTTATTACAAAGAGCAAGTACAAAATGATGTGATTGCATTTATAAGATTCTGTCTATTTATAATAATAATAGGTAAAGCATACCATACTTTTTAACAGCTCTATATACTACCACTCTTTTATAACTCTTGTACATATTTAATTGTTATTTATATAATAAAGAAATAAACCAATTAATTTTTTCTTCATTTTATAATTATTATTTGTAGGTAAAAAAGGAACTCGTATTACTTTAAAACGTAAAACTTCCTTCACTGGTGAAACTGATACTTTTTGTGATTCTATACCAATGGTTAAAACATCTCTTGGACATAATACAGGAGCAAAGACTCTTTATCAACTTCAACAATCTAATAGTAAAGGGATACTATCGGGAAGTAGGAAAATGTCTGCTGACTCTTTATCAAGAAAATCTTCTTTTGTAGGAAGTAAAGTAGTAAGTTTTTTTTTAATATTACTTCAAACCTTAAAAAGTTAATAAAAATTAGTTTGCTTCTTTAAAAAATAGACATAATGAGTAAAATATTAAAATATACAAATAAAATATAAACTTTTGACTGTACAAAAACAATATTTTTGTCAAAGGATGTTTTTTTTATTGCCATAAAACTTTTCTTAATATTACATTTTTAACTTATTAACTATGCATCTCTTTTTGAATGTTTTGTGCTGTATAAATGTAGACAAAACTCTTAAACTTGATAAATATATAAAAGAAATTATTATCAAGGCAAAATTTTTATAAATTATTTACGGTAAAACTTACTAATATTTCTCTACTTTTATATTAATAAATATAGAAAATTCTCTTATATTATATAATATTTCTTCAATAGAGGCATTTATACTTGTATAATATGGGTAAAAAAAGAATAGAAAATAAATTTTTAACAAGAAATAAGAGAGAGACTAATTTTTTTGTAAAAGAAATGAGGTAAAAATTTTTGATGTAGTAGAAACATATTCTTGAGGATATTTATAAAGTCAAAAGAAGTGTTGGAGTAAAAATTAAATGAGGTAAAAAGATTAGAAGAAAACTTTTTATAGAAAGTAAATGAGTACTCAAGATTAGAAAAGTTACCATCTATTCATTGCCACAGTCGCTTACATTTAATTATAAAGCTTGTTTAATGATTATAGAGGATTAGTTAAAAATTTTTATATTGTATATAACTTCACAATTATGGTATCCTCCAATGATTTAAATATTTTAACTTTTTCTTTTAAATACTTGCTACTTAAAGAACTTATACATGTTAAATGTTCAAAATCATTACTATTTTTAACAACTATACAAATGAATATATATGCATTTTTTACCACCTAATTGTTATCAATTATTTTTTTTGCCTCTAATATCATCAATTGTTTGTAATAAATTTTAAATATATAATATTTTTTTGTTCATATTTTTATCTTTCTTTATTTTGTTATTCCAAGTTAAACTCCAATTCATCTCCTCTCCTTTAAACAAAAAGAATGAAACTTAATCATTTTTGATTTTTTAAAAACCCTACTATCATTTTTTTTTCCTTTTATTTTTATTACTATATATGTTATTTTTAAACAACTACTCCTAAGATATATTATATTATTTTAATTTAAATATATTAAAAAGTTATATATATTTTTCTACTTCTATTTCTTTAAAACAACATGCTTCGTATTAAATATCAACATAAATAAATCAACGTTTGTTAAAATGTACACAACTTTTTTATTTTAATAAAAAAAATTATTTCCTTAACTTTATTATATATTATTCATGATCTTATTAAATATTTTTACACTAAATACTATATTAGGTTGAAATTATAATTATTATCATAAAAAATTTTCTAAAAATAAAAAATTAACTTTTAGAAAGAATTTTTATTCTTTTCAAAAGGAAAATATAAGAAGATATACAAAAGATGTAGAAAGATAATTAAAGTTATTATAAACAATAAAAAAANAAAAAAATGTTTATTTTTTTAACAAAAAAAAATAATTATACAATAAAAACGTCTATTTAAAATATATATTTTTTAAAGATATCTAATTACCTATTTAAAAAATAGCTTTTCTCCCTCAAGTATTTTATTAATTATCATTCTTTTTTACTATTTTTAATAACTTTTTTTTCAAAATAATTAGTCTAGTATAATTAATTTTAGAAGCAAAAATTATTTGTAAAAATAATTTTAAGATAAGAAAATAACATTTAATATTTTAAGACATATAATTCTTTTCGAAATATTTTAAAATATATGTTTTGTAATTTATAGACCAATTATGTATTATCTCTTTAATTCCACCCTCATTTTTTATAAAACTTTTTTTAATAATAATGAGGAGTAAAAAAAAAAGAACAAATTTAATATGAAAAATAAAAAATATGTAGAAAACGATGGATATTATAAATATTTATTATGTACAGGAAAGGTTAAAAATTAATTTTGTTTTCTCTCCCAGTAAGAATTAAATTTTTTTATTATGTAAACTGTTTATTTTTGTATATTTATTTAATATCATTATTACAAATCATTTATATTAACTTCATTTTTTTTATTGATGTTTAAGATTAATTTATCAATTATTATTTTCCATGTCTCCATATACACGAACAAGGAACATAAACCTTCTATAGTATATTAAACATATAATATAGCATTTTATCACGCTATTATTTCAAAAATTTTGAATCCTTATAATTTATACCAATGATGATAGTTAACGTCATTAGATTGCTTAAATAAATATAAATTTTTAAAGCTTCATTAAGGTATATTCAATTTTATTAATAAACAAAATTTAAGGTTTCTTCTTTCATTACATAATATTGAAAAAAATAATATACCTTTTAATATTTTATACAATATTTAAATAAATACATCTATTAAAGTTTTTTAATTTATCTTTTGATAAAGTAATAATGAAATACACCTTTCTATAATATTTTTATTTCATCTTTTTTTTCAATACCTTTATATTACATAATATTATTCTTTTCATGTTTCTATTAAATATTTTCAACCTGTACTAACAAAAATGTATGACTTCTTTATGAATTAAATATATCGATGAATCATATCTTTAGATCAGGATTGTCGGCTAGAAAAGCTTGTTCCTTTTAAGAATATTTTGACATCTTTTATGACTAATATTACTCCGTATATATATTTATGAATTTTCATACTAATTTAAATATTTATACCCTTTACATTTATATATCAACGATATTGAAAAGTAGGTATATTTTTGATTAAATAATCTTTATCTGATTTAAATATAGTTATACCCTTTCTATTTACAATATTTTAAGCTTTTTTATTCCTTATTTTAACTTTATTTTTTATTTTTTTTTNTTTTTTTTTATTCTAAAAATAAAATATCACAAAAATATTAAACTTTTATACATTATTGTTGGTATTCTCCGATGACATTTATTTATGGGTTGTTTTAAAAATGTGATAAAAAGAGACAATTGATACTCCCTCTAAAAAGATATATCCTAAGATATCATCGACATTTTTTATTCTTATATTTCATCTTTAAAATATATCTTAAGTTTTTTATTAAGTTTTCTTTTTTATAGATTATAAAAACATTTGATTGTTTTAAACTGTATAAATATATAGCACTCCTTCTATATATAAAAAAACAAAAATAAAGGAGAAGGGGTATTAAAAAAAATTAGAGAATATCTCTTTTTGAATATAATTTAAAATATGAATATTTTGACAGGAAAGGGTTTATCTTTATCTAGTAATGATAAGAATAATACAAAATCACCATCTTCAAATGTTTCTCCACCATCAGCTATATATGCAGCAGCAGCAATAATTAGTGCTGTACCAGAAACTATAGCTATGAAAAAATGTACACAAAAAAATGTTACCATAAGCCCATTGTCTGTTGTTATAGGAAAACAAGTAACAGAGGATTTGAATAATTCGCCTCATAGACATTCACTTCCTATGGCGTTACTAACACCGGACATGATACCTAAAAGAATACCATCATTGCGCAAAACAAGCTCTGCTTTGCAATTTCAGGTAATATTATTATTGTTTATGATTATATAATACAACTTCAAGACTATACCATCTAATACAATACATGAAAAAGTTTACTTAAAAACAAAATTTTTAGTATGTTGACAAGTGGTTATATCAATTGTGTAATAGCTTATTTATGTTACCTGTAAAATACTCTCATCAACAAGGTGTTTAAAGAATAATTATATAATTCTCTTACAATATATTTTAACACCTTCTTTTTCTGTTAATCTTAGTCATACAAAAATATTTTTACAATTATTACAATGCAATAAGTTATATTAACAGTACCTACTCACATTAATTTATCATATTTCTACTGTTAAAAGATATTATATGTATTGTTATTTCTATCATTTAAACAGATCTTCTACTTCTAAAAATATTTACCACATTTTTGTTATCTTTCCAATATACAATATCTATATATATAGAGGTGATAAAATTTAGTGAAAGAATTAGATCACTATTAATAATTTTATTGTACAATTACCTTAAATGGTACTACCTTACAATTCTTTTAACTTCCCCTACATATATACATAATTTATATATCTATATATTATTAAATTGTATGAATTAATCTTGATCCCTATATTTCTTTACAACTCTATAATAATAATATAAGAATACCCAACTGAGAGTTGTATTACTATATAATTAAATGCCAATATGTGCATTTTGTATATTTAATGAAGGGAATATAATAAATTTAAATCATATATTCATAATATATACCCATTGCTTTTAACTAAGAAATGTAGTATAGTAACTTTTATTTTAAAAATATTTTATATTAAACAATAGATCCAAACTTTTTTACACATAAAATCATTTCTTATTTAAAAACTTTTTAACCACTATTTAAGAAGTAATATTTCAAAATTCTTCTTCTTATCTATAAAAGTATTTATAATATACATATACAAAGCACCATTAATATTTATATATCCCATCTTTAATAATTAGATGTGCAAAGTATGTCTATTTCCTCATTCTTTATGTTTAAAGATAGTTTATCTGAACATTCCATCAAAGAAAGAATTTCATTAAAAGAGTGTTGTTAGATTTGTATATTTTAATGTAGGATATTTAAGGTTACCTAAGTTTAAAACATTTCGAAATATTTTTACCTTTTTATATACATATATATAAGTAAAATTAACTATTCAAAATTTAAACAATAACATAACATACTTAACAAAAAGGTTTAAAAATTACTCTTAAAAATTTATATATTCAAAGTTATTTCATTTAATTATTTTTACCTTTTTTTTTTCTTTATAGTTATCAAAAACCAGAAATTTATCAACCTGTACAACACCACCACCATTGTGTCCAATACCAGCCGCAACAACTTCCGCTCCAAATCAACAAAATCATCCCAATACCCAATTTTTTCATAATTCAATTGATTCAAATTCATCACTTACAGGGTCATTTAGTGCTAATAGTACACCTGGAAATAATTCATTAGATAGTGGAAATACCACTGTTACAAATACAAGTCGTAAAATATCTATTGGAATTAGCGGAGTGACTTCACATTCAAATTTTCCATATAATATACCACCTAATAATTTTGAAGATCCAATGTCCGTTACTCCAGCATTTCAACATGCATATTTATTTGCCAATCAAAATGGTGGTACCTCATTGAATGGTCATCCACTAACTATTCAAGGTCCATCTTCATTTGGAGTTACAAGTTTTCAAATATGTGGTTGTCCCTTTATTAATGGAATGCCAGGAATTCATGATTCTACGATTTGCCATTATGCAAATATGGTAATGCCAACAGAAGAAAACACAGGTAAAAGAGCACGTTCAAGTACATCAACAAGAATGAGCTTATTCTTTGGTAAAGTATGTTTATAATTATTAAATTTTATATTAATTTATCATAAATATTTTTAGGATAAACAAGATATGATATCAAGATTAAATGCATTAAAAGATGAATGCCTATCTCGTAATGATTTATCTGAGCTTGAACTTGAAAAGCATTGGTCATGTTTTGTAAAGAATAGTAAAGAAATGAGTAAACAAGAAATGGAACAACAGGAAATAATATGGGAAGTTATATCAACAGAACAAAGATATATTTTTCTTCTTAAACAAATGGATGAGTTATGTTACTATTTTAATGAAATGCAAAAACTTGGCTTTTTACGTGATGTTAATGGAAGAAGAGTATTTCTTAATTTTGCTGAATTATTTCAATGTAACAAAGTTTTTTGGAGTAAATCGGTTTTACCAATATTAAAAGAATCAAGAGATAAAGGAACACCACTATCATTTAAACCTCTTCTTGAAGGTTTTGATGAAATAAATGAATGGTTTAAATGTTATATATTTTTTAATTGTCATGCTAAAGATGCTCATTCATACATTCAAAAGAGAGAATCAGAACATGAGTTTTTTCATGAATTTATATTATGGGCTGAGTCACAAGATACAATGAAAAGACAAAAATTGTTAGATATTTTTACAGCACCAATGCAAAGAATGACAAGATATGCACTTTTGACAAAAGCTTACTTGAAAACAATTGAAGATAGAAAAGACTTTGAATATATCAAGTCTGTTTATGATAAGATTGATGAAGCAAATAGTATTATGGATACAGAGATGGCACAAAATATGATAAGAAATCAATTGGCCGAAATTATGTCATTTATTGAAGGGTACGACGTTGTTGACAATGATGAATTTGAAAGATTGTACAATCGTTCCACAAAGCATATACTTAATTTAATACAACCAATGCCATATTTGATGGGACCGCCAAGATTTAGAAGAGTTTTTTATAAAGGTGAAATGAGATTAAGGGAAAATAGAAATGGTCCAAAGACTGATGTTTTGTGTTATGTTATGACAGATATGTTTTTGATTTGTAAAATGGTTAATAAGAATAGAGAAAGATTACGAGTTATGAGACCTCCAATGCATATAACAAATGTTATTATTTATCCTTTCCAAGATTATACAGGATTTTATTTGGTTTATACTAATGAATTTGATGCTTTATCAGCATTATATATGATGTATACTGGATCAGTGGATGAAACAAGAAGATGGGTTGAATTTCTTAATATAGCTCAAGAAGAATTTAGAACTTTGAGAAGAATTAATGAACCATGTTATGAAATGGCTAATCTAGAAGAATTACCTTTACATCATGGAGTCCATATACATCAATTATCAGGTGAACCAGGTACATATCCGTGTGTTGCACATAATAGAAGGGTATCATATGGTATGGGAAATCCTTATCAAGAGGGATTAATAATCCCTGATCAAGGTTATGTTCATAGAAAGAGTAATAGTATGGATTCACAAGTATTGGCATTGAACAATCAACAAAGTGTCATCTCAGCAGCTACCACTAGACATCATCATGTCAGGAGTTCAACTACTTTACTAAATCCTGATAACAATGAATTCCCAGTTATCAATGGTATAATCAGAGGTCCACGTAACACGACAGTTGGTGTTCATTATAATACTTCGGAGAGATCACGTAAAAAGATAAATAATAACGATACTACTATTACATCTCATCAACCCGTTTCTATGGCTCATTCAAAGTCAAGCATTGATATGAATAATTCCAATAAAAATATAAACATTAAACAGAATAGTGAATTAAAAGTTTCAAAAGTTAGATCTAGATCTAATAGTTCCGGAAATATATCAACAAAACAAGATCATACATCAAGAAGCGTTAGTCCAAATGAAGATAGTAAGAAGATTAAGAGTACAACAGATACATCTTCAGAATGTAATAAAGATTTAAGTGAAGAATGTAATATTGATGAGTGTAATGATAAAGAAAAGAAGAAAAGTGCTGATAATTCAATCAAAGCTCATAATACAACATTAGATGAAGAGAATGTTGTTTTGGAGATTAATGCAACAACTATTAATGAAACAATAAATGAAGAAGAACATGCAGTCGTTGGTGATGAATTTCCATTAAATCCTACAAATGGTAATGGTATATTTGGTAGAAGATTTGAGAGAAGATATCATACAGCTGATCAAATAGATATAATGAAACCTAAAAATACTCTTCAAACAAGTATATTAAAAAGATTTTCATTAAATTTATCTAATGCTGTTAGTGGTTCATCAAGAAAAATTAGTAATCGTATATATGATCAAAATTTGAAAAAAAATAATCAAAATTCAACAGTTGTAAGTAGTGATAGTTTTGGCTCATCAACATCTGGTATTTCATCTGCATCTTCTCATGATACTAATGGTATTATTATTGATAATATTGATTCTTCTGATAATTACAGAGGATACAAGAAAGGTAATGTCTGTAATGTTTCTGTTAGTGATCATCCGTATGAGAAAGGGAAAATATTTAGAGGAAGAAATGATTCGAAAACACTTCATATTCATTTAGAGGAGGAAACAATTAGTAATGAGGAAGTTGTGATACCAAAAGATAAATCAGCCTGTTCAACTCCACCACCGGTACCTCAAGTATCTCCACCAGCAATTAGTGAAGGTGAAGGAGAGAATGATGTATTTGAACAAGAACAGGATATTCTTCAATATATCTTAGATAACAAATTAGAAACTTCTGATGTTTAGAAAGTATTCTTTGAAACAAAAATGTAATTAGATCATCAATATTAAAATTTTATTCTATACTTGGTTGCTTTTAATGCAGTATTTACTTAAATCTCAATTATTTCTTTTTTATTTTTATGCTAAAATTATTATTATTTTTTTTTATCAAATTTTCAAAATTGAATAATTTATTATCATCACTATAACTGAAAAACGGAGAAGAAAAATGGTATTTTTTATACATCGTCTATATATATCAAATTGATTGAAGGAGAAGAGTTAAAGAAAAACTTTTTTAAAAAAAGATTTTTTTCAAATTATTGTTTAAAAATCTTTCAACAAAAAAGAGAATATTTAGACAAATATTTATATATTATGTTTTTAATTTTAAAAACCTTGGCATAATTTAATTATATTATCAAACGAACCTGTATTTTGAATGGCAAACAAGTAAATATATACATATATATAAATTACAACACATATTAATAATTTAATTTATACAGATACATTTTCTTATATTTTTGAAAGATTAAAAAGAATTAAAAAAATAAATTACATATATAGAAAAGGACAAATACAAAAAATGATGATTAGAACAATGAATAGGTTTTGAAATTTTATTTTTACATTATAAAAGAAAGAGAATCAAATTGTTTTGAGGGAAAAGTATAATATAATTTTTTATTGTAAAAACCTTTTTTTTAATTTTTTAAAACTTTTTTAGTTAATTTACATTACTTTTTTGGTAGAGACAAGAAAAAAATACAATAATTTACCTTAGTGGAGGGTATATTATTGTAATAATAATATGTTTCTTTGTCACAAATTATTTAAAAATAAGAAAATGTTTATTTTTTTTATCAATTAATAAAAATTTTATTTTAATTACATTCTATTTAATTTTAAATAATTGGATTATTCATTAAATTAATGTATTTCATTATATAATTTTAATTTATCAGAAACCACTGATAAAAAATAAATTTAAAACACTGATTTTTTATATTAGAAAAAAAAATTATATATTTCGTAAGACAAAATAATGTAATTATTCGAATGCCTTTAAGTTATTATTTCAAAATTCTTCGTGTCATAAATTATTCTCTGTAAAAGGACAAAATAATAAATTGTTTATTATAAAAATCAAAATACGAAACTCATTTATTAAAGACTTTTATTTTTTTCAATAAAATAATAATATACAATGAAATGAATAATGATATAAAGACTTCCATAATGATATTATTTTTATCAAGTAGAACAAAACAAAATTAACAAGTTTAAAAGTGCCCCTAGGTACGAGCAGATATATATTGATATTATAAATGTAAATAAATTTAATTATAATTAGTCATCTAGAAAATTCAAATTTATTAACTTTTTATTAGTTAAATTATATTTCATTCTAATGATGATAACTGTTCAATATAAAAAAAAGCTTTTTCTAAGAATGACTAATAAGCTTAATTAGTTAAAATGTTAACCTTCTAGAATAATAACAATTTTAATGATAAAAACAAGTTTAATAATAATATATGCTACTAATATATATCAAAAATATGCTTTATTTAACAAAGAGGAAACTTTTACTGAATAAGATAAAGCTTTGTAATGACATACATATATCCTTCACAAATTATTCACATAAACATGAAAAAAGAAAAACTTTCAGGTGGAAATGATACTTGTTTAAAGATTACTCATCAAATTACCCTTCATCTTTATAAAGAGATAAATTATAAGTAAACTTTTGAATGGTAGTATAAAATAAGAATTATCTTCCTTTACCAAAATATATATTATATATTCATATCATTTGATTACAAATTATATTTTATCCAAAACTTTTATCTTCATATATTTTGGATGATGTAGATTAAAATTATTTACTACTCCGTAAACACAAATAAAATCAGTAAAAATCTTTTAGTCATCTTGGTAATAATTTCCTTACTTACTACCAACAGACTGATACATTAAATGATTGATATTACCCGAATATTTATGTATTTTTATATATATTACATATATATCTTGGATGGTAAAATGGTTTAATGAACCAAAATAAATATAAATTTTTATCTCCTTTCCATATATATATGTAGGATGCCTCATTTACAGTTTTGAAGAAAGTATTAAACTTTATTTTATTTCATTTGTACTATTATATTTTATAAAAATATTCATATATAATTTTTTATTTTATCATTATTTTTAAAATGCGTCGCTCTTTAAATTATTTTTCTTATTCTTAATATTACTTAAAAAGGTTAAAATGACAACTATTTACATATATCTTTATGTTGCACTTTTTCTTAAAATAACAAAGACACAGTTGGAAAATTATTATTTCTTCTTTTTAACGGCCATAATATTTTTTCTATTCATTTATATTTAAAATATATTGAAAATACATTATTTTTAGAAAAGCATGGTTAGAAAATTATCTTTTATAAGTATATTATTATTGTTCACAAATATTTCCATTTTAAAATGTGAAAGTATAAGGCCAAATAACGTTGCTATAAATGAAAAATTAAAACATATAGAAGTTGATTCAAATTGGCTAGACAAAAAGGAGAGAAAAATACAAAAGGTAAAATATTATAAAATATAATTATTTTTATATACATCTTTATCAATTGTTTTTAATTTCTTTATATAATTATTAGGTTGCATTAGATGCTAGTGATGCTGAGAGAGTTATATTAAATTTGTTAACAGAAAATAAACAATTCTCAGCCTCAGCACATGGAAATGTAGCTGCTGCTGAGACATCTGACGGTAAAAGAGCTCAAGTTCAAAAATTAGGAGATAAAGGAGGTATAGCAACTGTTGATGGTCATAAAGGACAATTAAAGTTAAAAGAAGATGAAGAGGGAAAGCATGCATTATTAAAAGCTGATGGAAAATATGACTTAGATACTATGGTAATTGGTGATATGAAAACAGCGGAAGGAACTAAATTTAAAGCTACTAATGATAGATTTGATTTTAATCTTAATCCTTCAACTATGGATAAAAATGGAGGAGATGGTATTTTAGGATTTAATGACAAAGAAAAAGATAAAAAAGGAAACTATGCATATACAATTAAACAAAATGGTAAAAAAACAGAAGCAGAAATTACTTCAAAAAGTATAGGTGATAAAGATGGTTTTCTTGACAATCTTTTTAATAGAAGATCAGATAAATATAGATGTATTGCAGAAACACCAGGAATTTCACAATGTTATGATGAACAAGGAAAGAGTGTTGGAAAAGTAGTTGCTGATAAATCTGGTAATACTGTTGTTTATAATGATAAAGATGTTCCAATTGGTACTGGTACTGTTAAAAAACTTGGAGAAAGATCATATGAAGCAACAATTTCAAAAAATCTCTTTATTACTCGTTTAAAAGATGCTCGTAGTCAAAAGTGTTGCAAAGAAATTAGTGGTAAAGATTGTATCGCACCAATAAAATTATCAAAACCAAAATTTTCGCATCCAAGTAGAATTGATGAAAATGGTACAAAGCATTTGACATGGCCAGATTGTTTTGATATGAGTATAGAGGTTACACTTCCTAAAGGTATTCATATAGATAAATTAGCAATGAAATTAGATGTTAGTATTCAACCAATAGGAAAATTAAGATGTATGGATGTAGCTACATGTGGAAGAGAATGTTTCTATTGTGATTGGTGTAAAGAATCAAGAAAATTAAAATTATTAGAAAATAGTGATGGAAATTTATGTAGAGCAACTGATGAAAGAACATATAGATTAACAACAAAATTATGTCCACCAGCAGAAGATCCAAATTTTACTATGTGTACCGCCTTTTCAAAATCAGTATGGCAAAAAGATTATTGGCAAAAGGAAGGAGCCGTTGACATATGGATGAAATTTTATGAAAGAGGAAGTAATCGTGTCCAGCTTGAGGATGAATTTTTTGCACAAATAGATAATCCTATTCTTGGTAAAGCATTTAAATTAGCTATTATTGCCGAATGGTTGGGAGCTAATTCACTTGATCAAGGTTCATATACACCAAGTAATACAGAACTTTTAGAGTATTGGGTAAGCAAAAGAAATCCAGATACATTATTAGCATGTGAACATGCTGTTGTTGATTATGAAATAGAAGGAGCTAAAATAAAAACTAATCTTTTGTTTGAGGCAGCTACCACAGCTGGAAATGTAAGTTTATTTAAAACTTTATATAATTTATATCATCAATTTTAGATACCAAATATCTTTAAGGACAAAAAATGTGCTAAATTTGAAGAATTCCAAGAAAAAAGATTCCAAGAAGAAGCAAAAAGTTATAAACAACGTACAGGAGGAGGATCCATTTTATCTGGACTAGGAAATTTATTTGGGCGTCGTGGTTAAAAGTAAAGGATTTTCGTTGCAATTATAATACACATATTTAAATATATGTACCAACATAACTATACTTAACTATTTAAAAATTATTTTCATTTATCATAATGAGATGCCGGTTGTAGGATGTCATGAATCTTCACTCTATATATGAAGGCCATGTTTTGACTAATCTTATTATATATATCGTTGTTTGTAAAAATTCAGTTAAAGTAAATATATTAATTTTTAAAGTACCATTTATTTAAATTTATAGTTGCCCATATAATTCCTTTTTTCCTTAACATAATATAACGTTATTTCTTTAAGACATATTATCTTTCAAAAAAAAGTTGCTCTATGTATTGTCCTAAATCAGGATATAAAACTTTTTTTAACGGAAGTTCTTAGGTTACTTAATCCTTTTTTATACCCATTCGGAAGTTTAAATATACCAAAAATTTTATTCAAAAAATATGAAAATTTTTCCTTGTTTTTGTTTAAAAAAAAAGATTTCTATATATTTTATTGTTAAATTTATTTTAATGTAAAATATCATGGAGTTTTGTAAATAAAAATAGTTTTGTTTAGTAAAAAAAAANAAAAAAAAATGACCACAAAATATTAAAGTGGTATCAGAAGGAAGTAACAAAATTGCCATTCCATCATTATCATAAATAGGGTTATTTTTTGTTAGAATTTACAGAAGTTGGAATTATTATCGTTTTAAAACTTTGATG
The DNA here is from genome assembly GCA_000941615.1 of Parastrongyloides trichosuri. Taxonomy (NCBI): domain Eukaryota; kingdom Metazoa; phylum Nematoda; class Chromadorea; order Rhabditida; family Strongyloididae; genus Parastrongyloides; species Parastrongyloides trichosuri. The sequence continues at coordinate 1,735,088 of LM523159.1, read as the reverse complement.
CGCAACTTTCAACCACTTATTTAGCTTCACATTTTAAAGCCTTCAAAAGTATGCCTCTGTACTTTCTAACAAAAGCTTCCTACTCCCTTTAACTGCTTATTTCTTCATTTATTCTTTATTATGATTATCACGTCTTAAACCTCAGCTTCTTTTTTCTTCTTCTTCCAATAATAACAAACCTTATGTGGGTTTGTAAATTGTTTCCATTCATATTTAAAATAATCATAATTTCGCACACTATACTTACAAAGAAATATCTAGTCCAATTTTGTTTAATTTTTCAAATATTGCTTATTAGATATCCTTTGTAATAAATTCAACTTTGAACATATAATAAAAGTTGAACGTAAAGCATGCTATATAGTAAAAATAGCTAATAAAGTAAAATTTTATTACATTTACATCCTAAATTTTTATTACTTACTAAAATATGAAAAGTTTTATTAAAGAATAACCTTAACTTTTAATACCATTTTCTTATACCAAATATAAATAATCTCTAAATATTGAATGTTTCTATCAGTTAGTTAGTTTAAAAGTTCTTAAATTACAAACATATTGATATAAATCATTTTCATCTCTGTATTTGACGACTTATAAGTCTTTAGTTAACACCGTTATGGTAAGCTTTCATGGACAGTAGCTATCACTTCAAAGAGTTAAGACTTTGTTTTATATAAATAACATTTGTAAATATGATGTATGCACAATATTCATTAAGCCCAACCTTCTTTATCTTCCCTTTTTTAATTCCACAAAATTAATATCATTAATATCTTTCATAGACACATTTTCTTTTTTCTTAAACCATTAAAAAATTATCGCTTCTTAATTTTATTCACTCTCTGTTTCATGCCTTTTTCAATATATTTGAATTCTTTACTAATTGCTTAGATTCATCACTATTTTAATGTAAATAATATCTATAATTAACCATATATTTATACAAAATATACATATATAAATCCAATAAAATAACATAAATTTTTCAGTTTAAAAACACTTTCCAACTTTACCATTTCCGTTTTTAGATAATTTTGTACTAAGATTAATTCTAATAATTGTACTCTTTTTTACATCCATTCATAAAAGATGGATCGGGAGATGAGATTGCGAGCTTTTATGGAAGATTATACAAGATTAGTACAACTTTTGGATAATGTAATTACTATTAACGAGACTCTTAAAAATATTGAATTAATTGTCGCAATTCTTGTTATTGAAGTTATTGGATTAACTTTTGTAAGTTATTTTTTTTNTTTTTTTTATATTTCAATTAATTTATTTTAATTATTTTTATATTTTTTTTAGCTTGCTGTTTTAACCATTTTTTGTAGAAAGTGTTGTTGTGTTGATAATCAATCAAGTTACGATATAACAACTGGACCATCTTTTAAAACTAATGAAAGTAGACTTCCATCTGTTGCTAACGGCACATATAAAACTTCAGTTAAAAGCACTCTTCTTGACAACAATAATTTTGGTGTAGGTAGTGGTTTGTCAAAAAGGGAATCATTTGGTGGAGCTGGAAACCGTGAGAAAGGATCATTACATTCTATTGGATCCCCATTAGTACCTTCCCAAACAATTCCAACATTTTTTAAACCAACAACATCAACATCCATTACGACACCACCACAACAGTCAATAACAACAGATTCTCCAAAACGCTCCTCAATAGATATTCTCAATAATTATTCTTCATCAAAATTATAACAACTTTATTACAAACTTAATTTTAAAAATATTATTATTAAGATACTAGTTGACAAAAATTAGACCATTGGCAAACAAATCATTTCCAGAAGAAAAGAAATAAATAAATAATACACATACAGAGACATATTAATTATATATATTTTTATTATTATTAAAGATAACACCAGCATCTAGTCATTTTGGGTTTTCTGGATTTTTTTAATTAAATGATTACATACAAAAGCAAGAAAATATTGACAATCTGGTAAAATAATATTGATAAATAATTATCATTAAATATTCATTTCACTTTTCTTTTATATTATATTATTATTTGACATTTTATGCTACAATTAAATATATATACATAAATATTAATATATAAAGTATTTCTTGCAAAATAAGCAAAAATTTTTATTTCATCATTACAAAATCTTAAAAATAATCATATTATTAAACAATACAAGTATCATCATTTTGTTAAAAATGATACTAATAATAAAGAATTAAAAATTATGAAGATAAATTGATAAGGTTTCTTTTAACTAAATAAAGGAGTAAAATAAATACCTATATTAATATAGATAAAAACTCAGTGTTTATAACTATATATCAAAAGAGAAATATTATCAACAATTGATATTTTTTGTTTGATAACCAATAAATTTTGTTATGTAAAGTATTGAAAAAAGGATTCTTTCTGAAGTATGAATCATTCATTGAAGTATAATTGTTAAAGAAAATTTTTTTTATCACAAACAATTGTCATCATTATTATTATAACATTTTTATATCGGTATTTAACTAAAAATGAAAGTCAATATTTTAAAATATGTTATTTACTTTATTATAATAAATTTTACTTATTCATGTCTCTTTTTTAAATAACTTAATTGATTATTATAATTAGATTTAAAAAAAATATATATTATTGTTATGTCATTTAAAATTATTTCCCTTTTTATTATATTTTCATTTGTTTTTCTCGTCTATGATAAAAAAATTTTACTTAAAAAGATAATTGTTTACAGGAAATCTGAGAAGATGGATTTTTAAATTTTGTTATATTACCAATACACTAAATTAGTAACCCGGTGTACATTTATAAATAAATTGTTTACTTTTTAAGTTAAATTCCACTAAGCATCTCATTATTTTAGGACGAAGAATAGATACAAACATACCACGTGCAAGTTTGTCTACCTCTGTAAAAAGATCACTTCAATAAGTATATGGATTTTGTTTTACTTTGTCCAAAGATAAATAAACTATCCTTTTTTATAACCATCTTCTCATTTGTTATTTATATTTAAACGTAACGCCAAAACTTTGTCATATATTAATTTTAAAAAACCAACTTTGACTTTTTAATGACAAATCCCGACTTTCGTAGCGATTTCCCTGAATATAAGGATAGAAAACTAGTAAACAAAATGTGATGAATATTGCACATATTATATTCGTTTAAACAAACTCCTCACAACCTTTTTGACACTAATATAATGTTTTTTATCTATATATTTTTTCATTTTCTATCAAATGTTATAATATTTAGAAAAAAGATATTCCACAATATCATTATCTTTATTAATAGGTTAAATATACATGATTTAAATAACAAGTCAAAGATTATATTTGAAACAATCATTTAACCATCCAATTTAAGTGTCACTATACCAAAATTTCGTAATATCCTTTCTATTATCTAAATGTGTCTTACTCGTTTAATAATCAGTAATCATTTATCTTTTAATAACATTATATTTATATAACTTTTTACCAACTTACATTATTTGTACAAAAAATTAATATATCTTTTTCATTCTTTCTTTCTTTAACTCTTTTTTTAACTATTATAATGAAATTATACGATTTATGTAAAATATTTCTCAACCTAAATACCTATTAAAAATTCTTTTTATATGACAATTCTTAACAATATTTATTTATTTATTAACTTAAATTGTGTAAAATAAAATTATACAATCATTACTTTCCCTAACAAGCATCATAGTTCTACATCATTATTATTGAGTATATATCTTTCATACTTCCACATAATCTATATACCTTGCAAATTCTATATATATATTATATATCTTAATACTTAAACTTTCCTCCAACTGGAACAACACATGTATATACTTTTCAACAAAAACTCTTATTGGGTACAATAAAGAAATTATGAGTTGTTTTTTGGAGAAACAAATATAAATGCATCCATTCTTATTTCATTATATTTTAGCTTTTTCAATATTATCATTCACTTAAAACTATTGATACTCATTTATATAAAATATATTTTATGATAACACTTCTCATATTTTTTTAAATATGTGTGACACATACAATTTTTTCTTGATTGATTACAATTTTACAGAAGTGTTATTTTAAAATAAATATATATATAAAAAAATAATGTTTACAAGTTATTATTTCTGTTATTTAAAAAATCTTATATTTTATGCATTTTTGCTCCTATTTTTCATTTAATCATTCTTATGTATGATGACTAAGTTCCATTAAACTGTACTTTGAATATTCCAGTTATTTAATTAATCACGTAGGCAATAATTTTTATACTAATTAACCGAAAACCATTTCATTCCACCCTAAATTATCTATTCTTATGAATGTTAAAGTAAAAAATTAAGTTTTTTATCAAAAACTATTGGCTTTTACTCATTCATATTCACGTGATTCTCCATTTATAGCTTTGTATTAGTCTTCTACAAATGTCATAATGTGCATATATTTGAAATGTAAAAAAAAACTTTTATTAATATGTTGAAATATTGTACAATTGGTCACATTTATGTATATGAATAACAAGTTCTTATTTAATATAATTCCAAATAACTTCATATTTTTATTTTCTTATAATAATGATAAGAAATTAAGCTTTATTGAACCTTTTAAAAAAATCATCAAGAATGTATTTTTTTTCTTGTTATTTTACCATAATAACATCTCTCACCAATTTCATGCACTCAAAAATACATATATTGACGAGGAGAGAAATATTTGTTATTGTTATTGGCATTTAAGCATTATTAAAAAGACCAATTATAATATGCTTAGTGTTAAAATTTTATAATAAATATCATTCAATTTAATAAATTTTATCATTCAAAGTTTTATTTTTTCAATATTACTATCATTTTTTGTCAAATGATAACTTTCATTAGTTTACTTTTAAAAATTGTACCATATCAATACAGCTTTCCAAATCTTTTTATTTACATTGAGTTTTTTGATTATTTAACGTATTTTTTAAATTTATTTTTTGTCATTAAATAGTCATACATTTTCAATAATTCTCTTTTTCTTTCTTACTCTATTGTATTTTTCACATTATGACTAATCTTTATTGTTTATAACCTATGATTTAAATTATGATTAATATCTGTTTATATCATATATGTATTATTGAATAAATGTTTATTTATAAAAAATTTCGAGGTCATATAGAAATGCTAGCTCTTTTACTTATCCATCGGCATTTTATACAAAACGATGATATATATATAGCCTAGCACGTTTTCATTTTACATATAATAATTTACTTGTAAAATTTTATTTATTTTAAAAGAACTTTGATATACGTGTATCACCATTTTGTCATTTTTAATTAAATGCTATACCTACTATTTTTGATTACAATCTATCCTTGTATTATAAATTTATCTATATTAAACAACTCTTGATATCATTTATATCTTATTATAATGTTACCAAGTATATAATTTTTTAACCTTTTTCTTATTATTAAAATACTTTTACCCTATCTTCTACTTACCTTATCATAAAAAAAACTCTTATCAATAAAATATTATTTTGATTATCGTCAATCCTATTGGACATTCTAAGAAAAAATTAAATAATCATTCAATTTATACTTCTTATCAGTTATTCACTATATATATGACCTCTCTTTAAACTATTTGTTATGTCTATATTTTTACCTAAAAATGTTGTGTTACATGTAATCAAATTTGTCACCATATATACATATATTTGTAATGATATTTTTTGTGCAATATTTTAATGTTAAATATTTATTATCCTTCCTTTCCATTTTGAATGTCATTAATATATTTTAATTCTAAAAATTGATTTAAATGTTTATTTTACTTATTTTTTGTATAATTATTATAATTTTTTTTATTTTTTTATAGGGTGATAATATGACTAACCCCTTAACCCATCTCACTGTATTAATTTTAAATTTTTTAACAATTTACACAGCTCAGATTCCGCCATCCCAAGGACTACAAGCTCCGATGGTTCCAATAAGTAAGCTTTAAACATAATTATATAAACATTTATTTAATAATATTATTTTTTAGGTTGTGAATCAGATTCGTTTCATTGTGTCTCTGATGAATTATGTATTCCAAGATCATGGCAATGTGATGGAGATAAAGATTGTGTGGATGGAACCGATGAAGAGAATTGTTTTAATCACACTAAAACAGAAAGTATTTGTGATCATAATACTGAATTTCATTGTAGTAAATCGACCGCTTCACGCTATGGAGATTCTCCAATGGCTATTCTTACAAAATTATCTCATTCACCAAGAGCTTTAGAATGTATTCCAAAAAACTACGCCTGTGATGGTCATATTGATTGTGAAAATGGAGAAGATGAAGAAAATTGCGCTGAACTTACCTGTTCTTCTGGATCCTTTAAATGTCCACAAACACCTACCGATAAAGCTACATGTGTTCCAAATGCTTGGAGATGTGATGGATCTCAAGATTGTATTGATGGTTCAGATGAAAAAAATTGTTTAACTACATCAAATTGTTTAGAAAGTCAATTTAAATGTGAAACTGGAAGTCAATGTATTTATAAAAAATGGGTATGTGATGGAGAGAATGATTGTAATGATGGATCAGATGAAAAGAATTGTACTATAACCTGTGATACCAGTACTCATTTTCAATGTAAAGATGGTTCACGCTGCCTACCACATCATTTGAAATGTGATGGTGATGCTGATTGTACAGATCACTCTGATGAACATGATTGTTCTATCTTCAAACCATCACACTCAAAAGATTGTGGTGTTGATGAATTCAAATGTGGCGGAAATACACGTTGTATCTCTCTTACTTGGAGATGTGATGGGGACGTTGATTGCGCTGATGGGAGTGATGAGAAAGGATGTGATGAAAAAATTTGTTCTGTAAATCAAAAGAAATGCGATAATGTTTGTAAAGAAAAAGAATTATGGTGTAATGGAGTTGTTGATTGCAATGATGGTGAAGATGAAGCTCATTGTAATTATCCACATGCAAATGTAACAACCTGTGATCGTACAACTCAATATAAATGCTCTAATGATTCAAAAACGTGCATAAATTACGAAGATTTATGTAGAACAGATTCTGCAACATTTAACTGTCTTGTATCTGTTTGTAATAAAGAGATACATTCATGTGAAAAAGGTTCACCAAATTGTAAATGTCGTGACACAAAATATGGTGGTTCTATTTGTTATTGTAATAAAGGATACGAACTTGATAATAATAACCGTTGTATTGATATTAATGAATGTAAGATTGATGGTATTTGTGATCAAATTTGTTTGAATAGTCCTGGTACATATAAATGTGATTGTTACCATGGATTCCAATTGGTTCCTGTTGACAATATGACAACAATACCTCATAAATGTCGTGCTTCTGGTTCTGATCCATTAATTTTGGTTACTAATCGTGCTTCTATTAGACAATATGATATGACTAAACATGTTGTTTCACCATTAATTTCTTCTCTCAAATCTGCTGTAGCTATGGATTATTGGCACAAAAATGGTATCGTTACATGGTCTGATTTAGTCAATGAACACATTATGTCATGTCAAATGGATGATAAAACACCAATTTATAATATTAGCAAATGTACAGGAGGAAATGGAACAATATTGGTAAAGAATGTAACAAATGCTGATGGTTTGGCAGTTGATTGGGTTCATGGATTGTTATTCTGGACAGATTCTATTAGAAAACATATCAGTGTTGTTGATATTAAAACTGGAAAACATAAAATTCTTTTTAATACATCTCTTGATGAACCAAGAGCCATTGCTGTTGATCCAGCTTCTGGAGTTATTTTCTGGACTGATTGGGGTAAACATGCTAAAATTGAACGTGCTGGTATGGATGGAAATCATAGAACTGTTATTGCATCAGGAGAACATATTAAATGGCCAAACGGTTTGACACTTGATGTCTTAGATAAAAAAATTTATTTTGCTGATGCTAAAGTAAAATCAATTTCTACATGTGATTATTGGGGAAATAATATGAGAACAGTTATTCATTCACACGATAAACTTAAACATCCATTTTCTTTGGCTGTATTTGAAGAAAAATTATATTGGAGTGATTGGGATAGAGATGGTATAGTTAGTGCAAATAAATTTAATGGAGATGATGTTACTGAAGTTTTAAGACATGTTTCATCACCAATGACAGTTAGAATATTTCATGAAGCAGTACAACCAGATCATCCTGATAAATGTCAATCTCATAGATGTCCTGATCTTTGTCTTCCAAGAGCACATTATCGTACCAATATAGAAGAACAAAAAGTAATATTTTCTGAATTACCTTATTCTTGTGTATGCAATGAAGGATCAATTCTTGTTAATGAAATTTGTGTTCTTGACTATGCTGTTTCTGAACTTGTTCATAGTACAGGGAGAAGTTCCACTTCAGCAGCAGCTGGATTAATATTTGTTTTCCTTGGTGCAGCTTTACTTGTAATGGTAAAATTTTTTAAATTTTTTAGTCCTATTCTTCTAATAATATTTTTCTTTATTTCAGTATGTAATGCACAATCGTCGCAAGCGCACTTCCAACCAATTTATGAGATTCAGTAACCCTGTATATAGAACAACCATTGAAGATGGTTCACATGATATGGATGAGATTACAGATCGCGCAATTGTAAGTATCACAAGAAATGCTCCAAGTTCAACAAACTCACTAATTGATAACTCAAATACACAAACACATGTTAATCCTGCTCTTCATTTTACTAACCCAACATTTGGAGAAGTACGTGATTAAATTAAATTCTCAAAAACTAAAAAATATATATTATGATAGAAGATAAACAAACAAAAAATTTTATATGATTTAAAATGCAGATATAACCTGTGCAATTATAAAAAATTAAAGCAAATAATTTATTAATAAGTTGAAGCACTTCTACGGGCAGTTTATTATTTGTGCCTTTCTTGAGGATTGTTGGTATAATAAATATGTAGAAATTTATGTCTGCATTTAATTGTGTTCACTTTTCAGAAAAAAAACTTTGTTCTTTGTCAACTATGTCTCGAGTTTAGAAGGGTATCTATGATTTAAATAATTTTTGTAATATATATTAATATTTATCATTTCTTCGTATATTATGGTGTGTATTATATTATATTTGTATACGAAATAAAATTTAAAATAAAAATATTTTATTATTTGTGAAGGAAACAAAAGCTAAATGCTCAGATTGTATATTAAATTTATAACTTAAGCCTATTAAGTATCTGTTGATTTCTGAATATTGGTGTTAAATAATTAAAATGTAAAGCTATCATAATCATTGAAAAAAGGTGTATATAAGAGAGTGTATGAAACGTTATATTTTCAAAATTCTATTTTTCATATCGCAATCTTACTTTTCATTTTGATATTTAAAATATGACTGAGAAGAAGCCACGAATGAGTATAAGCGCTGTTGAAGGTGCACCACCACCGGCAACAATAAGTCCACCACCAATAAATATTCCTTTGACAAGTGATAATAATCAACCAGAAAAAAGGTATGTTTACAAAATAATTTAATGAAGTGTATCAATTTATTATTATGTTTAAAAGTTACTTAACTGTTGCAATAAAATATTATACATTTTACAATCATTCTTACAGATAGAATATTTTTTTGTTATTTACCAATAAGTATATACACTTGAAAATTAATTATTTGAGAATTGATTAATGATAAATGTATTAGTAATATATAATAGTCTTAAATAAGACGAACTATTATATAAAATTTAATTGATAATATTTAATATTTTAAAATTTATTTTATTAACAATCAAAAATGTACATTCTTTTTAATATCATTATTTGATTTTATTTATGATCTGCAAAAATGTATATTTGTTTCTTTTAAATTTTTTATTTATTTTTCTTTACTTTATTTAATTTGTAATGTATGAATTAAAATTATTTATTTTNTTTTATTGTTATTTTTATCAAAAGCAAATATTATTGATGTAAAATAATTTAATTAATTTATTTTATTTTTATTATTATTATATATAGAGATAAGTAGGACATTTAAATAATAAATAAACATGTCAAAATATTAACATACTATGCCGTAAAAAATGTAGATTATCGTAAAAGGCGATTGTAAAAGTTGAAATGTTTGATGACTTAACGGATATTAGTAGTTAATTAACTTATAATCACTATTTGAATCATCAATATGGTGTATCATAATTGCATATTTCTCCATATCATTATTAATTGACTGTTCAATATTCAAATTTTAGTTAATCCATTTTCGTCGAAATGTAGGTGATTACTTCTAAATTGGTTTGGGGGTATTTATGTTATGCTAATATTGAGATAATAATAACAAAATGTTTACAATTTTTAAGCTATTTAAATTTTTTTTAGAAAAAGCATCTTTGGAAAACTTTTTCAAAAGTCTATTAAGGGAGAAAAAAACGTAAGCATTATGGGAAGAGGTAACACTGTTAATCCTGTTACAACTGAATCTGGTATGAGTCGGAAGGATACTGTTACATCCATAACAGAGTCTGAAGGTTTGTTTTTTTNTTTTTTTATAATACATAAAAACCTTTTGTTGTTTTTGCTTCTTAATAACTGTATTATAATATTTAAAAACAAAGTAATTAGTTAAACCTTACCATTGTAATTTTTATATTCTTATCATTCTTGAATATATCATTCTTAACAAAGTAAATAAATATAAATGTTTGTTAAGATATATATACCTATATTAACATCATAATTTCTCTCATATTATACCGAAATATATTTTTAAATGTAAACCTTTGACATAAGATCACAAACAACTTATTAAAGATGAGTATAAATATATTAATTTGTATGCTTAAGCTAGTATAAAAAGTATATAAGGAAGATGACTTGTTAGAGTGTCTCTATTAGAATTAAAATACTTCTTTCATTTTTCATTATACTTTCGATTACTATATAGCGATAATTTTCTATTAATTATATTAAATAGCAGATGTTTTTAATTTCCCTTAGTGAAAGAAAGAAAGAATATAAATGGCATACACAGTTCATGAGGAATGTTTGAATAATATAAAAGAATGCATACATTTTTAGAACAAAACTGACAGTTGGTTTTATCATCTCTTTTACATAAGCTACATTTTAATCATTATTTTTTAAATTTAACTAATTTTCTCTAAGGAACGATTCTATTCTTTACTCAAAATATAATTTTATGAGAAGTGTATATCTCATTAAAATATAATTTATTTAAATATAAATTTCTAAAAAATGAATAGTCTTAAAATAAGTACTATGTTATTATGACTTTTAGAATTAATAGAGATACACTTTTACAACACATTTGATGATTAATATTTAACTACTTCATTACTTAAATATTCATCCTTTTTATAATACTTTACGACATTGTAAAAAAATCCTTTATTTTAGCGGGTTTTTTTTATGAATACAATTACACATCCGACAATACTTAACCTTCTTTTTTTAATTTCTTTAACCCTGAGAATATTATAAATTTATCAACGATCTTACAAATTGCACTAAAATTATAAATTTATCTTGAAGATAGAAAAATCATCCTATAATTGCATTTTACTCTTTGTATATACATGTTGACGAAAGAAAGCTAAACTTTAAATTTTAATTGTCATCACTTTTATTTCTATAATTTCTAGAATTCAAAACGGTTACATTTAATTGTTAATATTTTTTAATATATATATTATTTGTAGACTAACACAAAAAAAGTATTGCTTATTAAAGCTTTTCTTCATTTTTAACATCTACTAACAAATATTTTAACTTATACCTGCTTTATATAACTTTGATACACCAATAAAAAGAAGATTATGGATACATTTGAAATGCATGAAAATGAAAATCAAGAGAATGTACCTTCTAATTTACTAACACCAAATCAAATAGAAAGTACAGCAAGAAAAAAAATGTCTTTGAATGCTTCAATATCTAGGGTTCAATGTGAAAATAATAGATTTATGGTTAAACAATTATCAAAAAGTGATTGTCATCTTAATGGTATATCTGAGTTACCTTGTACAATGTTACGAACAGAAAGCTCAGCTACAGATTATCTATTAAGAAATGAAAAGCATCAAAGTATATATGGTTCACCAAAATCTCAAATTTCACCAAGTAATGCTTTTACTAATAAAAATTTTATTTTTTTAACTAATTTGCTTACAAAATTATATTTTTTTTTTAAAATTTTTTTATTTAAACATTATTTTTTATAGATGAAACCGGAAGAAACCTTTTTTCATGGGGTGGATCAATCAAAAGAACCAATACAATTACTGGAGGAGATGGAGTAAATGATCATAACTTAGCTTTATATGAAGATCAAAATACAACCTTCTTAAGTGCTTATTTCAGAGCATACACTACACCAGGTCCAAGTGAAAGAGCTCATTCTAAGAAAGGAAAAGCCGATCTCGGAGTTATGCTTGGAGTTTACTTGCCAACAATTCAACACATTCTTGGTGTTACCATGTTTATTCGTCTTGGATGGTGTGTTGGAGTTGCTGGAATTGGTCAAACTTTTCTTATGTTATTCTTATGCTGTTTCTGTGTATGTTTTTTCATTTATTTTTATTTAACTTAATTTTCAGACTTTCTTAACTTGTATTAGTATTTCTGCTGTAGCAACAAATGGAGTTATTGAATCAGGAGGGGCATATTTTATGATATCTAGAAACTTAGGTCCTGAGTTTGGTTCTGCAATTGGTTTATTATTTTATCTGGCAAATACGGTAGCAACTTCTATGTATCTTGTAGGAGGTGTTGAAATTTTACTTCTTTATATATGCCCTAGTTTGACAATCGGAGGAGTTGAAGTTCAATCAGATACTGGTTTATTTGGAATGATGACTCACAATTTGAGATTTTATGCAACAATTTTATTAATCCTTGAATTTTGTATCGTTGCTATGGGAGTCAAATTTGTACAACTTCTTGCTCCAGTTTCATTAATCACTGTTATCATTTCAATTCTTGCTATATACGCTGGTAGTATTTCAAAGACATTGAGTCCTGATGCGGGTCCATATGTTTGCAAAATTGATGATCATTTATTAATGTCTAAAACATATTTACCTGAAGGTGTTGGATTAGATAGAGTATGTGAATTCTGTAATACAAATAATACACTTTTAATGGACAATCTTTGCCAAAATAATACTTGTTACTGGAATATGGAAGGTTTAAAATGTGTTAATGGTTTTCCAGGATTTGCTAGTTCAGCAATGCTCGATAACTTTGGTCCAAATTATCCTGGAAAGAATGAATATAGACATAATCAAGAAGCAAAAACTGATGTAGAAGTTTTCCAAGATGTAAAAACAACATTCTTTGTATTACTAGCTATTTATTTCCCTGCCGTAACGGGTATTTTTACTGGAGCAAATATGTCTGGTGATTTAAAGAATCCTGGATCATCAATTCCTGGTGGAACTATTGCTGCACAATTAACAACATCCTTTGTTTACTTTTCACTAGCACTTTGCTTTGGAGCTGTTATTGATGGGGATGTTTTAAGAGATAAAAATGGATTCGGATTAAATGGTGGTATGATTGTAGCTTCAATGGCTTGGCCTGCTGATTGGATTCTTCTTGCTGGATCTTTCTTATCTACATTTGGAGCTGCTTTGCAATGCCTTTGTTCAGCACCACGTCTTCTTCAAGGAATAGCTAAAGATGATGTAATTCCAATTTTATCAATCTTTTCTAGAGTAACAAAGAATAATGAGCCATTCTACGGATTAATTATCACTACAATTATTGCTGAATTAGCTGTTCTTCTTGGTGCTATGGATTCTATTGCAGCTGTAGTAGATTTCTTTTTCTTAATGTGTTATGCTTTTGTAAATCTTATCTGTGCCCTTCATTCAATTCTTGGTGCCCCAAATTGGAGACCACGTTTCCAATATTATCATTGGAGTTTATCAATTCTTGGAGCAGGACTTTGTTTCTTTATTATGTTTTCAACCCATTGGGATTATGCTATCATTTCAATAATTCTTTGCTTAATAATTTATAAATACGTTGAATGGAAAGGAGCTAAAAAGGAATGGGGAGATGGTATTCGTGGTTTAGCCTTAAGTACAGCACAATATAGTTTAATGAAAATTGAAGATAAGGCACCTCATCCAAAAAATTGGAGACCACAACTTCTTGTACTTCATTCAATGCCCTGGTCTAAAGAATTAGTAGATATAAGATATTTAAATCTTTTACATCTTGCTTCACAAATGAAAGCAGGAAAAGGATTAACAATTGTAACATCATTCATTCGTGGTGATCCAATCAGTTCAGAGGATCGTGAACATGCAAATAAAGTAAGAGCTCGTATGGAATTTGATATGACAAGTCTTCATTTACGTGGCTTCGCAAAGACATTATTATACGGTGAAAATCAAATAGGTGGAAGTTTGTCTACACTTATTCAAAGTGTTGGAATTGGAGGTTTAAGACCAAATACTTTACTTTTGAGTTGGCCAATGCGTCGTGAAGATATGGATAGAAATCAAGATTCTGAATACTTAACATTTACTGATAAAATTCATATTGGTGCAGCTATGAATATGTCACTTATCGTTGCAAAAGATATTACTGATTTCCCAACAACAACAAAGATGGATGGATATATTGATGTATATTGGATTGTTCAAGATGGAGGTCTTTGTATTCTTCTCGCATATCTTTTAAAGCAAAATAAGATATGGAGACATTGTAAACAACGTGTTATTGCTGTAGCTCAAAAAGATGACAATAATACAAAATTAATGAAAGATCTTCAAAATTATGTATATCAATTACGTATTTCAGCTGATGTTTGTGTCGTAGAATTGAGTGATCCAACAATCAGTAAGCATGCTTTTGAAAGAACATTATTAATGGAAGAAAGAACCAAATTCCAAAAAGAACTTCACCAACAAAAAATAGCTGCAAGTAATAACACTAATGGCTTTGTAAACGTTTCCTTGGGTGATTCTCAATCACAAAGTAGTAAGATTATTGATGAAACATTAGAAATGGTCGATGATTTATGTAATAGCGATGAAACCAAAACTGATTCATCTGATGACACAAAAACAGATAATAAGAGTGATGATAAACCAAACAAGTAAGCAAAGTTTAAAAAACTATTTTTAATTATATTATATTTCAGGGCTAAAAAAACAGCTACACTGGCTCTTGACATTGATGAACATGAAAAGTATAAGAAGCTTAGAGCTTTAGACAAAAAGAAAGTTCATAAAATGCATACTGCTGTTCGTCTTAACGAATTAATTCAAGAAAAATCAGGAGATTCTTCACTTATTCTTCTCAATCTTCCAAGACCCCCACATACCAAGGAAGGTTTGGATGATTATATTCATTATATGGAGGTTTTATCTGACAAAATTCCTCGAGTATTATTTGTTAGAGGTACAGGACAAGAAGTTATAACAACTAGTTCATAGATATTCAGAAAATTTTTACCCAATTTTATATAATATTTAGTCATATTTTAAACGAAAAAACTTCTGCAAAATTGGTATATATTGGCAATCATTTTTTATATAAAAAACTTATTCGTACACAAATTAAAATTTGATACATTAAATATTTTTGTGTAGTTAAAAAATGAAGAATCAAGAAAAATATTTTTATTTATCAAGACATGGCAACCCATATATGGTGTTATAAAATATATAAATAAACATGAAAACAAAAAAATATTGTTAAGATAAATTTTTATTAACAAACCATTAAAATGTCCTTTGATTCCTCGTTGATCAAGCATTATATTTAAACATATATTGTAACTATAAAATGATGAGTTAATAAAAATCATACGATATTATATATTACTATCTATTTAACGTTCATGTTTACCAAAAAAATAAACATTCATAAATTATTTATTTATTACACATTTTTTCACATAAAAAATGTGATTCATCTTACACCCCCTTATTTCAAATTTACTTTTGCGGGATAAGAAATTTTAATATCAATGCCATTAGACAGTGACGTCTATTTATGTTTTGATTTCCTATCTTTATTATTATTTTCCTTATTTTTTTTTAATTTAATTATTAAAAAACTATGTTAGTATCACCTAACCTTTGAATGTTTAACTGTTGATTTATTGTTTTGAAAATATATGTTGTCCCTTCTTAGAACAGCGTACCGATATATTTATATAATTGTGCATATATATATGTATATATATATATATGTTGTATAGATATTTCAACATACTTATATTGTAAAATCACCACTCGTCCGCAAAATTATGTGCTGCTTTCAAGGTAGTACAATTATTAATTTTTTTATATAGTTTTGAGACATCAGGTATTTTTTCATTGATCATCATTTCTTTAAAATTATTTAATTTGCTACATAAAGCACAAACTCCATTTACCAAACTAAATTCATCCCATTCCATAACCATAATATTTTCTTTTCTATAACTAAAATACTTTATATATTCTTCAGGGTTATTCATTAAATATTTCATATGTTCCGACATTTCTTTACTATTTTTATAATCATCAATTGCAATAAATGATGAATTAGGTATACCTATATTTACATATATACTTCGTTTCATTACGATTGGCACTGAATTATACATGTATCTGGACCAATATTTCTCAGTAACATAATCATCACAAATTGAGTTCTCTAATGCAATATAAAAGTAATAACTCGTAATCAAATTTTTTTCACATTCCCGAATGTTTGGAGGACAAATCAATTTCTTTTTTTCATCTTTAGCACACTTTCCATAAATATCCATTTTAATATATTTAGATAGCTTATCTATTATTTTCTCTCTAGCAGAATTAGTTGCACAGTTTGATATAAATCCAATAACACCTTTATTTTTTTTAGTGGGTAATATTTTATTATATGCATAGTCTAGACGTGTTACATTCATTCCTTCTGTAAAATTTATCCATTTACTGCCATATTGAAACAAGACATCTGACTTTTTGTTGTAAGACATCACCCAATTAAAATAGTTAGATGGTGTAATTTTACTGTCTGTTGAGAATGGTGCTTCCATTGTAAAGTAAACAAATTTTTGTAGAGGAAATGCGCGTTCTGGCAAATTAGTAAGATTAATATCACTAAAATGAAATATTAGTGCATCAGAGGAGGATAATAACGATTTGTTGTTCGTTATATCGCAATTTAGTGATTTACATTGCAAATTAGTAAGGTCACTACTTCCAAAAAATTCTGTCCACATTAATATTGCTTTTCTATCATTTTTAGATATTCTCCCGTGAAAATATTCACTTTCTCTTTTATTTATATCACCCAATAATAAATAATAAAAAAGAATAGTAACAGCGACTCCAATGATAACAATAAAAAGTTTTTTTTGACTAATTATGTATGACATAGCACCTAAAATGTTTTAAGGTCATGTGAAAAGAAAAGCTTAGTTAAATGTACTACCTCCAAACAAATGGAATGATGGCATTGTTATGCCTAAAGAATTATTTAGCGTAAAAAATGTTTTATTAATCACACTATTTTATATATAATAGCTTGTTTTTGTTGTATAAATAAGTATGATTTAATATTATAAAAGTATATTATAATATATATTTAATTATCACATTTAAGTAATAAATGAAGAATTTTGATACAAATCTTCAACTTCATCCTCTTCATTTGTACTTTCTTCTCTCATTTCATATGATACATTAGCATACAAATAATCCCATGTCCATGGTACCTTTTCATCACAACACTCCTCATCAACCCACATTGATCGGCTTAAAAAGCTGACATCTAAAATTATTGTTTTAATGTTACATTTATTGTTTAATATATATATATATATATTTTTTTTTTATAATTTAACAATCGCATACCTATATCATCAACTTTAAATATATTATATGAACTATTATTTAATATTTCTAATGGATATAATGCATTCATTTCACTTATCGTTAATTTTGGCGCCTCAATAACTGATAATGATAATAACGATGTACTTCTGTTATTTAGAGGTGTATCTTTTTTAAAATTATTGTCTGAGTCATCATTTATTGTATCATGTATTTCAATCACATCAGTTGTTGTCGTAAACGAGTCTTTGTTAAATGGAACGACTGAGTCTTTACCACTTATTGTTACTTCTTCAACTTTTTGTTCAACGTCCTTTGGAGTTTTACGAAATAATCCAGTTAATGGACGTTTAAATGTTTCCTTAATGTCTGTTTGACCAGTTTTCTTGAGGAATGTTTTTATTCCTGACCCAGAACCTTCCAATTTATTTTTGATACTCTTTTTCTTAGTCTCAGAATTCATATCTCTTATTCTTATATTAGGTGTGCTTTCATCTATAATTTTTTAACATATTACTAAGTCTACCAATTGTTTTACACCAAAAAATATTTATAAAATAAAAAATTTATAATAGAAACAATTGTTTATCACAAAAATAGTACAAAAAAAGTGCTAAGCTCAATATTATATAAGCTGTTTTATTATTAAACAACATTTATTCAATTTTGTTGTAATAAATCAAAAACTATTATTTCTAGAATATATATCTACTCTTACTTTTTTAACATAATTACAAAAAATAAAACATTTATTTAATTACAACATATATTTAGACTTATTATATTTCGTGAGAGAGATTTTTAAAAAAAAATGTATTTTAACGAAAAGATTAAAACTTACTAGAATCAACTTTAGTTTCCACAGAAGTGGTTGTGTTATCAATCTTATCATTATTGTTTCTTTTATTCATATTTTTTTTCTATTTGTTAAATGGATAAATTTGTATTTAAAACTATAAGTTATTTATTCTTTTCTTGTACTTTCTTATATTACAAGTATTAAATAGTTGTTTAAAGAAATTAAGAAAATAAATTATGTCTGTGACTATATATATAAATTCAGGTTTAAAATCTTTAAGAATGTATATAAAAATATGTGTGTCTTTGTGATATTTAGAGTTTTAATGCCAGGTTGCTGTTGACAATAAATACAATATATATATATATATATTCCATACACATATTTATTCCTTTAAATAATCCGCTTTATTCGGACGGTTGTGTTGATAATATATATATGTTGTATATATCCATTTTAGCATATATCTACATATACATAAGAAATATACGATTTACATATAAGTTAGTATGTATCTAAAAGTAATACATACATATGCACAATAAATACATTCATTTGTCATCATACTTCTTAGCCTAAAACATATGCAAAGCTTTTTCGTTTCTTTCTCTAATGTTTGGAATGATGAAATATTCTGTGAAAGTTTATTTTCATTATTCAATACACTCCCGTATGTAGGTTAATATGCGTTTTAAATTTTTGTCTCTGCCTCTGTCAGAGAACATAATCATCGATTTGACGGGTATAAAAGGCTCGAAAAGTAATACAAACATTTCAGACGGAGAGAACACACTTTGGTGATGGTTGCTTGTACTGCATCTAATTATAGTTCCCAATTTAATAAAATGGATCAGGGTAAAAGTAAATTGTCTGCTCATGATCTTTTACCTGACAAAGAGACATTGCAAAAGACGATGATTAAGGTTGAGAAGTATCAGAAGGATCTTCGAAAAGGCCTCGAGAATGTAAGATAATTTTTAAAATTTTGGACCCATCTTCTTAGTTTTATTTTAAAAGGTTTTATTATTATTATTAATTTCGAATGATCATTCTTAATAATGACATTTAATATAATTATTATAACCTTATTGAGATACAACCTGTTAAGATAAAAATGAATCTCAATCATATATGCTTATCATATATTTTTAGCGTAATTATGTTTTACTTGACGAGTTGTTAACTTATTTTGAAAAATTGGATATGCCATGGAAAGTTTTGGAGGTAAGTTATTTATTAATTAATTTTTAAATTTTTAACTCTTATCATTTAATAATGCATTAAATTTGTTAAATTTTTATGCTACTTCTAAATGATAATTGTTATATTTTTTTTTTAAAAAATAGAGCTAGCTCCATTTTACAGATATTCTGTCTTGATGAAATATTAGGAAACTGATAAATCGATAAAATAAATTTTTGCATTGAAAAGACAAGACACATACTAACTAATCCGCCACCTCACCACTGTTGTGTTGTGTTGCGAAGTGGTTGTCTTTTCATAAAATAGAGGCTGGCTCGCGTCAGATAAACCATTCTCATATTTCTCTAACATTGTATAGAAATATGAAATATTTCAAAATAATATACATTATAGTCGACATTTTAATCTAAGCCATAGAAATCCTTTTCTATAACCAGAAAAATTTGTTCGCCTACTACACATATTATGACAAAGATAGGTGTTTGAAGAGAAAAAGAGTATCATTAGAGATAATCTTTTTCATTTCCACCTTTTTTTTTAACCTGTTAGTCAGGGTTTTATATGCATAAGTTGTATAGAAATTTGGAAAATTATTTTAAAATTACTTTTTTTTGCATTTCAAAATAATTCTTTAAATTTTCACTATGTTTATTTATATTTTCTTAACAAACAAAGAATGCTTTAAAATTTTTAATATAAAATAACTGTGGAATAATTAATTTAACTAAAAATAAAATAAAAAAATAGCAATTAATATGACTTTTTTAATTAATAAAAAAAAAAGTTAGAGACATATACATTCTTTTATATAAAGTATAAATAATTCAATTAAGCAAAAGTTAATTATAGTTTAATTAAGATATGTTTTTTGATGTTTATATATACATATAACATCACAAAACTAGATTTTTACATTTTTATAGTATCCAGAATTAAAAAATTGCCAAAAAGCAATCGTTTTCCGGAGGCTGATGAATTAATGTAATTAACTTGTTTAATTTATTATCATTTTAAAATATATAATAATTTTTTTATTATTAAATGACGTTATTTCAATAAAATCAAAAGAGATTTCCTAATGGTTTTCTCTTTTTTTATTCTCTTTTATCTTTTATACTTTTATTTTATAATGTATAATTATTATTTTGTTCTTGTAATAAGAATATTCATAATTTATATCATGTTTTCCATAATGAATTTTCCATCAAAACAGTATTTTTGATATATTTTATTTTAAAATTTGATTTATTTTTAAAAATTGAAAAAAAAAGAGCAACAATTGTATATATATTAATCGTTTTTATTAAAGCAAACAAGAGTTGGACGTGATATCAATGATATAAGGAAAGCTTTGGCTGATGATAAGCCAGCTTTATCTAAACGCTGCCGTAAATTAATCAAAAAATGGCAGCCATTGAGAAATATCCAATCTCCAACATCTGACAGTTCACCTCAGGTAGATGCTTCTGTTCCTGTTATAAAAATTGATACTCAACCAAGTGAATCTGATGATAAAAAAAATCGTAAACGTAAGCTTGTTGAAGTTAATGGGAAAAAAGAAAATGAAAGTCTTCTGACTCCTTCAATTTCACAAACCAATATTCCAACACCTGTTTATGAACCTAAGAAAGCTCGATTTGAGCGTAGTGAATCTGTTATATCAAGATCTTCCTCCTCATCAACTGTTTCTTCACCTAGTGGAAATGCATTAAATATTTTGGCTTCTAGAAGAAAGAATGTTCAAAAGACATCTGCATTACTTACAGATATCGTTGTGAAAGATGAAGTTCCAAAACCAGATACTCCACTTTCAATGAAATCAAATTCACCAAGAGAGGTATTCACTGATGATGATTCTGACGTAAGCATTGTTTAATAATAACAGTCAATATTTTATAATTAAATTTTAGGAATTCCATAGCCGTTTCTCTGGTAACTTTGTCAATAATAGTAAAAAGGTATCACCAGCTATTGAATCCGTTAATAAATCAAAGATAAACATTAAAACTGACGTCATACGACCAAATATACCACAAATGTCGCAAAAAAAGGTAACATTAGAACCAGTACAACAAACAAAAAATTTAAAAACAGATAATAAGAATTCTTTGGTCAACAGACGTAGATCTGAAGCTTCCAAACAATCTCAATTTGTTAATGGTTCATCAACCAGTAAAAGTAAAACAATTAAATCTCAACCGGTAAGCAGTGATTTTTCATGGGAAAAGCACTGCAAAGTTCCATCTATTGATGAACTTCAAAAGAAATTAGAACGAAGTCAAATTTCTTCAAAAACAAACGTTTTTGAGGAAGGGCGTGTTATTCTTCTTAAAGATAATCATCCATTCATTGCTTGGCCATATCTTTTGAATTCACGTAATATTGACTTTATTGCTTAAATTTCTATCACTTTCCAGAAGCACTTCATTCATTACATTATTAGGGACCATTCTATTTAATCTTTATACAACCAAAAAAATTATAGTTGACCATCTTCTAAAAGTTTAATCTCATCAAACCACTGTTTTATTTATCAGTGATAACAAGCAACAATCGTCTTGCCGAACCAAAAAATGTCTATCCGTCTACATTTTTTTTTTCATATCTACATTGGTTTTTAAGACTTATCGTAATGATTTGTCTTTATAATATATGAAAATCATTTGATTCTTTTTAGCCAATATATTAAGAAAAGTATCTATTATTAATAATTGTATAAAATACATCAAGTTATTGTCTTTATAACTTCCTTAAAATATTTCAAAAAAGATTATATCAGTATATCTTTTACAAAAAAAAAACTTCCCTCCGCTCTTTCTTATCTTTTTTAATATTTATTGTCAAATTACAGCTTGTTGTATCTTTGTCAATTAATTTATCTTTTTTTATATTATCACCGAGTAGTCTCAATTTCTTAAAAATCTACTTTCATTAACGGCTATCAAAAAGAATTTAAACAAAAAAAAGATATATATTTTTATAATTATTATTATTAAAAATACACCCCCAAATCATATATAATTTTTTGTGTTGTCTTGTATTGGACGGGTTAAAACACACAGTAAAAAAAAACAAAAAAAAAATAAATTTTTGCCATCTCTGTGTAACTTTGTATATTAAATAATATTTTTTAATTTGACAATAAAAATATTTTTTCTATTTTTTATAAAATCATTTATATTATATATTATTTTTTTATTAATTAAAATTTATTTTATCTTTTACGGATAGATTCATCATATATGTACAAAACAAAAATATATATAGAAAAAAAAGCTTCATTATTTTCCTTACTTCAATATTAATATATAATATCTCGGTCAAGCGAAATATTTAGACTTTTGGATGATATGGATGGTTAGTAAGAAAATATTACAAAAAAAAAGAATTTTTTTTAAATATTTAATCAACAAATAAATATACATTATAATAATTTTTTTAGTTGATGACAAAGTTTATATAAACTTTCATCTCTCTTTATATAATATAAAATAATATTTTTTTATCTCAATATGTAAATCAAATTTTATATATATTATATTGTTAACATACCTATTTTTTTCCTCTTCTCATATATTTTTGTAAACAGTATATTTTTAGTGCATGTTATATCTTTTGTATATTGTAAATGTATATATATTTTATCTTCTCATATATTTTTGTAAACAGTATATTTTTAGTGCATGTTATATCTTTTGTATATTGTAAATGTATATATATTTTACAAAAATCTTTAAAATCATTTTATTTTTTGATCTTTGTTCTTTTAAATAAAAGATATAATATACATTTGTTTGTTATACACATATTTTTAATGTT
Source organism: Parastrongyloides trichosuri (assembly GCA_000941615.1). Taxonomy (NCBI): domain Eukaryota; kingdom Metazoa; phylum Nematoda; class Chromadorea; order Rhabditida; family Strongyloididae; genus Parastrongyloides; species Parastrongyloides trichosuri. The sequence goes on along the minus strand of LM523159.1, from coordinate 1,711,383 downwards.
TTATCATACATATAAATGTATCTAGAAAGAGTTCGAGAAAGAAAAAGAAAAAGAAAATAGAAGAGAAAAAAAAAGATATATGTTGATAAATATAATTTATTAAATATGCAGCTTAATCATAAATATTTATTTTCTTTAAAAAAGACAATTTATATCACTAAAATAAAGGAACATTTAATAAAATGTTTATATATTAATTTTATAACATTTATTGATTTTAAATGTTTAAAAAAATTTCCTTATTATTTTATTCTTCTTCTAAACAAACGTTCACATTCTTACTTTTATTATTGATGGAGCGTTTTCTATAGAATATATTCGTGTCTCTTTTATATTTCTACATCTTTGAAATATGTCGTTTTAAGCTTAATTCTTTAAAATTTATTTTATATCATTTCATATTTTTACACATTTAGATATAAAGAAGAAATTATTACTGTTGTGTATCTCTCATTAAAAAATCTTTAATTCTTTTATTATCATTACATGTACTTTTTAAACATCCTATGATATACATGATTTAAAAAGAAATAAATAAAAGTACAATTTTTTATGTTTATGACTATGAATAAAAATTTACATCATTTACGTTTAAAATGTAGTCAGTTTTCTATTGTGAAAATTAAATTTGTTAAAATGAAAGTACCTCTTAATATAAAATAATCCCAGTTTTCTTATTTTATTTTATTATACCTTCTAAACTTGTTATAATATGATTGATAATAGATTTCATCAATGTTATTATTATCCTTGAAAATATAATGTTTCAATTGTTCTATTTTAATTGTTAAGAATTGTAATAGTTGAAAAGACAGTATATGATTAATTTTCTTTTTAAATATATATTTTATACCAAAAAAATCATGTAATTTAAAATGCACTATCATTATGTTTTTCCTTGTTATTTCACAGTCTATAATATTTATTTCATCATCTTCACACAAGTTATTTTGAAATATTTCAGACACCATTCTTCTTTTATAAACACTTTTAAAAGAGAATTTAAATTTTTATTCCAAAATGTTGTTAATTTATTTAAAAAAATTAGTTATTTAAATATATTTTAAATAATTATTATTCAATTAATAAATAAAAATTAATTTTGCAAACAAATAATTAAAAATAATATACCAATATACAATCTACTTTTCTCTCAATGTATTACTGCTATTTATCGAATATACATATATACGCATATATCTAGCCTTTTTAAATCGTAAGAAAAGTTTACACAATACAAAGTAGCATGTTTGTTTGACAAATAAAAGTTCATATTTTCTGATTGATAACTTATTTACATCTAAAATGATATATTTAATGTATTTTTCACTCTTTATTTGACTTGACGATGTGTCTACTAATCATTTTATATGTTTTATTTAAAACAAATTATTTTTTTGTTTTAGTTAAAACCTAAGGAGAGGTTTTTCAAAGTGTCCTTATGGCTTCTAAAGAAAACAAGGCAGCTGTTGTTGCAGCACTTTTTAGTGAAAATGATGATGGATTGTTGTTGGATGAAGAGATGGATTCAACAGAAAATGATAATTTAAAAGAAACTTCATTGGATTCGCAATTTCTTTTAAGAATGAATCCGGATGCTGTGCAGAAATATAAAGATCATGTTAAAGAACAATTAATAATTGGTGAAGGTGAAACATTAGTCGAATTGGGAAAAAGCCTTGAAATTGGTATGACAACTGGTGAAAGAGGACTACCACGTGACCAACTTGAGATTGCAAAACAAAATCATTCTTTAATTATCAATGAATTGGGAGCAATTGAAAAAAGTTTAATGACACGAACTATTGATACAAATAAATTTACCGAAGTTGTTTTGATAAGATCAAAGAACGAAGAATGTGATTTCATTGAAGTTCGTGTTGCTGTTGTTGGTAATGTAGATGCAGGAAAAAGTACATTATTAGGAGTTTTAACTCATAATGAATTAGATGATGGTAGAGGATATGCTAGACAAAAGTTATTCCGTCATAAACATGAATTTGAAACAGGGAGAACATCCTCTGTTAGTAATGATATCCTAGGCTTTGATATTGATGGAAATATTGTTAATAATCCAGATCCACATAATGGTCACTTAGATTGGACAGATATCTGTAAAGAATCCGCAAAAGTCGTCACTTTTATTGATCTCGCTGGTCACGAAAAATATTTGAAAACAACAATTTTTGGAATGACAGGACATATGCCAGATTATACAATGTTGATGATAGGATCTAATTCAGGAATTGTTGGTACAACTAGAGAACATTTAACATTGGCTTTGTCACTTAATGTTCCTGTATTTGCAGTTGTAACAAAAATTGATATGTGCCCTAAAAATATTCTGTCCCAAACGATGAAGAACTTAGATAAAATGATGAAAAGTCCTGGATCAAGAAAACGTCCTATTGTTATCAACAACGAAAATGATGTAATTGAATGTGCTATGAATTTTCACAATGGCAAAATTTGTCCTATTTTCCAAGTTTCAAATGTTTCAGGAACAAATATTGAATTATTAAGAAAGTTTCTTAATCTTATCCCACTTTGTCGTCATCGTCCAACTGATGGACCTTCTGAATTTCAGATAGATGAAATTTATTGGGTTGATGGTGTAGGAACTGTTGTATCTGGAACATGTATGACTGGAAAGATAACATTAAATGATACAATGTTATTAGGACCGGATCCTGTAGGCAAATTTATTCAAGTGCCAATTAAATCTATTCATCGCAAAAGATTGCCCGTTTCATGTGTCAAAGCTGGTCAAACAGCATCATTTGCATTAAGAAAAATTCCACGAAAAGAGGTTAGAAAAGGAATGGTTTTATTACATCCTACAATTACACCAGTTGCATGTTATGAATTTGAAGCGGAGATCCTTATTCTTCATCATCCAACAACAATATCATTAAACTATCAAGCTATGGTTCATGTTGGATCAACAAGACAAACAGCTCAAATTTTGCATATGGAAAAAGAAGTTTTACGCACAGGTGATAGAGATGTAGTTAGATTTAGATTTATAAGACATCCTGAATTTTTGCGTATCGGTACACGATTGGTTTTTAGAGAAGGTCGAACAAAGGCAGTTGGTAAAATTTCAAAAATAATACCACATCATAGTTCTACACCTGTAAAATCTTTAAAACCATTAAAACAAAAGCAATTAACCCAGTATCCTAAGAAGGCCGATACATGCAATGTTACAACAGAGCAAAAGAAACAAAAGAATTACATCTCTCAAAAGAACATTAAAAAGAATGCAGCTTAATAAATATGTATTTTAACCTTATTTATGTATTTTGTACCTGCAAATACCAATAGATTATTTAAAATATTAGATAGTGGATCTATCTTTCTTAATATTTTTATGATCTTTTTATGTATTCTTTTCACATTCATACAATCATATATATTATTCTGCATCAATAAAGTTCTTTGACTTTTATATTATTAAAATATTTTCTAACAAAATCATTTCATTGATACTATTATTATTTATTCAAAATAATAAAAATTTGTTCTTTACTTTTATCATACCTATTAATTTATCAAATTAAATGATCAATAATGAGTCATCATTAATTGTTATAAACCGTTTAAAATTTGTAATTATTCTTTTTTTCATGAAACCTTTTATTCTAAAAGATCTATTAACATTTCTTTGTTTACGTGTTTTATGCCATATAGTGTTTTCTCCAAAACTCTTCTTTTCGAAATATCGTACTCGTTTTCTATAGCAATAACATAATATAACACTCATGATACAATAAATTGTCAGTTTATATATACATGAATTTTCCATAAACGATTGCGCAATCATTTAACATTCATTTTTGAAGTTTTCACCTTGACAAATAACAATTATTTTTATCTTATTTTCTTCCTTATCTATTTTTTTTACCGCAAATATATTTTATTTTATATATACACCATCTTTTATTTCTTACTTTTATCAAATTATTGTTATTATTAACTTTAGGTGATGTCATCAATAAAATTGTATATCATCAAACAACCTACCAAAACGATGTTGTATATATAAATATTTTTATATTTTAGTTTTAACCTATAAAATATATCGTTACGCGTAGTTTATATATTTTTCAATTTTTCAATTCTTAATTTTGTTTATTTTGTAGATAACATTTAAAAAGATTTTTTTGTTATTATGAATAACATTAATATCGAAGATATCACCTTACCATGGGGACATGCAGCTGATCCATTAGATCATCAATTCGGAAAATGGCGTATGGCTTGTTTCCAGGATGGACAGGAGAGTCACGATACAACCAAATTATATTTTCTTTACGATACCCAACTTGATGGAAGATGTGACACAACGTATGGTTGCACAGGAACTCAAAATTGTCTTGTTGTTTTTGATACTAGTCGTCGTGTTTTTTGTGGAGAAATTCCATTTTTCAATCAAGGTAAGTATGACAATAGATATAATAATTATATTTATAGGATTGGCTAAAATGATATTTCCAATGAAGGAAGCAAATCACCTTGGTGGAACAACTCTAATTTTAGTAACGGAAACTTATTCAGGAGACAATTATAATATTCATTTATGGAGAATAAACTTAACTTCCGATGGAATGCGCATGGATGGTCAACCTGTTTCATTACTTGATCAACCAATCATAGCTGATGGAACTTACATGATTTCTTCACGGGAAGATCGCCCTGAAATTATTGTTGTACACGGACCTGGATTGCGCATTGATAGAATTGATATTAGTGGTAAAGGAAACGCTAATGTTATTGATCGTTTTAGTGTTAATGGAGCTGACATTGATCATTTTTATGATGCTTTTGTTAGTCGTGGACATCTTGTCTTTATGTCATCATCTCCAGATGGACATTTAGATTGGAGTCGTTGTCATACTTTGAATCTTGAAACTCGTGGTCCAATAAATACACAATATTGCAAACCAGATGATATGAGAGGTATGCCTCCAGCAAGAAAAGAATGTGGTATTGATTCAATTTCTGGATTTGTATTAATGGGAGGTGGTGAAATTGAATATGATGAAGGAAACTTTAATAGATTAGTTGATTTCTGGGCTCTTGAACTTGATAGATTTGGTTGGAAACAAATTCCTGCAAATATGCCTGTTCCTTTAATTGAACCAAGAATAATGACTACATACTCTGGAAACACATATGTTTGGGGAGATTTTGATCAACCTTTACCTGGAATGCCTCAAGAAGGTACTCATATTCGTATTTTCAAAGCTTCTGGCATAAGTCTTTTATCTCCACCACCATATGAAGCAGCTATTCATGACCAAGGTGAATACCCAGCATCAAATCCAAATAATGCTCCACCATATCCAGGAGGACAATCAGGATATAATGCTCCATCCCAATATCCATCTCAAGGTCCACCACCACCTCAAGGACAACAACCATACTATGGTGGACAAAATTATGGTGTAGAACAACCATATGGAGGAGTCCAATATGATTCTGGTCCATCAGGAAACAATGGAATGTATGCTCATTATCCACAAAAAGAAAAAAAAGATAAATGTAGTCTTCAATAAGTCGTGAATATTAACAAAAAAGGCATAATACATAAAATATTTTGATTAAATTTTTTTGCCAATATAATTTACTGTATCTATTTTTTAATCATTCTAATATATAACTTCATTTGCTTTTTCTCTTAAATAAATTAATTAAGCAATTATTTCGCTCTAATTGGCATTAATCAGAAAATTTCGTCTTCTTATTCCTATTTTGGAAATGGTTTTTTTGGGTGTTGAAAGAGATCAAATTACTTGATTTTTCTTAATAGTATATTTAATCTAACAATATGTTATATATATTTTAGCTTTTTTAATTAAAAAAAAATGGTCTAATGTACAACTTATTAGAATATATATATATCTTTTATAATACATATTTTAACCTTCTATTTCTGTACTTTTGATTATTATTCTTAATTAAAAGTGCTTCTATTTCTTAATCAACAAAAAATACTACCATTTACTATCAAAATTTAACAATAACAAGTAATCTAATAATGAAATTTAAGATAACAAAAAAGATTAATTAATATAAATATTTTTCATTACACGTTTAAATGAAAAGGATCATATTAATTAACCTTTTCATTTGTTAACATGATCATGCATACATTTAATTTTTTAAAATGATTGGACAAAGTAAAATCTTTTACCAATATCTCTACATAATGATTGCTTTTTCTTTTGTTAGCAAAAAGAGATACCTATTTTATTTTCTTTAAAAGTTTTTATTAACCGACCTTGTCATGATAATAGTTTTAATCTTATATATTATTTATTAGAAAGAAAAATTTATTTTCACCAGTTCCAAAGTTTTCTATTATAGTATGTGATAAAACAATTTGTTGTATATATGTATAAAGCTTTATTCACTCCTATATAGTCTACCAGTTGTTATAAAACTTTTTCTAATAATATCTAAATAATTTATAAACGTGTTAACAAACTTTTATTATCATCAAAATTTAAAGTTTTCATATTTTGATAATTTAATTACATATCCATAAGTCTTTAAAATATATAATATTAATTCATTCATCCATATTTTTAAAGTATTATCATCTAAATATTTTGTATATATTTAAAAGATCGTGATAATTTGATTATAGATATCATCATGTTAAAGATAGATTATTTAAAAATATATCTTAAAAATAATATCTATGATGACTTATATTATAAAGGCTTTTATATTAAGCTTATATATATTACACTACCCTGATGACAACGTTTGTAAATTGTATAAATCTATTAATTATCATTGAAACATTTAGCCATGTCCATTCATTTGGTATTTAACAAAGATATATATTTTTTTCTATCCAGTGATAGTATTATTTTAATATAAAATTTATGATTACATTTCTCCATTAATATACCACATCTTTTTTTGTTATAACTTTTAAAGATACGGAAACTTTTCGTTGTATTATTGTTTTATTTATTCTTTCACAAACTGATAATGAGAAATAAAATATTATTATGTGACTAATTTTTTTTAATACTAAATATAAATAATTTTTAAAAATCTTTAGGAAACATGTATACTTGAAACACACATATACAACCATTGATATAATAAAATATATTTATATATATTAGTTATCAAATAATTTTAAGCATTTTAGAAAAAGATAGGAAAAAAAGAGTTAAAATAAGAAAGACCGTTTAAACATTTATCATCACTTCTCTTAGTTCTTACATTGTTTTACTAGATTTTTGTCTCTTTATTATATAATGATATCTGTATAATATAATAAATGACAATTAATTTTTTTAATTATTAAACTCTAACCTTCCTTTCAATTTGACATAATTTATTTTTTCTTATCATTAATTAATTTAATTATTATTTTTAACTAAAGTATATAAAATTCTTATTTATTAAATTGTTTATTTTAACTGTCTCCTACTCAATATACGTCATTATATATATATTCTATAATGTATATAATTTATGAAATTTTTTTAAAAAATAATACCGTTACTATGTGTTGTTTATTTAGAAAATTTAACAAGAATTTTACAAAATGTGACATATTAAATTTTTTTTATCAGTATATATAAGTTAATCATTTTAATGGTCCAATTTTCCTATGATATGGAATAGTTTGAAATAAAGTATTATAATATTTTTAAAGTTCCCAGAGTAACATAGTTAATATATATTATTTGGTATAGTATTTATCTGGATAAGTCTTTCCTCATTTTCCCTTAAATTTTTACTTATTCGTTATATTGTAAATTTTTTACCACTACTTTTTGTAACGTCAATTAATAATTTCTTGTCATAAACTTTTAATTCTCTGTTATTTAATTCAAAAAATATGTTGATAAGATGTGATTGTTGCATTAATTTTTCAATACCAAAATTTTATATCATTTGATAAACAAATATTTAACTTAAAAGGAATAAACAATCATACTATTAGAACATGTATATTATTATACTCTTATCTTTTCAACTAACTTTTGTAGGTCTTTTTACCTTCCACATTTAGTTATAATTATTATTAACAATTTTTCATATTTCCTTATAATATAATATACATATTATACACTACAACTCTTAACCGAAACTTTTTAAGAAAAATAAAACTAATTTACATATAATACCCTTTCTTTTAATTTATCCATCTCTCTATAAATTAAATAATATGTATATTATTTAAAATTTGATTAAAAATATATTAATAATATTTTGAGAGGCTTATTTTGTGAATGATTAAACATGTTAAAAAATAAGATAAATAGATAACTATATATTTTTGATAATTTTTGTTTATTAACAACAAAAGATGTATATTTTACACATCCTATAAATTTTTTTTTAAATCAAAATTAACAATATTTGAAAAAATTTGTAAATCTATATTTTATATAACTTTATAATATTTAATAATAATAAAACATTTATATTTTACGTAAATTAAAAATACTAAATAATAACAAAAGACGTATATTTTATACAAATTAAAAAATATATATTCATAACATAAAAGAAAAAAGATGTTTATTAACAACAAAAAAATGTATATTTTACACAAATTATAGATACAAACATTTTATAGTATAAAAATTAGAAAATTTTAACATAAATTTAGTCATCCAAAAGTTTATTTATACATTTATCATTATCTTTTAATTCATAAAGTTGCATGTAAAATTATTTTTTTATTTAAAATTTCACTCTATTCTACACTTATTTTTAATACCTCAACATATAGTATATTATTATTTTAGTAATAATGTTGTTACAAAGAGAAATAACACCTGTTTTGATAAAATTTATTTTTAATTCATATAATTGGATATATATTATTTTACAGTTACTTTATTGTCACCAAGAGTTGTTATCTCTCTTACTCCATATATATTTTTGGTTTCAAGTAATAAAAAAAAATTTTTATTATTATAAAATTATATTTTAGATAAGATTTACTTATTTTTGTTATTAAATTAATCAGAATGAAATTTTTTTTNTTTTTTTTATGTTATTTTAAGTTTTACCAATCTATCTTACGTATTTTATGATATATTTTTTATATATATATACGCGTATAAAATTAAATGTTTAAATGTAGAAATTTTTTATTTTTTAGATATTTATATATTGTGAAGGTATCTTTTGAATCAAATGGCTGGAGTTACAGATATCGGTGCGGGTCAGACATACTCTACTCCTGTAAGTATATATTTTTATTAATATTAATAGCAATAAATTTTTTACTTTTATTATATATGCTAACATAATTATTTCAGATTGGATTATTATATATTTTTAATTTAATTGTTGGAACTGGAGCACTGGCTCTTCCAAAAGCTTTTCAAACTGCCGGTTTTGTCTTATCAACAGCATTGTTATGCATCTCAGCATTTGTATCATACATTTGTGCAACATTTTTAGTTGAAGGAATGAGTATCGCAAATGCTTTAATGTGTAAAAATGGTAAATCAAAGAAGTTTCAAAGTGAGAATTGTAATGGTACTGATGAAAATGGTGAATCCTCAACTTCAAGAAATGAAATGTTTTCTTATAATATTGTGGAGAAAGTGGAAGTTGTATGTTGTCATAAAAAATTACTTAATATCATTTTATTTTTTTTAGAGTGAGATGTCAAATATGATTTCAAATCGTTTTGGTGTCTTCTTTTGTTATTTATCATTAACGGTATATTTATTTGGTGATTTAGCAATTTATTCAACAACAGTGCCAAAATCTATAATGAATGTTATTTGTGGTTCTGTTAATAGTACGATTTCTGTAGATTCTCCGTGTCACGAAAAGTGGCCAACCTTTTTAACTAGATTTAATGTTTATCGTATTTGTGTTCTTCTTTTTATTGCTTTTTGTATTCCAATGGTAATAATTGGTATCACTAAAACAAAATACATTCAACTTTCAACATCAATTTCAAGATGGACAGCATTTTCTTTAATGGTAGTTTTAGCTTCTATTCAATTGATGAAAGAAGGACCTAAAGGAAATCCTCCAGCCATTGATTGGAGTAACTTTGGAAATCTCTTTGGTGTTTCAGTTTATTCGTTTATGTGTCATCACTCAATTCCATCTCTTATAACACCAATGAAAGATAAATCAAAAATATATAGAAACCTTTTTGTAATCTACTTAATTGTTTTGGGATTTTATGTAACATTGGCTACAACAGGTGCTTTCGCCTTTGAACATGCTCAAGATATTTACACTTTAAACTTCTTACATGATCATAACACTTCAATTATTTATAATATTATAGATTATTTCTTAGCATTGTTTCCTGTCTTTACATTAACTACAAACTATCCAATTGTTGCAATCACACTTATCAATAACTTAAAAGTTTTATCAAAAATGGTCGCTTCACAAACGTAAGTTTTAATGTTTATGTTGTTAAGTTTTATGAATACATATTACTTAACAACCTTTATACCTATTTTTTGTGATGGTGTTTGTGTGTATTTCACAGCATGTTTCCTTTTGCATGATTTATCTTTTTACCCTTTTAAATTTTAAATATTTTTTTTATCCAATAAGTTTTATTATAATAGTTTTTTATAAACACTATTATTTTAAAATTTGTATTTTTATAAGTCACCAGTTTTGTAATTTTTTTTCCATTTTTGTAATTATCATAAAAATTAAAAAACATGAGAAAGGAAACATTATAGGACATCATCAGTTAATGACGACATTGAAACTGAAAGACTTTTAAGTGATTCCGATAATGAAGATTCTGAAAATGAAGATAGAAATCATGGGAATGGAACAGCAGTTCGATCAGGAAGAAGTAACGAAGTATTTGTCAAATATTTTATACCAACAGTCGCTATTGCCTTGCCAACATTATTATCATTATCAACTGAAAATGTATTATTATTAGCATGTATTACAGGATCATATCCAGGTGTTGGTGTTCAATTTATAATTCCATGTCTCGTTGTAATTGGTGCAAGAGCTTTTGCAAAGAAAGAATTGAGTCAAGATGTTAAGAACAAATTTGCAAGTCCATTCCAACATTCTGTCTGGCCATACGTTGTTTTTGGTTGGACGTTATTTGCTTTGATTAATGTCACTATAAACTTATCAAACAGAATATTATAATTTTATACATAGATTTATAAAATAGACATGCAATTTGGGAGTATGTATGAAATTAATTGGATATATAGCAAAAAAATGGGTTTTTTTTCATGTATATAATTGACTCTATTTTTGATAATATTTACAATATACTTTTAAATATGTATCATTTTTTAATTATTTAATTATTTTAAATATTTATTAAAATATACATGAAATAAAAATTTGTTGTTAGTTAATTTGTTTATTTAAAAAATTTATATATTATTTTATACAATAAAATATTATTTTTAAAAATGTAATATTACATGATTTATTTCTTTGGCATAAACCTGCTAGTATTACTATTTGAAATAATATAATTAATGATAATAACAGTATGTTCTTTTAAATCTTATCTTATATTCAATCATTTAAAATAAAACTTTGGAAGTAATATTGTGATATAATTTATAAAAATTATAATCATATCATTAATAATAAGTAAATATTTTATTAATCTTATCTCTAAAATAAAAACATCGTGAATAAAAATAGTAAATTTTTAATAACCCGACTTAACATCAGTGAATCACCTGAGGCCAGTTGTTTAAGAAAATCACTTGGGCTTACGTGATGGAGAATTACCTGGCCTCAGGTGGTTCACCGATGTTAAGTCGGGAAAATTATAGGGAAACTGTCTTTATATAAATAAATTAAAACATTTCTGCGACAACTACAATTGAAATTTAACAAACATTATTTATAAAAAGATAATTTGATAATTTATGATATTATGATTAATTTTACGTGATAACGTTGATCAAGTAAGACAAAATGCACTACTTTTGTGTTTGTTTTAATATTAAAATATTTTTAATTTTAACAATAAATTAATGTAATATTTATTTAATTATGTCATTAAATATGATATTAAATACTTTTTAGTAGTATTTTTATAAAAACTTTTCTAAAAAAACAATTTCTTTGACATATTTCAATTGTTATCACTATATGATGCTTATTTTATCTGAGATTAAAATGAATATAAAAATCAACAACAAAATTGAAACATCGTTTTTTAAAAATGAAAAAAATATTTTTAATATTATTCTTTATTATTTCAATTGAAGCTATTGTATTAAAACATACAATATACAAAATTGAATCTAAAAGAAATCAACTAATCAAATCTGAAGAATGGCCTACGTATTTAAAGAAGAAAAACTTATTCATGCAAACATTAGCATCAACAAAACAACATATAAAAGACTATGATGATATGAAGTACGTCACAAATATAACATTCATGCAAACATTATCTTCAACACAACAACATATAAAAGACTACGATGATATGAAGTACGTCTCAAATATAATTGTTGTTATTCCAGATACTGGATCAGCTAATTTATGGGTACCAGACATTACATGTTCAGACCAAACATCTTCGTGTCTTGTTGTTATTCCAGATACTGGATCAGCTAATTTATGGGTACCAGACATTTCATGTTCAGATCAAACATCTTCGTGCCCATCATATTGTAAAGATTCAAGATTATGTGATTTTTTGTGTGATGAATCTTGTTGCACACATACAAAACATACCACAGATTCTAATTGTAAGGGAAAAAATACATTCAATTCGAAAAATTCATATACATACCAGGCAGATGGAAGATCTTTTACTTTTCAATATGGTACTGGAAAGGTTTCAGGTATTTTTGGCACAGATACAGTTGGATTGGTTGGAGATTTAAATACAATACAAATTCCAAAGACTACATTTGGGCAAGCAAATACAATATCAAATAATTTAGGTTCAAATGCTTTTGATGGCATTATGGGTCTTGGATTTAAAAGTTTAGCTGTAGATGGTATTACTCCACCTATTATTAATGCTATCAATCAGGGATTATTTGATAAACCTATTTTTACCATTTTTCTTCAACACAAAGACACACATAATATTTATGGAGAAACAGCGGGGGTGATAACTTATGGTGGTTTTGATAACGATAATTGTAATAATATCATAAACTATAATGATTTAAGTTCAGCAACGTATTGGCAATTTCACATGTCTGTACTTAATTTTGGGTATGACAGTTACAATAAGTACTATTTTGAAGCTATCGCAGATACAGGTACTTCATATATTGGAGCACCATCTTGGGTCGTTGATGATGTAACAATGAAAGCTGGTGCAACATATAGTGACAAGTATGGTCTTTATTTAATTGATTGTAATGCAAAACTTCCATTTACTTCTGTGGAAATAGGCGGTATAGAATATCAAATTCCTTCAAATTATCTTATTGATCAGTTAGGAAATAATTTATGTGCTTTTACCTTCTTTAGTATTGATGGCCTTGGATATTCTCCACAATTTATTTTAGGTGATCCATTCCTCATGTCAATATGTCAGGTTTATGATGTTGAAAATAAAAGAATTGGTTTTGCATTACCAAAAGTAAATTAAATTTTTATCATTTTACCCATTTAAGTAAGATAAAAAAAATTTTATTAAAAACATTATTTTTAAATAAGTTTTGAAAATAAAAGTTTTACAAATTCATGTTTATAAAGATATTTAATTATAAATACATTTACCAGATGACTCCTGGTACACTCGTTTTGTAACGTTGTAAGCAAAGTATAAAATGTTCATCATGATTGTATTTTTTTATGTTGTAACAAAATTATAGGGATTATAATAAGTTATTAGTGCAAACTTGGTTGCTAACAATTAAGTCTAGTACAAAATTTGATTAATTAATGGATATTTTTAAAACTTATTTCCACAAAATGGAAAGATAGTTAGAAGAGTATCCGGTTAGTTTTATAAATATTATTAACAATTTTAATTTTAAACTCATAAATTAAGAGAAAATTCTATTTAAAATTAGCGGTCAAAAAAATGTACGTGATGAGAAGAATGACTTTGTAATTGAAAAGACTCATTTTTCACTACCTATGTAAAAACAAGAACAAAAGTTGATAAGTAAAAGCAAAATTTGAATAATTAAAACATAATAAATTTATTATATACCATTTTCTTAGTAAAAATATATATGATAACAAGTTGATTAAAAAAAGACTATGTAAAATGGAAAATATTTATACAATTGTTATTTTAAAAACTATTAAAATAAATTGATATTTATGTGCAGTCGTTGAAGCCTATAATTATATATATATTTTGAATTCAATTAATTTTATTGTTTGCATATGAAAAAACTGTTGTACATTTATATACAAAAATTTTTATAATTATTTGTAGAGTATAAATCAACCTTGAATTACATTAAATTTTGGTTTACCCTCTTATCTTTTATATATAAGTGGTGGAATAAAGAAAATTAATGACCGTAAATTAGAAAATCATTACATAACGTTGTTTATATTGAAAGGAATACCTAATTTAAATCAATTTTCGTGTTGCCTTGTTTTAGTTAAAGTTATCAAAAGATTTATTATACTTTAACTTTGATTGCTTTTTTAAACTATAAATCAATGAAAATTTTTAAGAATCTCCCCGATGTAAAAATTTATTTTATTATATTAAATATATTCTTACACTCTATATATGGCGAAGTTTATAATGTAGAAAATTTATACAAAGAATCACTTTTAATAAATTCCCCTTCTACAATACGTTTAGGATCTTATCATGGAAAACGTGTTTATATTTTATCTGAATCTAATAATAAAAACGATAAACAAAAGGAATTGTCCCAAGTTTCTCCATCAACAATAAACGAAGCAATAAAAAACACTTTATCATATGAAGAATTGCCGGAAATGGTTAAAGATGATGTATTAATCTCTGAAACTGAAGTAATAAAAGAAAACGAAAGTAAACTATCAACAACAATGGAGTCATTATTAATAACAGAAGATGAAGAGGTGACTAACAAGATATACAAACCTGAATTAACGACCCTTGCTACGACTAAAAATTATTTTCAAAAAAAAGATTCATCTATAATAAATAAAAATTTTGATACAATATCAAAAACAACAACAAAATATTCATCCATAGATTATGATAGCACGCAATATTCTAAATTTTCACAAAAATTTCAACCAAACAATGACAAAACTTTATCTTTAATAAATTATAGCTCAGAAACTAAAAATAAAGAAGAAGAATACCAAGAATTTTTAAAAAATAATAAATTGATAGAACCCTTGAACAAATATAACGAAGATTTACTAACGACAACTTCTAATCCAACATCAATTACTAATATTGAAAATTTATTATTCTCACAATCCACTCATTCGAAATCAGAGATTAAAGGTTAGTTTTTTGATAACTAAATGTAAACTATATTATTTGCATAAACAATTTTGCTTCATGTGAAAAAAATACTATATTAAGTTTATTTCATGTCTTAATTACAAGTTTTTTTCAAATACAAGAGTTTTACGTCAAATGTCATAATCATTAAATTTTATAGAATTTAATCCTACACCAAATAAACTATCAAAAGTTAAATGGAATTTTGGAAAAATAAATGTTATGTTTGAAAAGGATAATAATAATGAGGTATTGGTCAACGACAAAACTACTATATCTATTCCAGTAAATGATGTTAAAATAATTAATAATGATGCGAATGACGTAAAAGTTGATAAGGAAAATGGTAGTGTTAAAGGTGATAAAGATACAAATTTTAAAAAGACAGACAATATTAAAACTTTTTTTAAATTTTTAAATGTTAAGCTTGAAGCAATGAGTGAGGAAGTTAAAAATGAAACAGAAGTTATTAATGCAATCAATGAAAAAAAAAATGAAGATAAGAAGATTATAAATGAAAATGACACATTTGAAACAGTTAATGATACAATTTATGATAATGAAAATTTAAATGATATAAATATTGAAAATGTAACTATTGAAAGTGGAAATGAAGAAGAGGAAAAAAGTGATAATGTCGAAGTTGTTCTTGATAAGGATATAAAAAACATTTTTTCTCAATTATTTGAAGAAAATAATGAATCTAATGAATCTAATGATGCTTTAGAATCTGTTACTATTGGAGAGCATGTGACGATTGAGGAGGTACAATATGATGAAACTGAATCTCCGGAAGGAGAAAACAATTATGGTAAATAATAAATAAAATTATTAAAATATTATTTTATAGAATATGATAATGATTTTCTTGAAGAAAATGAAAGATTTGATTACAACGTATCAATGCTAACACCATTTATAACGGATTTATTATTTAGAAATGATGAAACTTTACGAGTAACCTTAGTTGATAAAATGCTTCTAGAAAAAGATATACCTGATATTGTAGGAGATTATTCAGGTTCTCATATTTATCCTATTTTAATATCGCAAAATTATAACAATAACAGTTTACCAATAATATTTCCAGGTAAAAAAAAATCAAAATGATTATGTATTTTATTTTATTTTTCTAGATATACCTGTTTATGTCATGGTATCTTTAGATATTATTGATATATCAAGCTTTAACATGCAATCGATGGATTATGTTGTAGATATACTTTTAAATATGCGTTGGTATGATATGAGGTTAATACATAAAAAAAATAAACCAATATCTATAAATGAACAAAGAATTATTGAAAGGATATGGAGGCCAGATACATATGTTGTAAATGCAAAACGTTCTTACTTACATAAAATTACATTTCAAAATATAAAGATGAGAATATTTCCAGATGGATTAGTTTTATATTCAGTACATATAACAGTACAACCATCATGTAATATGAGATTTTGTATGTTTCCTCACGATCAACAAGAATGTTATTTGGATTTATCATCCATAGCTTATAGTGATGGGCAATTAAAATTTATATGGAGCGAAGACCCTTACTATTTAATTAATCCACCAACGCTTCCAGAATTTAAATTAACCACAATAACAGTTAATGAATGCTTGTCCCATGATAAATTAAGTAATTTTTAATTTTTGCAATTTATTTATTCATTTTTTTTTNTTTTTTTTTATTATTTTTCAGTTACATCTTCTTGTTTACGGTTAGCTTTTAAACTGAAGAGAGATTCTGCAAAATATATTGTTGAAAAGTATATTCCCAGTACCTTGGCTATGATGTTTGCTTGGGTTGCTCCTTATGTACCTTACAATTATGAAGATGTTAGAATTGTAACACCAATTACAATTCTTTTAGCTTTAGTACAAATGCAAAAAGGTGGGATTGAAACAAGAACATCATATTTAACATCTTTAGACAAATGGTTTGCAGTAATGAAAGTATTTAGCGTTATATCATTAATGGAAAGTTTAGTTGTTTTAAGTTTAGTAAGAAAATCACGAGAATTGAAAAAAAAAGAATTCAAAGCAGTGAATGAATTTGAGAAGGAAATGATTAAAATTCAAGAAAGACAAATTAAAAAACTATACAATAGAATTGACTTAATTGCTAGAGTTATATCACCTCTCGTGTTTATATTTTATCTGATATATTATGTTTGTGTTATGGTTACTGGAAATGTGGATGAACGATGTTAATCTTTGGCTTCATACAAAGAAAATAGATTTCTATTGAAATAAATAATTATTATTTATTATTATTATTGTTAAAATAAGAGATCATTGTTCAACAAGAGTAATAATACTATTTTTAAGATCTCGATCTTTTTTTTTTCTTACCAAATAAAACTTTTTTAAAAGCTGCACTAAAGTCTCTTGAAAAGGCTGAATAAAGTAAAGGGTTGACAGCTGAATTGGCATATCCTAACCAAAATGTAAGTGTAAATAGCCATTGTGGTACACATTTGTTATTGGAACAAGATTCAAATGCTTCCGATAAATAGACTATAGTAAATGGGATCCAACATATTACAAAACATCCAACAACTATTACTATTGTTCTTGCGACACGATATTCTGTTGGCTGTTGTTTTGATAACTGTCTATTGCCTGAAGTACTCATAGTAGAAAATAATGTTTTTTTGGCAATACTCAACTGTGTTTTTAAATGACAAGGGCTTTTATATAATAATATTGGTACAGTAGCCGCTTGCCAAAGTGCCATATTATCAGAAGTTGAAGTTGTTGAAGTTTTACTTATTTTAGAATGATCGACTTCAAAAGAATTATTTGCTTGACAATCATTGTTATCAAGTTCAATTATACTTTGCGAATTATCTATACTTGTACTTATCATTGCTTTTTTATCATCTGAAGTTGGCATAAAATTTGTTCCCGGACCTAGACTCCTTGAAGATATTTTTTTGGGTAATTTTTCATTATTAATAATTCTTTTTAATCTCATATTTTGAGTTGAAAAAGTATTCCCTTCATCAGACCATTTCTTTGTATTTATTTTTTCAATTCCATTATTTATAGATGTACATTGATAAAACTTATTGTCAAAACTGTTTCTTCTTGTTTTGCTTTTTAACCCAATTCTTTCTCGACTTGCCTAAAAGAATTCGATTTAGAAGTAAAATAAGGTTTTAACATACATTACATGATTGAGTAGGTTTTGTTACACCACGATGAATTCGAAGTTGTGTGTATTCAACCCCTTGTTCGTTTGATTTTCCAATACTATTTCCAAGTGAGTTAATCTTTGTTATAACTGATTTTTTACGACATGAATCTGAAACTGTTTGAACTATACATACATTCATTTCAATCATTGCAATAAGAGGCAAAATAAAAGATATACAAGCTGAAAATATTATATATGCAGGTGTGTTTGTCATTGGAGTACATTCTTTAGGTTCTTTATCAGGTGTTATGATAAGAGTATCATTTATTAAATTGACACTATCATGAATTTGTTGTTGTGGAGATGTTAAACAAAAATCAATAATTAATTTAAATATTGCCAGCATTGCTGATATAACCCATACTAATGAAATTGTAATTTTTGTCATTCTAAAAATAGAATAATTTATTGGAAGTTTGAAAATTGTTTTATTCAAACTTACTTGCTGGAAGAAATTAACTTGTACTTTATTGGATCTCTCACAGCCATATAACGGTCAAAGGTAATTGCAAGTAAATTATAAATTGAAGCAGTACTCAACCAAATATCTAGTACTAACCATATTTGACACCACATATCACCGAAATGCCATACTCCGAAATAATTCTACCATAAAATTATTTTTAAAAAAAAACAGATTTAAAAATTAACTTACTTGCAATAAAGCAAAAGGTAAAATAATACAACCTAGTAAAAAGTCTGCAACTGTCAAGGATAAAACAATAGCATTTGTAGCTGTGTGTAGAGATTTTTGAGTAATAATAATATATAAAACCAATATATTACCGCAAACAACAATAAGATTAACAATACTAAAGATTATAGTTATACATAACAGCCACATGATAAAATCTAAAAAAAATTATGTAATAAGATTTAAATAAAATATCAAAGAAGATATAGGGGCGTTACATTAATTTTATAGCATATTATCATATTAAAGTGAAGGAAAGGCACAAAAGAATGAATGATTTTATAATTAAACCTTATATATATTTTAATAATGTACTTTTTATTTATTATTTAAAGTGATTCATTTGCTTATGAATCATTAACAATAAAAATATAACTACATGAGGGACAAAATAAAAATTTATTCTACCTGCAACTTTCAATCTAATTTTTATATATATATACTAATAAAGTAACATTTTGAAGAGGTAAATAACTATCTGCCATGTATAAACAACTGTGCTTTCTTTATATCATGAATAGTTAATTGACGGCATGAAATGTAAAATCAAAAGTTGGTAACAAATACTTTAATATTTTTTTTTATTAATTAATAGAATTTATTAAGTTGTAGATAAATTTTTTACCTAAATTTTTATAGAAACTTATAACATATATAGACTTAATTGTTACAAGAAAAACATTTCATTTTTAGGAAGTGTTTACATTATATATACAATAAAAAAAGGAATATTCTCATAATTTCAAATTTAAATATTATTATTATTTCCGCATCGAGTACCTTTTTAAAATTGTTTAATATTTAATAGAAATAAAAAACATATATATACATAAATATGAAACAATTTGATCATATTTTTATAAGTGAAATAATATAAATATTAATTCATATTATAAATTTTTTTTTTAAATAATTATACATATATTTAAATAATTACATTCTTAGAAATAAATTCTAAGTATAATTTTATTTATAATTATCGTACTACATCTCATAACATATGTTATTTTGATTATAATGTAACAAAGAACAAATAAGTTTAATAAAATGCTAATTAAAAGTAGCTTTCTTTTTGCAAAAACTTTAGAGAATAAATTTGTAATAATATCAATTATTGGAAATGCTAATTATATCATAATTTAATTGGTCAAAACTTTGTTCTTTTTATGTAAACATAATTAAAATATAAAATTTTTAGGAGTTACAAAGACAATTCTTCTGAAAATTCATCATATTCAAAAGATTTGTTCAATAAATATTACAAAAAATATAAGAATGAAAAATGGTTAAAATAAAATATATTAAGTTGAAAAAATTAAGTAAACTCAATTATTAAATATGACCCTGGAGATATATATGTGTGTGCTTAAAAATTATGTCCAAATATATACATATAAATATATTTAAGAAAACAAAAAAACAAAACTATCTTTCGATGATAATAAAACCCTAGTTTAAAAAGAAAAAAATCACCAAAATAAGAATGTTTAACATTTTAATTAAAACAATGTCTATATGACATGATGTACACATTAATCTTGCTTATATAAAGTTTAAGCCAAACAATAATAATATATATCTATATATGTGGATGTTTTTACAAAGGAATATTATATAAAATTTATGTAGTCTTCTTTTTAAGAATTTTTGATGTGTTAGTTTTCTTTGATTTAATTTATCCAGAACAATTTAAATCAAATAAAAAGTTATTTTATAAATTTTTTAAATTCAATTGACATTGAGAAGGGTGGAGATAAACAAAAAGTTTAGATACGAAGAAAATTTAACGTACTTTATATATGTCTAAAATATTATGGCATTGTTCATTCGCATTGGCAACAAATCAAATATTTTTNTTTCTCCTAGACAAACGAGATATAAAAAATTACTTAAGAATTGTCAATTTTTTACATGCGATTAAAAATAATGGATGATGTATTAGGTTGTATAAAGTATATATGTATGTAGAAAATAAAAGAGTAAAATAAATATAAATATTGTTATAATTTTTAAATATATATATAGACACAAAAAAATTGCTTCAATTAAGGTGGACGACGTTTGTGCTTTTTGAAAAGAAGTCTATAAAATCCTCTCATATGGGAGCCATGCAATTAAAGCATGTTTTTGGGCATAATGACTTTGTGAGTTGAATATAACTGGGATTGTAACATAAACCTTGTGTAAGGTAGAGATGACAAAATGGAGATACATCTAAACAATTAACAACAAGTAAAATTGGTTTTTCAATTTTGTTCTCTATTAAATTATTATTTCCATCTGTAAAAATGATATAAAATTAATTAAATAGCATAACATTTTTAAATGTTTCTTTAAAATACCTTTCTCAGTTATGACTACATTTTCTATTTCCTTTGATTGGCAATTTCCAGCAATATTTAACTTTTCAATATCCCATGAACTTAATTTTAAATTGTCGTCTAGTGAAATAGACTTCTACATAAAAGTATTAAATTTTGTTTAATAAAAGTTAAAAATATATAACTTACATCTAAAGGAATCATTGTCACTAGTTTCTTTTTTGTTATATGATTTACCTTTCCGAATGCTGTTTCATCATAATGCATTATAGATTTTAAGTCATATTTATAATTAAAAGTTGTAACTTCATGTATGTTTACTTTGTCAAAGTTATCTGAAAAATGATATACATTATATATTAAATATAATTTAGAGAACACATAATCTTCTCAACTTACGATACTGCGACGGTTCAATATTTTTATAAACAATTTGTATAAAATTATCTCTATCAAAACGTTGATGTTCATGTTCAAAACCAATAGCGTGTAAAAGTTCATGAATGATTATAAACTCATACATACATCCTCTAGATAATGACAAATCTTGTGCACCACCTGTAAACAATTAGTTTTTAGATTAATAATATTTTACATAAAAGAATAGACATACCAATTCTACCAACATATGAATAACATCCGTCTAATGGCAAAATAGTTAAATAGTCAATCTCCAAACTTCTTTGCTTAAATTTAAAACACGACACCTTCTCAATTTTTCTCATTGCTTTTTGAATTGTCATTTTTCTAAAATAAAAAGTAATAAAGAAAGTAATTATGATATGTTTATTTATATATTTTCTTACTCCATTAAACCAAATTTTGGTGACAATGTATATGGAACAACAGCATTTATCCATGGCATTGTTATAGCCTCTCTCCGAAAATGTGCTCGTAATTTTCTTGAAGCATTTCTAGGTAAATCAATTCTACGTCTTTGTGCCTCTGTTAACACTATAATGATGGGAAAAGGAAATTAAATGACGATAAAAAATAAATGATATATAAAAATTCTTACTTATATCACCATATCTTAAATTTTCAGGTCCATTCTTTTCTTTTCTAATTTCAAAAGAATAAAGTGATGAAATTAACATAATAAAAAGAAAGCAACATGACGTCCACATAATCATCGGATAATTCTTTTAATGGTCACTTCTAAATTAAAGTGATCTAATCTACTTGTTTTCAATAATATCATTTATTTATATACTTAGTTTCTATTTTTAAAAATATATCAAAAACTATTTGAACAGTTGTTTTAAAAGAAACATTTTTTACAACTTTTCAATACAAATTTGTATCTTCAATATTAAATTGCTTTAAAAAGCAGGTGGATCTCTAAAAGAATATATACATGTATGGTCACTTTTATTGATAAATGTTGTAGGAAAATAATACAATAATCATTGAATCAAGAATTATATTATTAATAACTTTTCTTTTACTATTATTCATTTATTTTATATTGAATAATAAATTTATTTTATATTATTTACCACGATGATAAAAAAAATCTTTTATAATAGTATAATTTCAATACTTTTATTATCAACTAGAAGACAAATCACTTTTTAAAATTGAGTAAAAAAAAAGAATATTTGGTAGACATATTACTATGGTTATTTATAATATATATACAAATTTTAATTAAATAAATTTAAACCACAAAAATTTCATTATCAGTAGATAGAAGTATTTAATCTTTTTTTTGGTTAAATTTTTTTTCTTTTAACAAAGTATTGTATTTAAAATTTTTGTTGTTTAACTAGATGTATATATATATACAAATATAAAACCATTTAATAATAAGGAAGCAAGAAAAATTTTTATAAAATCAAACAAAACCTGATCATACTTTTAATTTTTCTGAAACTCATAAAAGTTTTTATTTAATGGATTTTATCTGTCAAAATAAAGAAGGGAAGATTTGCTTGATGTGAAAAGAAATTAATAATAATTATATTTTCAAGGTGAATGCTTAATTCAAAAAAAAAAAATACACGCATTCTTTTTATCCAATTTAACGGCTTTTGATATATATTTATATATATATATTTTTTTTAAATAAAATCATATTTTTGTGTAATATAAAGATATATAATTATTTAAAGTAGTTTTGGTGAAAGGTAGGACAATAAACTTTATGTAATATATATCATATATTATAAATATGATCTTCTATTATCCTAAATTATTTTTTTGTCTACATTTATGATGATGTTAAAAAAGATGTTATAACAATAAGAATATGTTAAATATTATTATTTCAAATGGTAATGTTAAAATTATTCTTCAGATAAAAAGTTGTTTTATTAGTAGTAGTAATCTTTAAAAACAATCAGTTAAATTTGGTATTATGGAAAAATTTTTCAAATATTAAAATACAATTATTTTTCTTAGTCTTGTTCTTTATCAATTTTTTTAGAGATTATTATATTTTTAATAATTGGTAGAATTAAAAAATTTTTAATTCAGTCTAGATATTCTTTTGATATAAATTTAATTTTATAAAATAGTCATTGAGTAGCTGTGTTTTGTCATCATCGTATTATATTCTTCTTTTTTTATTTTTATAAACATTTATAGGAGAATTGTTAAATGAATGTATATGGAGAATACTTCATTCTCTTGTTAACGTCATTAACATTAAACTTCAACTATGTTAATTTTTATACTGTGGGAAAAGTGACCCAGAAAATGGAGATATCTGATATAATCACTCTTTTATGTATAAATACATAGTTATTTTAAAAATTTTCTTATTCAATACATAGATGAATTATATTATAGTAAAACTACAGTCACAGAATATATTTATATATAGACAGTTTATTTAATATGCGTATATATATATATGAATAATTGCCTTGAATATATATAATACCTATCAACTTGATATATATGTTTAAGTGCTTTCCATTAAAAGAAACTGGTAAGAAAAGTTTATTATTTTTCTATTCGCTTTCAGAATCGCAAATATAAAATAGGCAGCATCACATTATTATTTTTAATACAATTCTTTCCTTTTTAACGTAAAAGTGAATAATAGATATTTCCTTTGTTAGTTTACCATTTCTAATTATATTTCTAATATACTACATGTATTTATTTTTTCTTCCAAAAGAACATTTTTATATGATTAAATAATTTTAAATGTATAGCTGTATATAAATATGTGATGAGGAAAAAGTTTCTTTCATTAACAATTTTTATTTAATTTTTGATAAACAAACTATATTTTTAAGATACCATACCCATTTCAGTTATATAATATATTTATTTATTAAGAAAGCAAAAGATGAATAATACACGGGTTGATACATGGAAACCTTTTCCAATACCAAATTGGGTTGTAGCAATTATAGTATCTTCTGTTACCTTATATTCTATAATATTTTTAATGTTAGCTGAAACAAATATATATATATTAATTGGAATGTCTTCGTAAGTTTACTTTAAATATTTTGTTTTTATAATTTTCGAACATTTTTATAGTATACTAGGAATAATAATAGTTGTATTTTATGGCATGGGATTTCTCTCAGTGATGGGAATGATGTTTATGGATTATGATAGTGAGATAATGATAGCTGATGATATGAAATCTGAGGTTGTTTTTCAAGTAGCAAATCAAATATCAATTTCGTAAATTTTATATATACTTTAATTATTATATCATCGAATACAATCATTGCATAATAATATAGTATCTATTAATTGCGGGTTGATTTAACATTGATCAGCGCCAAAGAAATTTTTTCCAATTTAATTTTTACTGTTTGGAAACTTATATTTAATGCATAATATTTCGAGAGTAGAAGTAACTATGAATCAATTGTCATAAATATATATATATATTAACCTTTATATTCAAAAACATGATTTTTATATGCACTTATATACATATTCATATGAAAATATTATTCTACTTTAAACAATAGCAATAATTAAAAATTTTGTTCATTACAATTTAAAATATATTATTATATTACATATTTAAAATAAAATTTTTGTCTTTCATATCATCACTCGTATAAAGTAATAATAATAAAAAGATTTAAATGAATTGGTTATCATAAATCTTTCATTTATTAATTGATTAATAAACTTTTAACAAATTACTTTTATCATTTAACATTAAAATCATTAATCCATTTAATAATAATAATAATGGTGATATATATCAAATTATATTGAAAATGATATTAAAAAATTTGTTTTTTTAAAAATTGAATACTAATCTATTTTAAATAAAATTTATTATTCCATTTAAAATAATACTTATACACATTAATTTCTTGGTCTAATTTTCCTCACAATATGTCATTTATATCTAAAATCATTTATATATAACAAAAAAGGATGAAAAATTTTAAATAAAACAGCAACAAACACAACAGATGAGGTGGTTTGATTAACAGATCATAAATTTATTCTTCTTTTATCTACTCATCTCGATAACAGGTAACATCGTCACTATACATATTTAACTCATTTTAACATCAATCATCTCAAATGATTGATAGGACATTGAGGAAAATAATTTTTATACCCCCTTTTATTTATAAATATGAATAAAAAAAATACTGTTAAATAATTATATTTTTATAATTTAATTATCCTTTAACACCATAAAAATTTCCTGCGACTGGTATTGGATTAAAAGTATCCTTATTTTGTTTTAAAAATTTTTTCATATAAAATGGTTGTTCACTGGGAGAAATAATTTCATTTTTAATTGCATTCCTTTCCCTAGTATTCTTTTTTATAAATATATTTGATTGAAGAGGAGTAAATGGCTTTTTTTGTTCTAATACAATTAATACCATTGTATAAGTTTCTAAAAATATATACAATAAGTTAAATTTAAAATAAAAAGTTTTGTCATCTATTTAAATATAACTGAACATACCTTTTGATTTAATTTCATCTCCCGGTTTCTTATATGAAACACTACAACATTTAGAAAATTTAAGTGAATTTTCTAGTTCTTTTAAATTTTTTTTGTTATTAAATGATAAACTTTTAATACTTTCAATCTCATCTGATCCTTGTAGTACAATTTTACCATTTATTGCTTTAATATCATTTTCAAATAAATATACGGTAGAAGGATAATCAATTGCAGTGTTCTTGGTAAAGTGAAATGGAAAACCTAATAAATCATTTATTAAATTATTTACACACTAAATATCAAGTTGTAAATTCTTACCTATGATAATAACAGTATATTGTAAATTATCTGCAAAGACATACCCTGATAATTGAGGTGGTTTCTCTAACAGATCATTAATTTGTTCTCTCGATATTAATTGTCCCTCTGTTAGCACATATTCACCAAATGTTATATCTATCTTATTCTTTGGAGCGTATGGAATTAAGTCTGGAACAATAAAATGATCAGAAAATGTTGTTTCAGGTTCAATGTATTCTAAATTTTTATTCGGTCTACAACATAACTCTACATTAGGATAATTTCTTGCTTTCAAACATTTAAATGATTTTGGACAGTTAACTCCACTTCCACTTTTACCACACAATGTATGCATTGTATCATGATACCTTGGGCAAACAGGAATTCTTAAATTTTCATTATTTTTACAACATATATAATCAAAAGTCTTTAATGAAAACTGGCATTCAGCCCCATACTTTTCACAAATTCTATCATCTGGATAACATTTTAATGGAACTGATGGTGAACTTAATGTTGGAATTGTCAAAATAGGATTTTGCCATCCTTTCAAACATATCTGTAAATTAGGATTCTCTTTTTCATAACAATGAACAATCATTATCAAAAGAGCACTTTGTAATAATAAAAAAATAATCATTATTTATATATATTAATGTATGTGTATCAATAAAATTTTTCTCATAACTTTATTGTTATGAATACTTTTAAAATATTTCTAAAATCATATTTATATGTAATTAAATAATACGATTAATCGTGATAATGCGATCAAAAGTTAAAATTTGAAATAATACTATTTATTTTTATTATTAAACTAAATTTAGAAACCATCATTACATAACTTGATGATAAAAGTGGACCGATAAATAACATTATATTATATCTTGAGGTTGTTGAAACAAAAGAAGTAAGGTCAGTTTTGAAATTAATATATATAATATCAAAAGACTGGTTGGTATTTTTTCAATAAATATATTAATACTCTTAACTTGATTCCAAAACTTTTTATTATACCGCTTTCTTCTCTTTTTATTTTCTATGCATATCTCAAGATAAAAAGAAAAGAATAAAAAGTTTAAAA
Organism: Parastrongyloides trichosuri; assembly: GCA_000941615.1. Taxonomy (NCBI): domain Eukaryota; kingdom Metazoa; phylum Nematoda; class Chromadorea; order Rhabditida; family Strongyloididae; genus Parastrongyloides; species Parastrongyloides trichosuri. Next base: position 1,683,472 of record LM523159.1, on the reverse strand, counting down.
ATCATTGTAAAAGGGATGACGTAACTAGAAGGTAGATGCGGGTTAATGAACCTTTAATTTTATACTTGAACATGCTGTGCTTGAAATTCAATTAGTAGCTAAATCTATTAAAAGTTTAACAGAAGTATTTATATTAATAACACCGGTCATACTTTTATTACTATTATATACCTTATAGAAATAATATCACGACATGAAAAAAATTTATTTGTTTACTTATATTTACTAAAACAGATATCTTTAATATCCGGAAGCTTTTTTATCTCTTTTTCCTAAGCAGTGGCATCAAAAAAGAAGTGTCGGCATTCTTAAGCATGGACTTTTGATCTTTAATACTTTTCAATATAAAATTACCTCAACAGAAGTTATATTTTTTATTTTTGTTTATTAAAAATACTTTAAGGTACTTAGCAATGCGCTAAATAGGACAGAAGTTGATTAGTTAAGATCAAATAAATCTATTGTTTCAAGTCTTGTTCATTATTATATTTCTTATTTAACTTTTTTCCTCTTCAAACAGTCAAGTGGTAGAAAATTAAACGTAATCTTCTTTTAAACTAAACGATTAATCTACTTATCTAAAAAGACTTTTATAAAAACCGCAAAAAATACATATACCTTGATGTACGGATACTACAGTATGCCAAGGCATCTTAAAGTAATTGTAATTTGTTGTGAAGAGCATTACCTTCTTTTTGTCTTTTCAATCAATTGCCGTTTTAAAAGAGATTATAATATTTAAGTACTTAACAATAAATATATATAATAATTCTTATTATTTTTACATCAAAAAAAATGATTATTAAAAATAAAAGATCATGTCATATCAGTTATATTTATCAATATTTTTTAAAAATGTTAAAATATTTGTAACATCAAATGATATATTTTTATCTTATATTTTGAAAATTATTTAACCACAATCATTAGATATAAGTGATAGGCAAGGTGATATAAATGATAAACAATATATGCTTTTTTATCATTTTTTAAATTTACATCAAATAAACTTTTATGTTAGAATGAAGAACAGAAAGTTAAATGAAGAGTGATATATATATAAATGTTAAGAGACCAACAGCGTTGGCTTTCGGTCAAATATTCTTTTTATCTTAACAAGCTGGTAGGAATGTATAGTTGTAAAAATGTTTTTTTAATGACAATAAACAGATTAGTTTAGTAAAAAAAAAAGAAAAAAGAATACTGTAGTTTTATATATGTTAAACCTTTTATAATGTTTTATACGTATATAAAATGGTGATTAAAAAAGTGTCACTCGAGAGGATAGTGGAAATATTATAAAAATTAATATTATTTAAAGGTTTTTGCGATAATTGAATTGTTGATTTTTATATTCCTTAAATCAACATTCAATTAAATTGCTTTTCCTTGTAAGGAAGTTGAAATGCTGCAGAAGCATACATACTTAAAAGTTGATTAATATTATTTGTATTTAAATTTCCTGGAGCCTGTCCTGAAATTTGTGGCGGAATAGATGGTACAAGTCTTGTTCCTCCTAATTGTCCATTATTTTGATTATAGTACATTAAATGGGTATTAAAATTTAACAATGGATTTGTATTATTATTAAATACCATTGGATTTTGTGATCCTGGAATGTTATATGGGTATGCTGGAAGTTGTACATTTTTAAAGGCTTCAAATCGTCCTCTATTAAATCCTGATGGCCTTCTCCTTAATTTTCCCGTTGCTCCACCAATAAATATTTCATCTTCACATGCTGCATTTAACATCCAATAATTTCCTTTTCCAGGATCATCATAATTTCTAGGAACTTTAACAAAACATTTGTTTAATGATAAATTATGACGAATACTATTTTGCCATCCTTGTTTGTTATCTCGGTAAAATGGATAATTTGTTATTATGTAATCATATATCCCACTTAATGTTAATTTTTTTTCTTTGCTATTTCTTATAGCCATCATAATTAGAGCATTATAACTAAATGGTGGTTTTTTATTCGTTGAATTTGAATCAGAGTTTTCTGAAGCTTCAATTGAATCTGACATATCAACTCCATCAGGAGAAATAGATGGCGATAATTCAAATGTTCTTGAATCATCAATACCTTTAGAACTAGTACCACTATCTTTTGTTACATTACTACTACTAGCTGTATCACTCATATCATCAAGTGTTACTAAAAAAAATAAAATTAATTAATAACATAGTAAAAAGATGTTTATGATGTATAAAAGATAACAAATCATAAAATAATATAACTTACACGAATGTGTTTTTTCAACAGATACAGTAGATTCAGGAGAACTAGGAGTTGAAGGATCATTTGCTAAATCAGGGCATAATTCCATAATAGAAAACTTTGATGCCATTTTGTGAAGTTGAAATAAATAATAAATAAAAATTATTTTCTTTTTATAACTTAATAATTGAAAAAGGAGGCGTGTATTAATATAATATTAGGGTATTGTAAATATTTAGAAGGACTTCTGTTGGATTATAATAAAAATAAATGACAAATAATGACACTTTTAAGTTCTTACAAGTTGCCTTCTTGATTTTCTGTTGATATGACAATTTATATATTATTTATATATATCCAAAAGTTTTGGAGATTCAATTAGGCTCCACCTATAAAATTAAAAGACAATTAATACTATTGTGGCATTATTTAACATGTAAAGGAAATAGTTAATAAACAGCAATCTTACAATGTTTAACGGGCGTGTCAAAAACTAAAAATAAATAGATATATAATTCTTTTTAAATTACCGCAATTTATTGAATTATATCAATATTAATAAAGATAACAAAAAAAAATAAGGTATGAACCTTTTATCAATAGTGTAATAGGGTAAAGATATTTGAGTATTTATTATTATTGGAAGAACATATAAATGATAATATTTGATATTAATAACAAAAAGTAAATTATAATACTACGGTACATTGATAGTGTAATGTTAGAGGAAAAATTCAAAGTAGAATGTTATTATAGTTAAAAGGGGATTAAGATGTTAAAATGATAACTTTTAAATAAAATATATATTGAATCTCTTTATATTTAAATCAAGAGTGAATATTCAATTTGACAACAAAAATTAAGAAGATTGCTTATAAATAAGAGAAAAAGATCAACACATATATAAAGGAAAGATAAGAATGGCAGAATGTTTTAAAATATAGAATATATAATATATTTCAACTTTATTCACCTTCTTCTTCTGATGGCTTAAATGAGATAATGATATTTGAAAGCAAAATACACACAACAACAAATTCATATCTTCTAAAGTAAAACAAATTGAAATGAACATAATTGTATGTTGTGATATCTTATGAGTGTTGTTGAAAAACAACTACTGAAAAATGATATAAGAACATATTATAATTATGACAAGATTATGTTACTAATATTAGCTGATCATGTTCACTTTTATTTCATATATACATTAATCACTTTCCTTTTGTAAAAATCATTTAATGTATCAAAAAATATCCTTTTATAAATATGTATACAATATTTCATGGTTCATAAATTTTTATTTGAAATGTTTCATGTTAAAAGGAGAAGTTATAATTTATTTTATTTGAAACGGTGAAATAGTTTTTTTTTTAATATTCTAATTATTTATTAAAACTATATTCATAATATATATAACGGCTGGCACATAATATACATGGTCATTCATTTAATATATATTTTATCTACCGACTATTATGTCCTTCAATAATATGAAAAAAAAATTTTCTTTTTAAAAAATTTATCTTAACAACTTTTTAACGACATTCTATTATTTATTTTTACCATTTGGTATAATATATAAAAGTTTATTTTTATTAAAAAATAGTTTATATAATAAAAATTTACAAAGTAAGTCCTGTTAGAAATATGTTTATGATAATATTGTAAATTAAAAATCTGGTGATTATAAACCATTTAATTGGATTAATAACTGTTTATTATGATAGTGTAAGTGTTTATTGTAAATTAATGGAATGTTACTAAAAAGGATTAATTTCATTGATATAGCTATAAATGTCAATCTTATTTACGATCATGTTTTATATTTATTTTATTTACTATATTATTTATGATTCTCAAGCACAACAGGATATTTATTTATCTTCTGTTACGTATTATATAATCACAATTAGAATTAATTTTTTAACTCACAAAAGACATTTGATGGAATTAAATTGAAAAACGATTAGTATATTATATAAACTCATAATTCCCCCGACATCATTTTCTCTTAAGCAATTAAGATAATCCTTACCAACTTCCTGATTACAATAGAAAAAGCGGTTCAAAGTAACTGTCATATTAAGATATATTGACCACCTATTGGCAATTAACGCTTTCAATTGTTAAAAGACGCAATAACATAAACTCCATACAATATCTCTTTTTTCAAAGATGCATTGTATGTCGGAATGAAATACTAATTTCAAAGTCTTTTCCTCATGTCCTGATGCTTAAATTAAATATGACACATTTTTAATAATTACCTTACTAATTGTTTTACAGTTAAACACATGACCTTACATAATCATTTGATGTTTCCAACTTTTCGGCAGCTATTCTCCTTTTAAAGCATTGTCATGTGGAGAATCAGCTGAGAGTGTCATGTCATGAAACAATAACATGTTAATTAAATTAATTAATATAAACAATTTGATGCAAATATCATTTTATTAATTTGTGTGAAATCTATTTAAGTCGGAATCTTTTCTCTTTTTTGAAATTGTCGTATACAAATAAACAATTAAGAAATTATTTAATAATTAATTAAAAATTTTTTTATTTTTAATTAACGTCTTCCAGCAAAAATATCAACCATATTTGCGATAACATCATACAATGTTGTCCATGCTTCTTTTGTATCCTTATCTAACGGACCAATTTCATCTGCAAGCATTATTAATACTTGCTCCAACATATGCTAAAATAGTAATAAAAAATGAGAAAAAACAAAAAATTCATACCATAACGTGTTTTTTGTGAATATTCCATTTAATATGTGCTTTAGCTATCTGTTGAAGCACATTACACATTTTTTCTTCATCTTGTGTTGAATCAATTATATGTCCCAAACCTTTCATATATGTTTTTGCATGCCTTGATAACTCCGGTGCACACATCAGTGAACTATCAGGATATGGCCTAAATTGTGGCCATATATTTTTATAATCTGGATGTTCACAAAACATTCTTAGCAATAATTTAACACCATTAGGAATAGCACGTTCTTTGATAGCTAAAAATGTTTTTTGTAATATAATTTGATGATCAGTTGTTAGGCGTAAAACTTCATATTTAATCTTTTTATCTAAAAATTAATATTATAACATTAAAATGATTCATTCCCATGCAGGGGTAAAAAATCTACTTTTATCATTATCACATGCTGGTAAAGATGAAACACATGCAGAAGAAGAATCACTACCTTCTGAAAAATCACTTTTATTAGTACTTATTGTACTTGAATCATTAGAAAATTTAATTTCTTTAGCAACATTTTTATTAGGAATATTATTATTTTCCATTTGTTTTTTAACATCTGTTAAAGATTGAACATTTTCTTTTTTTTGAATTTTTATTTTGGTGTTATTAGTAACATTATTACCATTATCATTATTTAGTTCAATAACTCTATTTATAGCTGATGAAGCAGAATTACTTTGATAAATCATAAATCTATACATTTTTTTTTAAATATTACAAGAAATCAAAATAATAAGTAATATGAAAGACAAATGTTATAATGTCTAGGAAAATAAGATTTCAAATTAATAATTATTATTATCACAATAAAATATACTACTTCCAGAAGAAGAACAATAAAAAAAAATAGAAAAATTTTTCTTAATATATAAAATAAAAAATAAATATTAGTTATATTTATTGAAAAATTTAAATATATTATAAAATGGTAAAACAAATAGTTCTCCTTTTTATCTTATTTTTAAAATTACAGTTATTGTATAACAAAAGCGGATGTACATTAGTTTTTAAGTATACCTTATCCGGCTGTTATCAATAATGTATATGGAAATATGAATTTTAAAACAACAAAATATTTACATTAATTTTAAAAAAATTGTCCCAAATTTTGTAAAATTTTCCTATTGCTTTTAAAATTAAAAACTTTAATGATAAGCTATTAAAGATATGTTAATGCTTTAAAAATTGTTAAAAAGATTAATAATATAATCTTTCACCGATGAAGATAAATTGAAAAGTATAAAAATAAAAATTTTAAAAAGAAGAAATTGTATAAAAAATAACAGAAACAACATATTATTTATGAAATTATAATTAAGACAATGATAAAAGATAACTTTAATGAATATTATATAAACGTAGGAAGAGTTTTAAAATTATTGTTCTAAAGTTAATATATAACGAGTTGTTTCAGATTTATTTGCAGGAACAGGTTGTCCAAAGATGCCTTTACCAAAGAATCCTAATACACTTCCGGACTATAAATATAGAATATTAATAATTAAAATAATTACATTTTAATGCTTACTTTATTCAATGCTGTTGAACTACTATTATTACTATCATTCAGTTCTTTTGCGTTTTTATTAATAGTACTTGAATTTTCAGGTTTAGTAAACCAGCTATTTGAGGAAACGGAGTTTTCTACATTGGTTGCTAAACTACTAGTTGATTTTGCCTTATCTAATGTCATAGTAAGACCATCTTGATTTAATTTTATATTACTAACTTGTGATGAATCTTTAGAAGAAAGCATGTTATTACTTTCGGTTGTGTTTAACAATGATAAATCTTGAATTAAATATTCAATATGACTAGCACTTGACGTTCTTCTTATTCTTGGTTTTATTGGTACCTCCACTATATCGGATTCTCTTTCTTCAGATATCGTTAAAGAATTTATATTTTTTTGATTAGAGGAATTTTTTCCTCGTAATAATAACGATGATAATGGATGGAAGCTTGTATACAATGAAGTTTGATCACTATAAAAATATTATAACTTAAAAATGAAATAATATTTCCAAAAAATGTTATCAAATATTATTATAGCAAAATAATATTTTAAAAAAAAAACATATATATCTAATAGAGGGGAAGAGACAAGTATTATTTAAAATGATGTTCTAAACACATTTTTGATTAAAAAAGTGTAAACATTTAAACAATAGACAAGAGTATTATAGACAAATTAAAAAATATATGAGAGACAAAATATTATGCTAAATATATAATTTAATTTTTCCTTAAAAATATATATATGTAGGTGGGTATTCCTAGCACATGTGTGCTGATTAATATATATAATTGATGAAAGATAATTATTGTGAAAAACAAAAGACATAAAACTATGACTGTTTTTAGAAAAAAGGCTGTCATCTAAATTGTTTAAAGCATCTTTTGTTACATGTATAGATATCAAAGAACTAATAATGTAATGTCATCAAAAACCAACCATTTTTCAATACTTTCATTACTGCATCCCTTTTTATCACAAAATTTACGCAAGCTTGATGTTGATGAGACTCCTGGCAATCTTGTGTTTTTCATCAATTCTTCATTACAAATAAACTCTGCCATTTTTTGATGTACTTGAGGGCATATAGCTAAAAAAATTTTAAGTATTTCAGCTTCATTACATCAATATTTTCTGTATAATTAAAAAAGATTCTAATATAATGCTTATATGTGAAGGATATATATAGCTATATAATACTATATGCAATTATGTTTGTATAAAACAAACATTCCAAAAAATAAACTTTTCTCATATATGTATCACTAACCTTTTTCAGAAGGATGGGCGAAATTTCTCATGTCAGTTAGATGAGTTTCGCTTCGGGTTGAACGCCTCAATGAATTTTTTGGAGGTGCAGGAAAGATATTTTGAAAATGCGATAAATCATGATTATAATTTGTTGGTGTGTGATGGCAATTATGAAATGAACTTGTATTACCTCCTGGTGGTGTAGTTACAAATTTAGGGGCATTCATATATATAGCAATAAACTAAAAAATGATTATAAATATGTTTTTATATATTTTTAAAGATGATAAGAATTTGTAACACGATTAAGATAAATAAAATTTATTATTTAGAAATGCTATAATTCAATAAAATATTATAAACAGATATTTTAAAGTAAAAGCTCATCAGATAAAGAAATTAAATTATATTGACGTTTAAATTTAAGATATATATTAAATTTAAATTTATAAATATTATAAAGAGGAAGTATTTTGAATGATTCTAAATTTTGAACTTGAACTAAACAAAATTTTTAAAGTAAATTGCTTTACTATACTTCTTCAAGATAATTTATTAAAAAAATAAATAATATAAATGTTACAAAACAAAATTTCAAAGAATATGAATAGGGAGAAATAAAAGATATCATAATTATAAACATATTTAATGAAATTTGTCTGGAGGTTAAGAATAAAATTTTAGTCACGTTAACCACAAAATAATCAATTTATTGTGTTGAAATAATAAGAATTAAAAAATATCACGTTTACTGGTGTGATCAGGGAATACCATTCATATTTTTAATGTGTTTACCTAACGTTTCTCTTTCATAACTGTTATCAAAAAAAAAATTTAATAAACAATATTTAAAGAGAATGTGACTGATTGTATGTATTTCAATGAAAAAATATATATTACAATGAAATGTTATCGTTGTGCATTGAGGTTAATTACTATTGTTTAAATTCATCAGCTATTGTTATATTACACATTTTTATTTTAAGAGTACATATTTTTGGCCCAAGTATATGTGAATATACACTTGTAAAAATTTTAAAATTTGAAAAGGAAACAAAAGAAATGACAATAATCAATATGTTAAACGAATGATTCAAATAAATGGTAACTATTAGTGACATCATAATACATCACGTGTCATAATATGGTACCATATTATTACTTTTATCTCTCATATTAAGTCATTGTCTACAAGATTTTTAAAATATATATATAAATAAAAAATAAGTTGTTTGCAGGAATGTGTCTAACAAATAATATAAAATATTAATGATAAATGATAATATACAAAATAAAATTTATCATAAACAAGGAAGTAGAAATAAACCAACTACCAGAAGAAACATTAAAATATATATCAGACGAATGATTAAATATAAAAAAATTTCTATGAAAACATGATATGACATAACAATTAAAGAGAAAAAGCCAGACAAATAAGGTTCTTATATTTTGTTTGACAACATTCATAGAAGGTAATCAATAAATATATCTAAAAACAATATTCATTCAATCATTGCTTAATTTAAATATATTTAATATCAATAAAATAATTCTATAAACAATTTTAAAAGATAGACAGCTGAATTGATTAAAATGAAGCACTATTTTATCAATTAAAATATTTAATTTAATATGTCTGTAGAATGATAAAAAAAACTCTTTATTTAAAATACATATATTTGATTGATAAATATATATTATAACAAATTAAGTCCCTTAAAATATTATATTATTTATTATTAAATAATAAATTTGAAATATACTCATCCAATATTGTATGAAGGATACTAAAAATAATTAAAATTCGAACATATCCAAACATTTATATTTATACACATGTATATATTTAAGAAAAAAGATATTAAAAAAAAAATCTATTTATAAAAAATCATAAAAAAACAATACATCTCTAATAAATACAAAATAACAATTTTAATCGTATGTTCTTTTTGAAACATTATCCATTAATATTTTTAGTTTTTATATAATAAAAAAGTTTTGACATTGTTTAAGACTGAATATATTAATGTTTAAAGGAAGTATTCTAAACAATTATATTCTTTATTATATTAAATTTACATATATATGTATAAATATGCATTATTCTGTCAAATATTTAAAATCCTTTATACTTTAATAACATGATTTTTATATTACATTTTTGATAATAACAAAAATTGTTATCCAAATATATTATTTGATCTTTTAAATATGATCTTTTATTTTGTCTCTATATTAGATAAAAATGAACTAAAATTATAGATAGTAATATTTTGTTTACATTGTTAACTTCTCTCCATTTTATCATCCTATTTAGTTTGTGTAAGATTTTTAAATTTTGTTTTCAATATAATTTGTGTATATAATAATTAATTAAACTTTAACATAGATCATTTGTTTTAGTGTAATTTATATATTTTATAGGTTATCTTTTGTTGTAACAAAGTTAGTATTATCATCATACTTTTTGATAAATAATAATCATAAAAATTGCAAACTTTATACTTGAATTACAAAAAAAATTTTATTTAAAACATTCAATCATAACAAAAAATAAATATTTGGTGTAATAAAAAGAAAATTGAATGTGAATGTTTAAATAAAAAAGACTTGTATTTTTACAACAAAATTTAATTTGAGATAGTAAAATAATATATATATATTTTACAATTGATAAATGTTTATAGCATCCATTTTCGATTCAATAAATGTCATTGTCGTACACACGTATCCTGTTAGGTTGTTACCATAAAAAATTGTGAATATATAAAAAAATATATATATTTTACGCGTATAAATATATATATATCGTTTTAGCGCACCAACCAATGATAATTGATATAGGATGGTATAAAACAAATTTTATATAATTTTTTCATTTACATATATATAATATTATTTTTTTATTATTGAAAATATCGCATCAAGGTGTATAGTTGTGCACAGTAATATATAGGTAATGTAAGCATTTTTAATAGCGGGAAATAACAAATAATGATTAGATTTAAAATCAAATTTTCCTCTGCTCTCTCTAACACATTAAGATGAAATGGATAATTTTATAAAAATAATTGTAAGCACCATTAATCTACGCTTTAAGAATCAGTTTACTCCCCCTTTCTTCACCAACAAACTTTTTTTTCAATCTTTATAACAAAAGAAATATTTTTTTTAGTAAAGCTTAATAGCTACGTCATTTAAAATCGCCTTCCACATTGCAAAATTTTTATTACCAATAACAGACAGAGATAAAGAAGACAAAAGAGAGAGTCGGAAGTTGTAGGCGCTATATATATTTTAAGAAAAAATAGATAGTCTCACTCTGCTTACTTCTTAAACATTTTATGCCAAAAATCTTTTCTAAAAAAAAGCACTAAAATAAATAAGTATATCGTTAATTTTCTTTTATTATTCGATATGGTAATTGTAAAGTAAAAAAGGTAACCTTGTAATAATTGATCAATAGAGTAAGAAAAAAAAATTGGAAAGTTTAGTGCCATAGTATTAAAGTTAACCTCGATGCGATGCGGCGATTTGTACACCGCAAGGTTTCGCGCACTTTCCAGCATATATATACATATGCCGAGCTAAAAGACAGAGTCACACTTACACACGATGTATCAGACAACCAGGAAAACACGAAATGCACTGTTTAAATGCAAGCAATCAAGAGATACAAGTTTTGCGTTGGCTATGTGTGTCGCATTCCAACTTTCAATCTGCATACCTCTGTTGCTTTAAATACAATATACTCTATAAATAGATGTAGGTCCAAAGCTTTTGATGGCAAAGATTTGTGTTTTTGTTAAAGATTCACAAAACTACTTATTGTGGAATTGTAATTTTAAATTAAATAGTATAATATAACTTCTTTAGGGAGAATATTTTATTTATGTTTAGTGTGGAAAAATGTGCTTAGTTATTTATGTAGTGTTTGTTATTCTACCATTACAAACTAAATATATAAATAATAAAATAATTGTCTTGCCCTTATATTCTATTTTATGATTTTAATTTAATATTTTAAATTATTTACATTCTATGATGTTCCAACATAGATATTTCGTGCTTTTCTATAGCATTTTATTGATTTTGATTAACATATATATTGACTACTTTTAGATACACATCAACTTTTTATATATATATTTTGAGGCATATATAAATATTATTCTGGAAAGTTTCCAAATACAATTTTGTTATGAAATTATTTTTTTACTATTAATTATATTTTTTACTTGAATTTGTATATTTTAATGCGTTTAAATACAGCTTTATGGCATGGTCATTGGCTGTACTGCATCAAAAATATTTGCCTCATCTCAACAATCATCACGCAATAAATCAATTAACAGTCCCTATTATTGGAGAAAGACTTATTCTACTAAAAAATTTGTGGGCTTGTCGCCTACAAGCGACAAATCTTATAAAATACAATCTGAAATATCCGTTTCATCATCCCATAAACCTATTAAACATACAATGAAACATCGAACAGAAACGTTGTCACAACAGCCATCACGTCACCTTCAAGTTGGACCATTATATCATGAGTTAAGTGAAGAGAAAGTAAAACTTTTTTTTGAAAAACTAGGTAATATTGAAAAAGTTAAAAAAGTGGCAAATAGTACAAGTTTTATTATTTCCTTTGAAAATTTAGAAACTGCAGAAGAAATTTTAAAAAATCGTGATTTATTTTATGAAGGAAAGTATGTTGAGGTGGAATACAGTCATATTGAAGAAAGGTATGTTTTCATAGATTATATTTTATTTACAAAACAATATTATTTTTTATTTTATTTTCCTTTAATAATTAAAGAAGGAATATCTTGGAGAAGTAATAATTGATTATATATAAATATATAATTGCTTACTAATCCATATTATTATTTTTTAGTATTATCATATTACAGATTATTAAAATAATAATATTTTCATAAAGGCTGTTATTTTGACTGTCCTTGTTGTAATATTTATTATACTCGACTAGTTTTAGGGTATTTTATTTTTAATCACTAAAATCATTATTTTTTTTTGTTTAGATATTAAATTATAAATATATAATGACTTGATTTTAAAGTAATTAATTTAATTAAGTCTTATTTTTTATTATATATATAACACTATAATTGAATATATATTTTTATATAAATATTTAATTGTATTATTTTTTTTCTTCATCGTACGTTTATTTAATCGTAACTAATCAATTGATAATTACCATTATATTTTTTATCTTTCTTTACTATTAATAAGATAAATTATACATATATTTTTTGTTTTTTTTTTTGAAATAGATATAAAATCAAATTTATTTTACAAATTAATTTATCATTTTTAGTGACGACAAAACGTCAAAGTCTTCTCATAAGACAATCAATAGGAATGGTAAAGCAAATGGATTTGAGAGACACAAAGATAGCAAACATAACGATCATCATTCAAAATCACGGGTTAATAGATCGACTTCACGTTCTCCTAAACATGCAGAATCTCATCATAATATTTTAAAGGATAAAAGTCATAATAAGATGCATCACTCAGAAAATAATCCAACTACATCAAAAGATATTGATAAACCAATATCACCATCCAAATCACTAATCGATGGTGATCCAATTGTAGTATTTAAAGGAAAATTAAGTAAGGAAGCTAGAGAACTTTACCAAACATCTCCATGTCTAAGAAAGTATAGGAGTGTTGATATTTATTGCCATTCTGCCAGTCGAATACTTTATGTCACTTTTACATCATCATCTATTTCAGAGTATGATGTGAAACGACAATTTTCACAATTTGGTGCCATTTTAGATATAACTATTGTAAAGTTCCCAAATAATGCTTATGCTCTTATTGAATATGATTGTATGCGATCTGTGGCTGATGCAATAGAAGTAGTAACTGAAGTTATTAAGAAACATAATGATTTTAGTAAAAATTATGAACCTTTTCATTTAATGCCATACAAAGCAAACTGGGGAAGGACTGTTTTTACGAATTCAATATGGTTAGAATTTTTGCCTACTGGTGTTACGAAACAATATTTATCAGATAAATTAAGTGAACTATTTAAAGATACTTTTGTTGAGCTTCATTTTCACGGAGTGAAAAGAGAAGCAGTTGTTGTATTTGATAATGGTGAAAGCGCAACAAGTGCTCTGAGTGCTTTTAAAAATTCAACTATTTCTATAAATCCTTTTAAAAACAATGATAATGGGAAAGTAGCTTGTGATTATTGTTCTCCTAAAAATTTAGATGTTTTCATATCAAAAGTAAATAAACTTCATCATTTAATTGATAGTAATCTTGATGTTGTTGTTGGGAATGATGATAATTCAAATTTATCAAATTTACCATCTCAAATGGATCCACCACCAAGACCACCAAAAAGTATATATCAACAAGTATCATCAGAAGATGAAAGTAGCGCAAAAAAAAGTAAACGTCGAAAGTCTTCGTCAACCTCACCATATATTACCTCAACTTCAGTGTCATCTGGAGACGATACAGATTTAGATAAGAAAGAACATTTACCGAAAAAAATTTCATCCACGTCAAGTATAGAAAATGATGAAAGGAGTGTAAGATCGCAAAATGTACTTAAAAGAAAATTACCAAAATATAATTATGATGATTTTGACAGAAGAGATTATCGAAAACCAACAAAAAAATATAAAATAATTGGTGGTGCTATTCCAGTGTCTCCAGTATCACGTTCATCAAAAGACAATACACCTAGGGCATCGTCATGCGACTCAGAATTATCTGGTTATTCAAGTAGAACAAAGTATAGCAGTAGTAGACGTAAAAGAAAAAGTAAAAGCAAAAGAAGTGATGACAGAAATTATGATAAACATAGCTCATATTTTAATGCTAATACGTATACACCTTCAATCAATCAACATTCTTTTGATAGTGGTAAGTCATATTATGAGTCATCTCGTCGTCGCAGATATTACGATTCAGGAAGATATAGAGATTACAGCAGCTATAAAAGTAGAGATGACTATAGGTCGAATTATGATAGAAAAGAAAATAGCGATCGAGTGTGGATAAAAGAAGAACGTAGAAGTAGTCGAGATGATAGGGGTGATAGTTATGATAAGGAACCAAGTAAAAATCAGGATGATAAAAAAAAGAAACGTGATAGAAAATCAAAAAAATATAAAAAAAGTAAAGATAAACATCGCATAAAGGAAGAGGTTAAAGAATCAGATTATAAAAAACATAGTGAACACAGCAAAAGTAGTAATAGGATAAGTGATAAACATGCTAATCATAAAGAGTATGAATCAACTAGCAGTAACTTACACGATACGTCTAGTGATAAAACAATAAAGTCTCATGTTAATAATACATCAAAAGATGAAAAGCGTCTCTCATATTCTAAATCTCATGTAAGAGATAAAGGTAAAGAGACTGATAAATCTGATAAAATTGAAAAAACAAAGTATGTATATAAGAGGGCTTATAATAAATTTATTAATTTTATTAATTTTAGACTACCACCACCTAAAAAAAGTGGACCAACATCAATAAGTGGTGCTGAAGAGATATCGGATACAGATGAGGAAGAACAACAAATAGTTATTAAAGAAGAAATTGTAACAGAAGAAAAAATTGATGATAAACCTATTATAGGAACAATAAATGATGAAACAACTGAAGAAAAAAAGGAGGATAAAGAAATTGAATCATTAAATAATATTTCTATTAGTAGTGAAGAATTACCACCTTTACCAGAAGGTTCTCCATCACTTTCTAAAGAACCAGAAGGACTTCCTGTAACTCCTGTTCCTCCAATTTCAACGCATAGTGACGAGATTCTTCCAACACATATACATCCATACAATGCTGATAGACTTTTAACAGAATGCATGGAGTATGGTGAAACTGAAAATAAAGAATATATGATACCTGATTATATATACCCACCTTTAGAAAATGGAGATTCTTATGAAGATGTAGAGGAGGTTGATGAAAGTTGTATTGAAGAAATTTGTACAATTAATGAGGATGAAGTTGATGAAGATTTATCAAAAGCTGAAGAAGGTTTGATAGTTCCAACTGAATCGGAAGCCTCAAAACCAAGTAATACAGAAATTGAAATATATGATGAATTTGATTATTCGTTATATAAAGGTAAAAAGTATGAAAGAACTATTACTTATGTTGAGTTACCTCCTTTATCACCTGTCCCAGAGTATAATGTTAGCATGGAATATGATAATGTATATCAAATAATAAAGAATGAAGTAAATAATAAACATAAATGTAATAGTAGTTGCATTGAAACAAAGATATTTCCAAGGGGTATTAAAAAGGTAGACATGAATCCTAACTCTAGATATAATGCAGAAGAGATCTCAGAAATTTTACGTGGCAGAGAATTAAAATATGATTGTGCTTTAGACAATATTAATGGTTGTGAGACATCTGATAAAGAAGAAGAAATAACAGAAGAAATTGTGGAAGAGGTGGAACAATTAAATCCCGACGGTACTAAAAAGACGAAAACTTTACCTCGTTTCCATCCAATTAAAAATAAAGCACTCGCATTTAGTATGTATGGTAAATTTATTTCTGAAAGTACTTCATATAGGCATAAATTTGTCACATTCATGAATGCTTTCTCTGATTTCTTCAATCAAGATGATATATTAGATGATTATTCAATATGTCAGAATGTTGTTAATGACGAAATAGAATGTTTATATAATATAGAGAGTTTATATGACAGAGATAGCATATTAACATCAGACGATGAGTATTCTGATCGTGATGAAGAATCTATAAATGAAGATTTATATAAAGATGAATCTTTTGAAATCAAAGAACCTGAAATTTCAAATAAAGAAATAATACAAAATGATTCAATAAACAATGATGTTACAATGGATGAATCAATTAATGAAGAAAATATTAAAGATGAAAATGAACTTGAAGAAGATCCATTTGCAGAAGATCTTTATCCTAATATAAATCTTGAAGATGAGCCACTAGCTCTATTTAATAGTGAAAAATTACGAATATCTTATATAAATGGTACAACATCTCCTTCACCTCGCGATGAAGAAGATTTATGTAAAATAAAGACTAAGCAATATTCTGGTTATGACATTAAAGACACTACACCTATAAATAAAAATGTCTCTATGACTAATGAAGCTAAAGAAGAAATAAATGAGGGAAAAATGGAGGTAGATGAATTTATATGTGATATAAAAATAGACGAGAATAAAGTAGAAGAAAGTGATACGTCTATAATTACACCATTTATTAAGTCAACTTATAAAACTCCAACAGTATCTTTACAAGACTTGTATGAAGCAACAGAAAAAGAGACAGAAGAAGAAAGAGTTGAAGTAGACAAGCTATTGCAGGGAATGATTGGAGGTAATTGCGATAAATTAACACTATTAGCACCATATTATTCAAATTCGAGTCCATTTAAAGAGTTATTTATTGAAAAAATTGATAAAAATAGTAATAATGAGCATGTTATCATTCCAAGAAATGTTGATGAAAAAATTTCAACATTAGGAATAGCTACTGGTAAATTGATTGCAACTATTTTACCAGGTGATATAAATTATAAGTATATTGATACTTATGGAAATGTATGTGGTATAGGAAGTAGTGAGGAAACAAATGTAGATAATTATGATGAGGATTGTCATGATGAGGAGGAGAATGAAAATGATAATGATAGTCTTGATAGTGAAATTAGTGGTGGAGAAAATGATATTTCAAGTTATGAGAATAATTTTCAAGATTTGGTGGAGAATGAAACAAATCTTGAAGAAAGTTATGATAATCAAGATGAAGATGTTTCTGAAAAATTGGTTGATGAGAAAGAATCTAATAAAAATGAAGAAGAATGTGATGAAGATTCTGAAAAAAAGCCTTGTAGTGATGATATGGAATTATCAACAGAAGATGTAGTAACTGTTGAAGATAATAATGATATAAAAGTATCACCAAATGTTTCAGAAGAAGAAAGTTTGGAAGCATATGTAGAAGCACCTGAAGATATACAAGAAGACAGTTTAGAAGAGTACACAGAAGCTTTAGAAGATCTTTCTGATAGAAATATTGAACAACAAGAAAATCAAATTAATGATAAATTTAATGAATCTTCTGAAAAACAAGTTATTGAAGTAACAAACAATGATAATGAAGAATCTAAAGAAGAAATAATTCCTACAGAATCTAATCATTCATCTAATAATGCGGAGCAATCAAATGAAGTAACATATATAAATTTAAATAAACGAATTATAATACCCCCAAATGCTGAAGAAGATGACGATATCTATGAAGGAGAATTAGATATGGAGAGAGAGGCACAAAGAATAGCTAGAACTTATAACTTAACTAGAGAAGAGTTAGCATACTACTATGTATATTATACTGATGCTACTGACCGTTTGCCTAATGATGAAGCATTAAAAAATTATGGCCGTTATTATAGACATCCTGATCAAGAAAATCCAGATGAATCTGAAAATGTAGTACAAGAAATGGTTAATGAAGAAGCTACTGAAGAAATAACTGAAAAAATAAATGAATATAATATAGAATATGATGAAGAAATTGTCGAAGATGAAGAATATGTAGAAGGTGAGGAAGATGGTGCATCATCTGAAGAAAATTATGAACAAGAAAGATATTTACCACAATTATTAACTGTCCAAGAAGCGTCAGAAATTGTTATCTCTAAGATAGATGCTAATATAGGATTATCACTTAATACAATGACCGATGAATTTGATGAATGCATTGAAGATGAAAATATTGAAATTGTTCCTGATGAAAAAGAGGAAGAACGTGATATAACAGAGGATGACATTGATTCATTACCTATAAATATTCAAGAAATTAATGATGTACCAGATGATAAAAGTTTAATTGTTTTACTACAAAATACATTTAAGAGAAATTATGATGGTTTAGGGGAGGATATTCTTTATGGAGAACCATTATATAAACGTAGAAAATTAGAAATTATTCCATCCGCTGACTGTGAGATTGATGTTGAAGATCAAGATATTGAAAATGATAATACTATATTATCAGTTGCACTTAAGCATTGTGATAAAGTTAATGATAATGGTAATGAAGATGATGATAAATTAAGTGCAGCGGAATGTGATAGTGTAACGTCTAGTGAATATCATACTTCAGATCTTGAATACTTATCAGCTGAAGAGAATTATTTTAATTTTGATGTTGAATATCTTGAGAAGAGAAGACAGGAATTTGAGAATGAGACAGCCGACAATGTGTATACTACAAATGTGTCTTGCGACGATATTTCACACAATAGTTTGAATTATGACAGTTCCCATTACAATTTACAACCTCCACCCAAAGAAGATCCATCAGAAAATATGTCATCTGATAACATTAATAGGATGGAGGTTGAAGATGGTAATGAAAATATTGATAATACTACTATCCCTTCAGAATGTATTGAAGTGCCTTCATTAGCACCATTTACTACAGAAAGTGCTGATGTTATATCTTTGTCAGAAGTACCTGAAAATAAGAAATGTATAAAAAGGTATTATGTAAAAACAAGGTTAGAAGTAGATGACTCAGATTCTGAAGAAGCTAATTATGAAAATTATGAAATATTTATTAAAGATTCTCAACATCTTGAAGAATTAAAGAAATCTAATGTTGTTGTTGAAGATAATCAAGTAATTTGTGGTGATGGTTCAATAAGATTAAGAACTGAAGAAGACTTACCTGAATATTTAGCAAGAAAGGAGAGAATTCATGCTCAATATGCTACAACCGATAGCGTTGCGCAACCAATATTAAATAACGATAGTAACAACATGTCACTTTCTAATGAAAATGATTCACATGACACATCTAATAAAGAAAATAATAAGGAGGTGACAGAGAATTGTTCTTCAGAAGAAAATTCTGTATCAAATAATGTTATTTCTGAAACAAAAACAAACGGTGGTATACCACCAACACCAGTTGTTAAGAAAGAAGTTGTAATTGAACAAATGCTTATAGACGAAGCTCCCGATAAGGTAAGTATTGATTTTTTTTCATTGATTAACTTTTTTTTAGGAAGCTATTGAAGCATTAAATGCTCTTGTTGATTTGGATGATAAAGATAGAAATGA
The DNA here is from genome assembly GCA_000941615.1 of Parastrongyloides trichosuri. Taxonomy (NCBI): domain Eukaryota; kingdom Metazoa; phylum Nematoda; class Chromadorea; order Rhabditida; family Strongyloididae; genus Parastrongyloides; species Parastrongyloides trichosuri. The sequence continues at coordinate 1,663,560 of LM523159.1, read as the reverse complement.
TGAACCTATGGATGACGAAACATTTCTTCTTGATGATATTGAGGATCCATCAGATTTTGTGGAGACTATGGAAAATGAATTATTGGGAGAAAATATAGAAAAATTGTTAGATGAAGATGTTAGTTTTGATGCACCTATATTACCAAAGAAAATAAAAAGAGAGTGTGTTGATGAATCTAAAGAGAAAAGTAGTACAGTTGTAAATGGTTTTACGAATGAAGAAAATAATGTACAATCTTGCCCAGAAGAAACAACTATAGATAATGAGAATAAAGAAGTAGTAGAAAATGAAATTATAATAAAAGAAGAGGTAGTTGAAGAAGATGAAAAGTCTCTAAAAAATATAACAGAAATTAATGAAAACGAGGATGAAAAAAATAAAGAGAATAAATTAGATGACAATCAGCAGGATGATATGGATTTGAATGATAATGAAAGAAGTATTAGTGAAGAAAATCCGATAATTGAAACACCTCTTTCATTAAAGACTGAAAATATTTCTTCCCCAATATTACCATTAAACCATAATATTGTTGGAAATGTACTTACTGATAAATCTTTAAAAAATGTCACAAATGAAAATGGAGATGCTCAATATATTCAAAATAATGATAATACTGAAAAAGATGATTGTAATGGTAAAGAAAATATTGTACAACAAAATGGATATAACTCTTTACCTCCTTCAAACAAAGAAAATAAATATAAATTATATGTTAATACTTTTGGTATTACATTTGTTAATGGAAATGTTCTCTTTGAGCTGGCAAACGCAAACTGTTTAACTTCATGTCCTAGAATTTGTTTACAATTAAAAAAATGGCTCTGTAAGCTTAATTTATTTTATATAAATGGAATGAAAGAAATATTGAATGATTTTATAGTAACACATACACATCCTAATATAGAAAATCCAAAAAATCGAAATATTGTTATAAGTAAAAAAGTTGTCTCTAAAGAGTATTATGAAAGTAAGTTATTATTAAAAATTTAATTAATTATTAATTATTTTTCTTTTAGATATAATGAAACATGTATTAAATTCCTCTCCATATGTATTGAATCTTATTTGTGGGGCATCAGGCTACAATAGAGAAGATTATATGCGCGAAGAAAATCGACTCAATCGCATACTTAATTATTGTGAGGAAAATGGGTTATATTCTGGATTGTTTTGGCAAAGTGCCGTATCTGATTATGTTGCATTCTTTATCCCTTCCTGCGATATTTTAGATGATCAATTTAAAGCCGCACAACCGCAAGCATTTTGCAAAGTAAAAACTGGCAGTATGAGTTATTTTTATATATCAATTGCTCCCGCAAATTTGTTTAGATCAGGTTCTTCGTAACTCAATATTTTTTAATATTGGTTATGTTATTAGAATTTTAGGAAATAGATTGTTTTAATTTATTTTGTATTTTGAAAACTAGCTACCTAAATTATAGGACATGATCTTCAAAACATTTTTTTATAATTTATAAATAATGTTTGTTTATATAATTGTTTTTAATCAATATACGAGGTGATTTTATTACTATAATCCTCAGGTAATCAATAATTAATCGTAAATACTTGTTGTTTACCTTTTTAATAAATATAAATATCAATGTTATCATCAAATAATAACAATTATGTTAAATTGTATATAAATTTTATAATATTTAAATAAATTTAAAAAAATAAGTGTTCATTTAAAAATTATTTAGTTTTTTTTTTCATTAAAAATATTTATAATGTGATATTTAATTGGTAGAATGAATGAATTTTAAAATTTTGTTCACTATATTACAATTGAANCAAAATAATAATAACATTATTTCTTTAAAATGTCTAAAAAGTCAACATTTGAAGAATCGCCAAGTCATAAATTTTTTCAATGTTAGTAGTTTCAATGACTCTCATTTTTGTTTAAAATTTTTAATTATACTATCATTTAAAGAGTCTTATCTTTGTATTATTTTAAAGGCATATAGATGGATTGTATATGATGAAACTAAAAATAATGATAAAGTATTTATAAAACTTATAACAAATCATCAAAAACAGTTCTCGATAAAAATAAATAAAAATAAGGGCATCGTTTGGGGAATTTTGAAGTATTGAAGATTAAATAAAGTGTTGTTTGACATTCTTATTTTACTTACAAATGGCATAAAGGCTAGTAAAGTAAAACATCAAAATATGGTTTTATGGGCATGAGCCTTCTCTCATCAATTCACTTGTCTCTCTTTTCTCCTTTATATAGTTATAAAAAATTTATAGTAGATGATAGTTTACAAGAAATTTAAGACCATTCCCTGAAAAGCTTATTTTCTCTTTTTTATATTACAATCCAGATTTATTTTGATAAATTTATAAACACCATCTTATAAAGAAGGAGTTTTGATTGAAGTATAAATTTTTTATTTCAATAAAAATATACTCTAAGGGTAAATGTTTCAAATATTTAAAATGATAGAAAAAATATTAAGAATAATATGAGCTATATTTACATACAAAACCATTTGTCTTCAAAAATGACTGTTTGAATTTGTCATTTTTGCACTTCAAACATTATTTAAAGAAACTTCCTTCATAATTTATTCGAAAAGCTATTATTTTTAGAAATATATTCATAAAATTTAGACAAGTGGAAAGAAATAGAGTAGATTTTAATAATATCATTAAAAAGATTTTACCATCCCACAAAGTCTTTTATTCCTAATTTATTTTGTTTACATTTTGTATATTTTATCTTTACATCTTTTACTGGACATTCAAAAGATATATGTGGTATAATTTCTATTGTTACATCTACATCTTAATTTATATTTGAGGGCAAAAATAAATCTTCTTTAATCAAATTTATTTTAACTTTATTTTTAGATATAAACATAACATTTCGGAATAATAATTTTACATAGCTAAAAAGGGTTTTTTTTTATTCCCTTTTTTCTATTATTATTATTATTTTACATGATACCAAAATATTTATTTCACTTCTCAAAAGTCGTATCATTTTTATTTTAATTAATTACATTGGAAGGAAGAAGATATTAAATTTGTATGATTCTTCTAAACTATTCATTTTCTATATAACTACTATATATATTTTTTAATTTTAACAAAAATAATATTTATTTTTAATTATTAAAACTAAAAATGTCTTTTTCATCTATACATAGAACTGTTGTTGTAAGTATACATGTTTCTTTAATATTATCTATAATATATATTTTTTCAATCTTTTTTATATTTATAGAAGCCTCGAAGATATAATTTACTTAGAACATTACATTCTCAATTTTATTGGAAATGTTTTATAACAACAATCATGGTTGATTTGTGTTTAGGATATTCTATTTGGTGTAGTTTAAATCCAAACTATTTTCCAATAAAAATTGGAAAAATTATGTAAGTTTAATGATAATAAATAAAAAAGAAAGAAATAATTTATTTTTTTTTAAAATATGTATCAATATTAATTGTATAATAATTTTTCTAAATTGTTTCTTTTTTTTTTACAGAATTTCAAATAATACATGTTCTCAGGGATATCATATGATTCCTATAGGTTTTGCTTTTTTACTATATATTATTTATTTAATGGAATGTTGGCATACAAAAATTAAAAAAGATAAAATAATTTCGGTAAAATAAAGCTATTAATTTAACTATATTCTTTTTCTAATTATTTTTAGATTGATATGGAGGATGCAAAGGATTACATGGCAAAGTTGCAAATGGCTACACCAATAGTTTGGTGGAAAAGTATTTGTTATCATTATTTAAGAAGAACAAGACAAATTACAAGATACAGAAATGGTGACGCATTTACTGCAACACAAGTGTATTATGAAAGATTTAATAGTCATACAGCTGGAAATGTTTTTCAATTTGACCAATGTGGTGTTAAGGTAAACAATTTTTTATATTATTTATATCATAAAATAAAATATAGGATATTTCAAGGACAGTTCATGAAATAAATAAGTATAAAGTTATTAAGATACGATTTAGCAAAGGCTTTGTTTTTGCATGTTCCCAAGCTGCGGATGAATTTGAAGAACAAAGAGCAAGATTTTTTAATGAAAATGAATCAAAAGATGATTATATGGAAGTGAGAGAAGGATTAGATTTAGCAGGATGTGTTTTTGAGGATGAAGTATTAGCTTATCAGAGACAAAAATCTGGGTTCCCTTGGTACATGAAAACACCAACATATTGGATAGCTTCAGTATTGTTATTAAGTTGGCCATTACGAGTTATTTGTGACTATAATACAGCTCATCTGTCATATAGAGTAACAAAATTGTTTGGATCGAATTATTTAAGTCCCTCAAGTTACAATTATACTGGACCATTAACGAGAACTTCTACCATGGAAAGTAGAGAATTAGAAAGAGCAGCTCAAGAAAATTATGTTTTGGTACCAAGTTATAGTGAAGCAATGCTTTTAGAACCTGTTTTAAGTAATAATACCTTTGTAACGTATAATAATCAAAACTTTCAAAATAGTTGTGTACAGGTAATAATATATGTTTAAATTATTAAACTTTTTTTCTATTTAGCCCTCTTATTATTCAATAGAAAATCGAGAGGCAAATCATAATACAAATGAAAATAGACGACATTTACCAAGAGTTGGACATAATTCTTTAAGATTCAATATACAATCGTCTAGACTTCCAAATTATGGCTCAACAAACCAGTCATTTGTTTTGGATATAGATGAACAAAATCATATTGTTACACCTCCAAGAAGTTGCTCTATGACATTTACAAGTAATAAGTATGTTACAAAAAAAAATAAAAAAAAAATTTTATATATATTTAAACATTTGATTTTTTTTAGAAACCCTACAAAAATTGAATTGTTATCAACCAAAATGAGAGATAAAACAATGAAAAGTTCAATGAGTGCTTTAAGATCATATTCAATGCAAGCCGGTTTAGGTACGGTTGAAGATCGCAAATTAAGTCGTAATATAGAATTACAACGGTACGATCAGATTAATGATGATCGAGGAAATGAAAGAACACCACTTGTTAGTGAAGATACAACAAAAGAGCCACCACCACCATATGAGGTAAGAAGATTAAAATATAATGTTAATACCAAACTCTTAACCTAATTTTTTAGACTGCTTTAAAGATGAGTACACCTATTGTTCAAAAAATAAAAAAATCAGCTACACAATCAATATCAAGTATATTAAATTTAATGAATATAGGAGAATCATCAAAATCAGATGCTAAACAATCAACTTCAGATTCTGTTTAATTAATTATATATATACTTTCATTAGTTTAATTAGAAATAATGAATTAAATGAAGATATATATAATTTGATATAACCTAATTTAAAAAATAGATAAGATTAGATTGAAGAAAACTTTTTTAATTTGAAACGAAGTCTTTATTAATGTATAAAACTATGTCATATATAATTATTCAAATTAATAATTTCTATTAACAATATCTTTATTGTTATGCTAAAATGTATGTAAAAGAAGGAAAGATAATTTATAGTCGAGAAAAGAGATTATTCTTCCTGTTATAAGAAGGAAGATCTAATTAAATTGAAAAATATATTTTTCCAGGAGAAAATTAATTTATCAAGCCCTTGGGAGATGTTAATTCATCAATTTTTGTTGTTATTCTTTAGTATCTTAAACAAGAGATGATATTGAAAAAATTTTTTTATTAAAGAGATACACTTTGTTTGCAATATACAACATTTAAAATGTTTTAAATAATAATTTAGTAAAGTATATGACATCACACATAGAGAATGTTATAAAAACGACAATTTTTTGTGTTTATTGTATAAATCGCAATAAATATATATATAAAATATACAAACATATTTTATCAATTTGTTTGCATAAATATAAAAGCAAAAAAATTTTTTTGTTATAATCTGGTAATAATAAAGAAAAGTAATAATAGTTTTCCGATGCAATTTTTCAAATGATACTTGTGTTAAAAATTTTTTCTTTGTTAAAATATTATTGTTTAATATGTTTTAACTTTTTAACATTAAAAATGTAATAATAAAAACTATACAAAAGTAATATTATATTTTAATAACACATAATATTTGTTTATATATATTAAAAAAGATAAATGAAGAATATAAAATGAAACATATTTACTTATTAAATAAAAATAGTTTTTCTGATACAAATAAAATTTAATCTAATAGTGTAATGGAAAAAAGTTTGTTGAAATATATAAAATGGGTATACAAAAAATTTTATTAATTTTAATAATACATATAAAAATCTTCACTACAACTGAGTCTTTCATTTTACATTTAAACCTATTTATAATTTTTTTTTAATATAGTAAAATTAAGAACTCAGTCGATAAAAAATTCAATCAACAAACTCGCCACAAAATTAATATCTAAAGTTATATAATTATTGTATGAAATATAAATGAAACTTTTCTATATGCTAATCAAAGCCCAGTGGAAAATTGAAAATAATTATAATATGAAGATATTATTTTTTAAAAAAAGATTAGATACTTTTTAAAAAAATCAAAATTATAATTATTTATCAATTTTTTTTAAAATCTATTATGACTGGTTTTGTTTGTTTTTATATAAATAATAATATGATTAGTGAAATAATAAATATATATAATAATTCTGACAATAATTCATAATGGTTCCACATAATTATTTTAGTGATTCTCAAAATCATTAAGCATTGCGATTGAACGCTCTAGAATATCACTATTAAATACACCGGAGTCAATTGAAGACTCTTCTTTTAAAGACATGTTTCCAAAAGCAGATGATAAATCTTTAGATAATTTTGGAGTCAAGAGATGACTATCAACAACATCATTATTTTTGTAAGTGTTATGAAGAAGATTTTTCCAAATTAGTGAAGCTGGATTCATCATCATACTATCAACCATTGGATTATGATGCATCATTGGATACATAAGATTCTTCTCCATTGGGTAATTATTGTTATTATTACTGTTGTTGTTATTGTTGTTACCAACTCCTTTAATATCATTACCAAACATCATTTGTTGTTCATATCCTGACAATGAGAAACAGCTTGCTAATGTGTCAATAGGACTTCTTTCTGGTGACCAAGATCCTTGATTTGGTAATCTATTATTGATACACATATTTTGTGGTTGATTTGGTGTAACACATTTTCCGTTATTGTTTTCAGCATTTGCGACAAGAACGTTATTAAATGATGCCCCTTCTTGCTTTGGGATATTTGTTCTATCTTGAGATGAAGGTGGTCTACAAGATTGTATTTCAGCCATCTTTTCATTACTGAAATAAGCATTTCCATTGTTTGGATGAACAAATAAACATCTATCACCGTATGGGCAGATACCAGTATTGGTGTACCTATCACAAAGTTTAGTCTTATACTTGTTATTGTAACGAAGATTTTGTTTAATTGGTCTAAGCTCACTTTCTCCATGAGCAAATCTACAATTTTCTCCAAAATTACAATTTTTATTTTCTAGCCATGCCTGACACATTACTGTTTTATATGAATCAGATTTTGATGATTTAGAATTTTGGGAAGTTTGTTGTTGATTGAGTGGTTTTGAAGCAGCATCAATAAGAGCTTGTGTTGGAGGTTCAGTCATAAAACCACTACTAATTTCAGACAAATTATTCATGTTAGTATTTCTTTTTTGACTAAAAAAAGTTATATTATAATTAATAATTAATTAATAAAGTTTACCGTAAATCCTGGTTAGCATAATCTCCAACTAAGTTTGATACGGAATTTTTATCAGACATTGAAGTTTTGCAAAGAAAACTATGGTGGTTTTCAACATTCTTTACGTTAGCATTAATTTGAATTCTACTATAATAAATAATATAATTATTAAAAACAATATTAAAAACTTACTTTTCACAAAAGAAACGTTCTTGTTGTTGTTGTTGTGGTGAATTCAAAGTAACTTGTGGAGGTGAATCACATTTTAAAAGTGGATTTGGGAATTCTCCATCATATGGAATTGGTGAAACACCATGTGGTGAATCCATATCAAATGGTAAACCTGTTAATTGGGGTACTTCGGTAGAGATTCCGTGAATTGAAGCAAAAAATCCACTGTCGTTACTACCAGATCCTGAACTCAAAGAAGATTGAGGACGATTAGTAAAATGACTTGTTGTTGGTGGACTATAAAATAAAAAAAAAATAATTTAAATAATATAAATTTATATTTAAAATTTACCTCATAAATTCAAGTTCAGTTGGGAAAAACATTTTTGATTTCGATTATTAAATTTTTGAGATTCAAAGAATCACAATAAAATGTTAGTGTTAGTTTAAATAAAAAAAAATAATAATCTGTTGAGGTTGAAAAAAAGGGTAGGGCAACCCAAAATTTCTATCTAAAAAGTTTCATTAATTTTTGTTGATGATAAATTTAAATTTATGTTATTTAAATATAATATTTGAAATATATATATATGGTATATAATAATGTAATTTCAATAAATGGAATCAGATGAAGGATAAAATACGAAATAATGTTATAACAAGATCTCAAAGAAGAATATGGAAAAGGGAAAGAGAAATTCTATAGAAGATAGAGATGTAAAAACAATAAAAGAATTAAATTATTACGAGAAAAATTTTATAAAAGACAATATATAAATATATTTATATATGGAATTTTATAATTATATATTGCTACTAATATTCCAGAAGTTTTTATTCATAGATTAATGTACGAAGGCAATTAGTTATTGTTAACTATAAATGAAATGGGTTACACCTGGTTGATGGAATAATTTTTCTCAAAACATATTTAGATTAAAAAGAAGAAAGTTGAGGAAAAATAGTAAATAAACAAAGTATGTGATGCATTAAGTAAAATAAATTGTACTTTATTTATAGCATCATAAGAAAGGAACAACTGTTATTTAATAAATAAATTTTCCCTCAAGTTAAATGTTAGACTGGTAGTCACTAGTTTTATATAAGATTGATTGAGAATCATGGGAACGAAATTATGTGAGACGACAAGAATGATTAATAATATTTAAAAGAGTCGTTCTAGAAGTTGATGTACTTACAAAGACGATTGTAGGTGAAAATATATAACAAAAATAAAATATCAATGAGATATATATTGAGAGAGAAAAGTTTTGTCTTCTAACAGAAACTTAATCAAAAACTAGATGTTTTGTTGAAAAATCACAACTTTAACGAAGCTTTTAATCTGAAGGCCACCAGGTATGATAGGCTAGTTTTATTTTATTAGCATTAATATAAAAACGACATATTAATGAAGAAGTTTTCAATAATTAATAACGAGAGAGAGTGTGAGAGTTAATAATAAACTTTAAAATAAATCATATCCAATCCTGCGCGATATCCCTGGAATATATATATTATATAAAAGTAATAATCAAGGTAAAACTGTCAAAAAAAAAAAATCTTTTTTCAACATGATATGAGTAAGAAAATTTTTGACATGTATTGTTAGACTGATGAAATTATTTGAAATGTCATCAATTTATATATATATATATGTATACATTTATATATATATACAATACTAATAAAAACAGTAAAAAAAATAGTTAGAGAGAAAAGTGGTCAAATAAATATAGAGCCTAATCTCAAATGTCAAGTGTCTAAAAAAAACCAAGAACAGTTTTTAATTGTATTAGATCAGCCGTTTTATATAAAATAAAAATGCACTCATATCATGACATAAATTTTGCATAATGTATATATAATTTAAAATAAGGCTGATTGGAAGAGGGGAGAACGAAAGCATGGTTATTCAGCTGACCAGTTGTTACATTTGACTAGTTAAATATGTTGTTCTTAATAAAATAACAAAATATATTTTTATTCTATAGGTAGCAAAAAGTCAGTGTTTCTTCAGGCTTTTAAAGTTGTTTTGAACTAGAAAAGTATAAACTTTTGTTTGTTTAGAGTAAAAGCACGCTTATATATTATCACAATTAAAAAGTGATGATAAATTTAGAAAACAAGATATTTAATCATGAAGGAATAATAGATTGGGACTGATGAAAAGGTGTGGATTTGTATAGGCTAATAGTAAATATTTCGAAAGAGCACTTTCAATTGGACATGGAATAATAGCATATACAAAATAAACAAAATAGTTTTAGAATTGCTTAAAAGAAAGAAAAAGAAGGTGTATGAAAGATGAGGGGAATGATAATAATAAAAAAAAAATGAAAGCAATATGGATATTAAATATGTTAAATATATGATCAGCATCTGGAATAATCATGAAGTATATAACAATTAAAATGGAATATAAGAGAATGATTTATAATAACAAATTGTTTATATTTATTTCAAACAAAATGCTAAATATTTAAACACTCAAATCCATAATAATATATATTTGACAGAAAGAAGAATAAAATAATATAAAATGGAAAATGAAAAATGAGAATAATTTCATCTCTTATATATACCTCCTATGTAGCATAATAAATTAAGATACAGTTTTTATATAATGTTGTAAATTATATTTTATATAACTTTGAAAATTGATATAAATGTATTTTGTATCTTTTAGAATTTTGTTTATGATATTAATTTCATTACTAATCATATCAACAGAAAATGAACATGCATTTAAAATATATATGTAATATATATTGCTATGAAACAAAATATTTAAAAAGAAGATAAAAACATTATTAATAGATACATATACTTCTATTGATAGAATAAAAAAATCACAAAAAAAAAGCTATGTTTGGAATGGAAATAAAATAATTTCTTTTATATATGTAATGTTAAATGATCGATATTAAATATTAAAAATATATAGATATATATTTATTTTTGGTAATATTAAATATTATGAAATTGAAAAACTCATCTAAAATTAATATGCTTTTTCTAATTTTTAAATGAAAATTAGATGATGTTGTATTGAATGTATAAAATGATGATAAAGAAAAAAATGATGAAAAAATATTTTTTCTTTTTATATTGATGATACAAATAATATTAAAGTCATCCTATATGCTATATATGAGACATTAAAATAATTTTTTTCAATTTAATCATACTGATTAGAAAAATTAACATTCTCACTATGATATTAGTCGGTGATTTTTGTTATTTACAATGTCAACAGAGTAGCAAGACCTGCGATATCACATTGTTCTAATAAAGGAGATTATTAAAGCTTACAACTATCAATAATCATCAACTTTAAACAATTATACCTTTCGAAAATGATAAAGAGAAAATAGTGATGTTTTTGAGGTTTATAAAATTATTGTTATATAATGATATGTATATAATAATTTGTACAGTTATGATAAGGCAATAATGATAATATTTTCTATAAACCACATTTCTAAACAAGAAAAAGATTACAATTAGTTGAATTATATACGTAATAAGAAATAAAATGTGATAAAAATAATAAATAGAATTAAAATAAAATCATCAACTTTTTATAACTGAATCGATTATACATATATGATGATTGCATCTAAAGAAATAATAAATATATAAAAAAGATGACAGTGAGAGATATACATGAGTATAGCAAAAAAGGCTAAATAACTAATGTGGCTTAAAATCGACATTATTTATGTATATAAACAAAATTTTTATACACCCATACCTAGTAAGTAGGCTAAAAATGCTTATTGTTATAAAATACCATCAAGCGCTTTTTTCTTAGAAAGCTTTATTCTAATTTCAGACAAACAAAATTTATATATTGATATATAAAGAAAGGTATATTTTTATTAAAAATGCAACAAAGAGCTATAAATACTGGTCTGACATAAATTGATCATACAAATAAAGGAATCATAAAATGATTACATATATTTATAATATCGGGACTGAAACGATAAGTCTTAAGTGTTGTTATTTTATTTTACCAGTTAGAGTATCTAACAATTTTGTGTATATAGACGGGTATTGAAATTATATTGTAGATATATATGCATAAAAAATATATATATGAGAGAATGGTTTCAAAAAGATTCATCATCATAATAAAAATAGCTTGGTATTATTAACTTCAAACTGGATGATGAGAATATTTAATAACAAAACGACGCAAAAATGTCGCTTTTATGTCATTGTATACATACTTCAAAAAATTATGATGTATGCAATATGAGATTGGTAAAGAAAGAAGAAAGATCTCAAATAAAAATTTTTACTTTTAAAATTATAAACTTTAACTTGTTCTTCAACTAAAAATTTTTGTTCTTTTATAGAAAAGTGGTTAGATCATAACTAGAATGATTAAGTTTAAAGGTAGTTTATCTATCTTTGCCTTGATATTGTTCTAATCATTAACGCTTTCAATAATTTACAAATCGTGGACATTTTTATTTATATTTATATCATTATAAACTGATAAGGATTAATGTGCACATAGACATATATATATTATAGAAAAATATTTACCCTTTCAGTGCAAGGCACAATGATGATAAGAAAATTAAAGGATTAATTATTAAAAAGAGTAGATATATAAATAATATATTAATGTAAAAAAGGTTATAAATACTATATTATAATAATGAAAAGAACGGTCAAAAATTAAAATATTTTTTCTATAAAATGTATTTTTATATTGTTTGTAATTTATAAAAGAGAAAAATGAAGATAGATTATAAAAGTGAAGCAGGTAATAGGTAAGGAATAACTTTTTAAATAAAATTAGGTAGAAACAGGATAGATATAGAAGGTAAGAATAAGAAAGGCAAATGATTTGTTCCAATTCATATATAAATACACTAACTTTGTGTAACAGTTAATCATATCGAAAAATAATATAAATATTTAATATAATTTCTATATTAAAATATTTTTAAATTTGGCCTATAAAAATGAAATGATGATAGGGTAAATATTACTGTTTTAATTATTTAAAATGAAATCAAAAATTAGTTGTTTAAAGTAAAAAGGAAAGTTTAGAGATTAATGTAGTGTCTAAATGATATTATCATTCCACTATAAGTCGTGTAATGAAAATGTTTGTGGTAGGTTCAGTTTAAAATTGTTTGATGAGGCATATAAAATATTTGAGGGAAGTGATTTCAACTAACAAGAAGAAATCAATGTACATTTTTATATTATCTTTCATTTGTGTATATCTTTTTATAATCATACTAACGTTGCTGAAACTAAGTAAAGAAATATGAATAACGGGTGGCTGGGTTTATGTTCTTATATTTTTACTAAATAAAAAATATATTCAAAATGCTATGTAAGTAAACATTTTTAGAGGTTGTGTTTAAACAATTCTTGATAAAATAACGAAAGTTAAAAATTATGCTACCGAGATAAAATGTTAATTTATGGATGTATGAACATTTAAACAGAAGTTATAATATTATTTAAGAAAATTCAAAATATTAGTTTTATTTATTAAAATAACACAAATAGGTTTATTATTATTAAAAGTGAATAATTTAATAAAATATCTAGGATTATCCCATAACATAAGAGAATTGGTAAAGGGTCAAGTAGCTTCGATATAAAAGATTATGTCATACAACGCTGAAATGTAAATTAAAATTTTGAGGATCACTTGACAAAAATTGTGTAATAATTATATATAAATATGCGTGTATGATATATGGATTTAATATAAATATGTGTTCCAAAGTAAGTTAGTAGATTAAAATTAAATGTAACAGAAAATCATGGATTTTAGTTTCAAAAAAAAAAGATTACATTCATCCCAATCTATAAATGTGTATATGTCATTATCTATCGACATACATATAAGATTCATTTTTACATATCCACTATTAATAAATTTTGTAGTACAGAGTGGTTTTACTTCATGGATCACCGCTCAATGAGGGAAGATATTTTATATATTACATCGTTACTTTACTAATTAATTTAAAGTGTTATATAAAAAGCGGTATGTATGGAATAAAGAGAGTAATTTAAATGACAAAAAAATATAAAATGAAAAATCGTGTGAGGTAAAAGAGTGATTCTCTCTTATTCTTTTATTTATTTGGTAGAAAATCCATATGGCTTTATGGTTAAAGAATGAAATATATTTTTATTATATAAGAGACATGAAAAATAACTTTATATTATTTTTTCGTAATAGTTCTATATTCTTCAAAAATAAAAGGTTGCCGACGCAATTTAAAAAGCAACGCCAGAGGTCTTCTAATAGAAGACATCTCTTCTCATCGAAGTAGTTAATATAAAACTATTGAAATGATGACAATTTTTCAACTACACACATTAGAAAAGAGATATATACCATCATGTAAAACTAGAATTTTATTATCAGACGCATTCAATTTTGGTGTAGATTCGGACAATGAGATTTTAAATGTAACAATACTTAGATATGGAATATATTATGGATAAATAAAGATATTTTAAATATAATTCAATGGTGATTTAGAAAGTCGTTACAATAAAATATCTTTAAGAAGAAGGTTAGAGATAACGTGCCTCCTATTAAACAAGTATTCAGGCAATTTTTTATAATATAAACTTTTTTCAAAGTTTAGTTCACCTTAATAGATTATTTATGGGTACGGAGGATGCCTTCTTATCTATTATTATATATAAATTTTAATTTGTGTATTCTGATCTTCATTAGTGAAAGGATAATTATCCAAAAATGGTACTTGAAAGAACACATAAAATGGTAATAATCAATTTAAAAAATAGAGTGTTCTAGAAATACTTTCAATTTATTTAAAAAGATTTTATATAAATTATTATGATAAATTATATATATATTGAGATAAAATGGATAAATTTAAAATTTTTATGAAATAAATACTATTTGCTAAGCGCTTTTATCATTAAAAATGGAATTATTGTAGATTTATATACATTTTTAGTCTTATATCCAACAATTTTTTTTTTATTTAAGCATATAAATGTAAATGAATTAAAATAGCACAATTGTTTGCCTATTTATCATTCAAAATAGTTATCAAAATATCTTTAACAAAAAGAAGGTTGTGTGATATTAAAAACAACAACAATGTTATCATAAAAATATCATGTGCAAAAATAAGAAAAGGTAAAGCGTAAGACTAGTAAGATGCGTTTTTGAAAAAAAAAAAAGTATTATAAAGATACAATATATTAAATGAACTAAAAATAATATCTTAGATATATTTGTACAAATGTAAGCAATATAAAATTATCACGTTTATTTAAACGCTTCTATAAAACCAGCTGTAAATAATTTACTTTTTATGTTATAAAAAGTTTTTTTTATTATATAATGTCATTGTCTTTTTGGAAAAATATCAAAATAAAGAAGTTACTTTGATAACATCCAATTATATTTAGATTACATATACAAAAATTGTTAGGTAGAAGAAACTATTTCACTATAATTTTAGATGTAATTTTAAATTTTAATGTATTACAAAATAATACCTTGGAAACGTCTTCAAACACGACATCTTTTTAAAAATGATATCTTTAATAAATTATTGAAAATAAAAGTGGCTATAAATATGTTGTATGGAAAGTTTACGAAACAGCCTTGGTATAATTTTTTTGAAGGATGTTTTATATGAAAATGTAACAGATAGAAATATATAAAAACATTTTTCCCCCAGAGTTTTTCCAATATATATCTATTTATTTAAAAATTAAAAATGTTCCTTTTAATACATAATACTTTATTTAATGGGAAAACTCAAAATGTAAAAAGGTTTAAAAGTATTAGTTAAAATTATGAGAGAAAAATGTATGACGAATTTTTATAAAGTAAACAATTTTAGTGCGAACATATGTAAGTACTATTAAATGATTGAAGAAAAAAGGAAAGAAGAATCGTCTTTTTAGATGGCAGAATAGCTAAATACTATTTTCTGGCAGTTCTAAAAATATTTAACGAAAGAAGTAAATACAATACTTTATAAAATATGAAGGAATTTGAATAAAATACATTTTCAATATACTATTATGCGTATATTTTGGATTAAATTTCTTCTCACTATATTTTATATTTGGTAGTTGTTCTTTCAAATTAATAGAATTAAAAAGTTAGTTTTCATTTAAGATAAATTGTATCTAAAAATGTTTCTCAAGCATACTAATTTTTTGTTTAAAAAATTTTATAAAATAAAGAATTAGATTCACATATATAGTTGAATCAATTAATGTTAATGCGCTTTATAGGAAAACCAAAGAATAGTCGTCATAACCTTTTAGCTTGAAGGATATATGAAGCACCTCATTAAATTGTAAAATATATATATGAAATACAACTATGGGATATGATTTTGTGTTTAAATGATTTTATGTAATTTTTTGAATTTCTAATACATCTATAACGCCTCATATCATAGTGTTTTTTTTATAATGTTTTTAGAATGAAATTAAAAGCTTATATAAAAGCTCAATTTAATCTGGTTAATTATTAATGATAATATAAATAAATGTATAAAAATTACTTTCTTAATGGCAAAAAAAATAAAAACATGTTTTGATGGATATTAAAGATTGTAAAATTGGTGAATTATAGGTAAAATAATTATTCTTTATAAATTACGATTAATTTAAAGAGAGAGAAATCGTGTTGTAATGTTGTAACAAGAACACATATACCTAAATATTTAAAAAGTAGGATATTATCAAGATTTTTGGTAAGGATATGAATATCTTAAATTTATAATATTATATTTAAAACAGTTTCTTATTCATTAATATACACATATTTGTTTATTTGAGAGAGAAGTATACTAATGACATAAACGGAAGCAATTACCTTTTAAATACTTGATTTGAAGATCTAAAAGTGAAAACAAAAGATGACAATTGGATGGAAAATATATGTTCAATTATCTTAATAGTAATTGAAAGTGAGTTGATATTAAAATTTAGTAACTACCTACAATGACCAATTTAAAAACCTACTTTATTCTGTTAAAATATATACATTTATTCACATTTAAAATGCTTGTGAATATGAGAAAGAAAGAAACATGTTGAAGAGATAGAGGTATATATTATTATAAAGCAACAGTCTTAAAATTGGCAATTAAAATTACATGTTTATAAAAATGATTTTGTCAAAGATAATCAAAATCCGTTTATATATTATAAAATCTTTTTGTAATACAAAGAATATATATATTCCATATATTTTGAAAGATGTTATGTAATTATAAATATAATAAAAATGGTATATGAATGTTTTTGGTAGAGCTCTTTATCTAAACATCTGTATAAACAAACATACAACTATATATGAAACATTTTCAAATAATTAAAAAGATTTCAGGGTAAAGGATGAATAATTTTAAAATATAGCGAGATGTAACATATGAAATAGTTATTATAAATTTAAAGTGTCAAAATTTTTATAATATAATTCAATTTGATACAAAATTAAAATTTCTTTTTTTCTTATTAAACAACATTTTTAATGTTTCAATCTAGTCATTCATCTTCCAAAACTAAATTTTGCATCGTTAAAGAAAAATTTTTACAAAATATAAGATTTTATTGTTTCATGTTATTTTTAAGATGATTATTTTTCAAAAAAAAAAAATTTATAACGACCTCGAAAGTGAAATGAATATAATTATACTGGAATTTCTTGATAGAATCAGGTGCCATGTCAAATCTTCCGAAAAATATATTTATGTAAGATAATATTACATATAAAGATAAATATGGATAATATGTACAAATATTCTCTCCTATTTATATTTAAAATTCTTTGTTAAAATAACAAATTCACTTATCTTTATCCCTGACATCATTTTCATTTAAAAAAGTGAAAGATTAAATATAGGCTAGTAATTAACTCATTTTTTATTTAAAACTAACAGGATATAAGTAAGTATTTGGTATGAAAAAGGAAAAACTAAAATGAATAAGAATCAAAAAAGGATAAGCATTGAAAAGAATTTATATAACTATTTAAACATTTTAAATAAATGTAGTTGTTTATTTTAAAAGCAATTGGCATGTAATGTTATACTTTGAGGTATGAAATAGTTTTAAAAAAACAACATTTAGTTATAATAAACATGAGAGATTTTTATAAAAGGTATTTTTCAAATGATAGGTTTAAATATATTTATGTAAAGACATATTATTAAAGAAAATAAAATATATACCCTTTAAAAAGATATAATGAAGTTTAGATAAGCCTAAACTGTTGTTTAGGTAATTGTTACCTTTTAAGTATTTTTTCAAACAATAATCCTTAAAGCATGTTTATATTTAAATGTCTACAATTTCTTTATCACATGATTTCCTGTAAAAAAGATTAAATTTATAAATGGACTGTAATTAAAATTATAATAACACATTTCCCTTTTCCTATTTCTCAAATACAAATACATATAAAAGAGTTTAGTTTAATATTTTTGGCATTTTTTAGAATTGAAACATGGCTAGACCTGGTAGACATGTTGACGATATCATTAATATTAATGTTGGAGGAAAAAAATACACTGTAAATTTTTTTAAATTATTTTTTACTCAACTAATTAATTATTTTATTTCTTAGGTAAGAAGAAATGATTTATGTGCTGATCCAAGAAGCCGCCTTACTGAATGGTTTAAACCAGGATCATCAAAACCTATTGGAACTGATAAAGGTGGTAATTTCTATTTAGATAGAGATCCTAAGTCATTCCGCCACATTTTATCTTATCTTCGCTTGAAAAAAGAACGCTTTGTTCCATCCCTTGCTTTACCGGCAAAACCGGATGATTTAGCAAAATTAGTTGGAGAATGTGAGGCACTAAACTTGGTAGAATTAAAAGAACTGGCTTTAGAAATGTTGCAAAAATATCAAAGAACAGAAGAGCAACACTTTGTAACATCATATGTTCAAGTTGCTTTACGCGATTACGAATCATGGCAGTTTGAAAAAGAACAGGTGAGAACAGGATATATAGATATATAATTGTAATGTTATGTTAAATTAAAATGTTATTCAATTTTCATAACATTTTTAAATAATTTATTAGTATTTTGTGTTATTATGTTTCAAATTAAAATGTTTAGGGGTATGTAAAATTAATACTTTTTAATTTTTAGAATGGATCATCAAATAAAGTTCCCAAAAAATCAACTATAGATGATAGTTTTCAAACTCCATCCTCCTACGATGAATGGGATAGCTTATGAAATATGAAAATAAATATTGATAATTTTTAAAATTTTATAAACATTTAATTTTTGTAAGATTGTCTCCAATAAAGTTGATATATAAAACACATTATAAAAGTAATGAACTATATGAGATAAAATCTCTATTTAACACTTACAAAGAAATTATCGAAAAGGATTATGACCCAAAAAAAGTTATATATTACATTGATACTAAAATATTTTAACAGTATAATGCTTTGTTACTGCAAAAAGTGAAGTCTATACATTATTTAATAGATGGCTCTAAAAAGAAATTAAAGATAATTTTTGAATGATATTTCTATATAAAAGTTTTAATATTTTACATTATATAAATATGTAATATTGCGAAAAAGTATATATATATAATACAGTTACATAACATTAGTCTACCCCTGATACAAATCATTCCACTTTTTATTTCTTTTAATTTTTCAAATTTTATGCAATTAGATTGATTTAAAAAATTATTTCTTAGTGATGATAAAAAGAAAGTATGATAAGGACATACACGTGGACGCGAAATAGATATGAGATGTGATAAAACGTGCCTTCTTTTGTATAATTCATAATATTATTAAAACGATATAAATCTTTATATATATTGTGTAAAGTACATTTTGTTAAGTATTTCTTATGCTAAATCATGGAATTATATATCATTATTTAATACCTATAAACTGCAACATATTGATATTAAAATATGAGGCATCTCATAAATATAGAATTCTTTATTAAAATATCATTATTTTATACAGTTTAATTTTTAAAACATTAACAATCTTTCTAAAGAATATTTAGTATTATAGAAATGATATTTTAACATTATCTCTGTTAAAACCAAATGAACTAAAAATATAATATTTTAAACTATCTTTAATATTTTTAATATCACATTGTCTTGATTAAATTAGATCATATTGGAAATATTTTTTTTTNTTTTTTTTTAAAATAATATATCTTCAATTTTTAATTCATTTCCCTTTTTTAAATGTTAGAAAGAAAATGACATAATAAATGATTACCAAGAGATTACTAATAAAATAAATGTGCTTCTAGAATTTTCGTCCCGATAACCCAATCTATCTTTGCTAACACTATAAGTAGTAATATAAGATTAAGTTTCTAGCATAATACAAAGGTTACATGATCACCTTATAAATTTTTTTTTCTTATTAGCTAAAGTCAATATAAAATATTTTCTTTCTATTTACAATTTTGCATTATCATTTATTCATCATTTACACAAAGACATTATTATCATTTAATTTTCATGTATTATACATATAAAAACTTCGTAACTCTATAACATTTTTATTAATAATTATTAATTACAAAATGTAATTGTTTTAATCACTACAAAGCATTTTTAATAAAATGAAATAAAACTTTACGTTAAATACAATTTTAAATTTCAAACACGTCAATGAGTTTTATTATTTATTTAAACATTATCCTAAAACGATAGGCTTAATGCATAATTCCAATACTTCCTCAACATTTGAATCTGTCCTCGGCATTCGATGCATGATTACTTTCCTCCACATTATATATACTTTTTTATAGAGCAACTTTGTCGCGTTTATCATAGCCACTGTATTATTTTATTGTTGGTTATGCAGCTTGATAAAAACGGAATGTCTGAAATTAACTCTGAATATTATGTACCACCAACAACACTTGGAAATGATTGGAATGCTGAATTAAGATTTCGTAACTATATTCAAAAGAAATATGCCGTAGATTTTAAAGGTATAAAATAATTTTTTATATTCAATTAATTATTTTCAAATAATAATTTAGGTGACTATGAAAAGTTTTGGCAATGGACAGTTGACAATTACGGAGAATTTTGGGAATCGGTTGCAGAGTTTTGTCGCGTAGATTTAGGGAAAGAAAAATTTTTAAAAGATGAAATTGTAGAATGTAATAAAAAAATTAATGAAATACCTAAATGGTTTAAAGGAGCTATGCTTAATTATACAGAGAATGTTTTAAAGGATGCAGATGACTCAAAGATTGCTTTTATTGAAACATTTGATGGTGAATCATTTGAATATTTCACTTATGGACAATTAAAAAAAGATATAAGAATATTAGCTAATGCTATGAAGTCAATTGGTTTAAAATGTGGTGACGCTGTTGCAACATATATGCCAAATAGATATCGTACAGCATGTATAATGTTAGCTGCTTCTTCACTTGGATGTACCTTTGCATCATGTTCCACAGAATTTGGTGAGAAAGCTGTTGTTGATAGATTATCACAAGTAAAACCAAAATTAATTTTTGGACAAGAAAAAGTTGTTTTTAAACAAAAAATTCATGATAATTCATTCAATTTTCAAACTATATGTGGACTGTTATCTAATCACCTAATTAAAGCTATTGTAATGCCATTAAAAAATGATGATACAGATTGTTCAATTACTGGTAGTATGTTTTTACCATTTCATAAATTTGTGGAGGATTTTAAAAATATAAATATGGATGAACCATTTTTATATAAAAAAGTTCCTTTTAATCATCCTATGTACACAATGTTTTCAAGTGGAACAACTGGATTGCCAAAAGCAATGGTTCACACAGTTGGTGGAACACTATTGAAGCATGTAGAAGAACATATGATTCAAACGGATATGAATTCAAGTGATACAATTATGTTTTATACGACTTGCGGATGGATGATGTGGAATTGGTTGATGACAGCATTATATACAAAAGCAACAATTGTTGTTTTTGATGAAAGTCCAATATTTCCTGATAGAGAAATTTTAATAAAAATATTAGCAAGAACAAAGGCTACAATCTTTGGTTGTGGTGCAAAAATGTATGATACCTACCATTCAATGGATATCAAATTTAACGATATGTATGATTTATCTAATTTACGTTTAGTCTTATCAACAGGTTCACCATTGAAGCCAAATTCTTTTGAATTTATTAATAGAGCCTTAAAAAAGAAAGTTGTTATTGGAAGTATATGTGGTGGTACAGATATAATAGGATGTTTTATGGGTGCCACATTAAATCGTCCCGTCGTTCCTGGAGAGTGCCAACATTTATATTTAGGAATGAATTGTCAAACTTGGAATTATAAAAAAGTACCTGTAAAAGATGAACAGGGAGAATTAGTTTGTGTTACACCATTTGTTAGTCAGCCATCACATTTTCTAAATGATGAAAATGGGTCAAAATATTTTAAAAGTTATTTTGAAAAAAACCCTGGTGTCTGGACACATGGAGATTTTTGTGAAATTAATTCTAAAACAAATGGAATAATTGTTTATGGAAGAAGTGATGCTACATTAAATCGTTTTGGAGTTCGTATTGGAACAGCAGAAATATACAATGTCGTAGAGGCTTTTGATTCTGTAATTGATTCTCTTGTAGTTGGAATGCGCGATCCAACAGATACTGATAATGAAATAATTGTACTTTTCTTAAAACTGTCTGATAACTCAATATTTGATCAAGTAGTTGCCAAAATAAAATATGATCTTCGTGTTCATATGTCTCCAAGACACGTCCCAAATGTCATTAAAACAATAAATGACATTCCCGTAAGTATTTTAATAATTTATAGATTAAATAAATCTTTTTTTATTTATAGTATACACATTCAGGAAAAAAGATGGAATTAATCGTGAAACAAATTTTAAATGGAGAAGATATAAAGAATTTAGGAGCCGTTAGAAATCCAGAATGTCTTTCTGAATATAAAACAATGTTCGAAAAACAGGAGGCAGCATAAATGATTAATGTAAAGCGCAATCTATATACAATATTCTTAAATGTTTTATAAGAGATAGAGCCTTGTAAAATGTATAATNATGTATAATGTTTTGAAATTTTTATCTTTTTTATATTAACAAAGACGCGCTTGTATTAATAGTAAAATTAAACATAATAATCTTTAAAAGGTAGTATTAAGAGATAAAAATATTTAATTCTTTCTTTATATTTTTTTTACTTTATTAAAGCAGAAACAACAAAGTAGAAAGTAATTTTTGAAATTTTATATTCTTAAGCACTTTCTACGTTCCCCAGGTCAGATCTTTTTAGATTTCAACACAAAAATTTTTATAGACTTTAGTAATGGATAAGAATAATTAAAGTTTGGTTTCTTTATTAGATTTGTTATAATGTATACAATGATTAAATAGTTTTTTTATATCTTAACTATATAAAATAAATAAAACAGTATCCATTCATTTTTCGTGAAATTTATTTATTATCACAAACAAAATGTCATTCCAAATATGGTAATTATTATACTTTTTCAGGCAACGTTTTGTTTTAAAAAAAGTTTTACAAAGTATTTGTACCACGATGTTTATAGTTACCTTTGTTACATTTTAAAATTAACAGATTATTAAAAAAGGCATTATGAATCGAAAACATGTAAATAAAGACTTGTTAAAATAAAATAATAATGAATCGTTTAATTAAAATGATAGTATATTTTATTAAAAATAACTTTTAATAGAGTTTTTAAAAAATTATAACGTTTATCATAATTTATTTTTACTCTTTCCCAAAGAAACTAAATTTTGCAACATAATAATACATTCAATACATTCTTCTTTAATTTTTTTTCTGAATCCTGTTTACATTTCATATCTTTTGGGCCAACTTCTCTATAAATAATAAATTATTATTTAAATTTCTATTGGAATTCATCAAATGATTTATTCCGTTACACTCTTTAAAAATTATTCTTTTACATTTACTGTCTTCATTGTAAATCTTTTTCTTCACTACAGTTAAAATAAGCAAAAAAGTTTGATTGTTTTAATGATGTCCAGAGAAAATTATCAATTCTATTTTCAGAGGTTTCGTAGAGTTAGATTTCTTTTTTCTATTCTTTTTCATTGTCATTTTACAATACATTTTTCTACAAATTAATGCAAATTTAACAATTATATTTAAATAACAGTCTTTAAAAAGACAACTTGGTAAATTTCTTTGAATTTTTTTCATACTACTGCTACATAAATATTATGAAGACAAAACGTAAAGTCATCTCATCTACAGACGAAGCTTTATTTCTATTTCCAATTTTTTCTATCTCTCTATAATCGCAGTTTGAATAACGCTCTTTAAATTGCTTCGTGAAACGCATGTTAAATATAGTAAGAGATTAATTTCTGTTTTGTTCAAAACTTCCAAAAGTTTCAGATCGAGTGGATCAAATAATGTTTCTGTGTAATCTGTCCAGATATCTTTTATAAGTTTGATAAATTGTACCTCTGAATACTTCCTTATCTCTATAAGGTAACAGTCGTAAAGTTGGTTGCAACAGGTATTTCTAACAAAGCTTTCATATGATTGTTTAATTAAACTTTGTGTTTTTTTTCTATGACATTATTTTCTAAATATCATTTCATAGGTGTCATGTTCCTGCGAAAAATTATATTGACGACTTGAGCTGATAATGTTGAATCTTTTTAATCTGTGTAAATTTTGAAAAGTTTGATGCCATCAATATACGTAGCAGAAGCTTTTATATTCTTCATAGATATGGTTAGTTAATAATTAGACATTTTAATATTATACCAAGGAAATATTGGTGTGATAGTTTAACTATTATCAAATAATGGTAATTTTTCCTTGTACTTTTTTCAACTTATATACTTTTAACTCTGCCTTTCATAAACAACATATTTTGTAAATAATAACATTTTTAATGGATCATTACATTAAATCGTCTTATCTGATGACATTACAAATTTTGTGTTTTGGGAATGCTTGAATATTTCTTACTTTTTTATCTCTTATTTGATAATATCTCTATGTTATTTTTCAAGTGTTATGATTTTTATAGTTAGTCTTATATCTTATAATAATTTTGTTTATACATCATAAAATTTTCATCGTCTTCATAAAGCCTAAAAATAAACTTATGATTTTACAGTAACGCTATCTCTAAAAATACTTTAATAAAATAATAAATTGATAAAATTTTTATTTATCTACTCAAGAGTTAAAAAATGTTAAATTAATTAAAGATGTTTCTTAGTTTAACGTAGATATTATTTGAGTATAACAAAAATGACGAAATTTTTTTGTAAATAGAGAATCACTAAGAAGATTGTTTTTTAAAGAAAAAGTTTCAAGAACTGAAAGAAATTTTACGTTTAAAAAATAATAAGATAATTTTATATAAATAACATAAGTTGAACAAAAAGTGCTTTATATATTTTTATGACATGTTTCATACAAAGAAGAAAAGTTAGTGTTCAAATCTCGGAAGAGATATTAATATGTGTTTTTGATTGGAAAGAAAATTTATATATTGAAATAATAATCTATCTATTCAATACAAAATTACCTTTTAAAAACATGTTTTTTATTTCTTCAAGAATACATATTTTATTGTAATAATATAATTTTTTTGTTTTCTACAATATATATTTTATAGCCCTCAAAAAAGATATTGCTAATAAATAAATATAAAACAAGATAATAATAATAATTTTTTATTTGAATTATTTCAGTTATTATAAACTAATTTTTCTATTTTATAACAAAAGATTTTTAATTATACTACAGATTTCCATTCATATATGTTAAATTGTTTTAACTTTAAAATTTAAATGTTAATCATTTGTTATTTTTAAAGTTAAACTATATTAATAATTTTTCAACCTTTTTATAAACATTAAATTTATTAACTTTATAAAAATTACTTGTTCCTATATAATAAACATTAAATTCTTTAAAAATTAATCCCTCAAAAATATTTCTTTATTTATATACTAATAAAAAAGAATTTTTCAAATATTTAAATCTTTTTATACATATTAATACATTAAATGTCTCACACATTATTGAATAAGATATTAAGTTAAAAGCATTTAAATATAAAAAAATAATTTTTAATATAATATATTTAAACAATTTTTATTCTCAAAATTTTATTAATTATTGCATCAAAAATCATATTCTTAACAAATTAATAGAAATCTCTTAACAATTTTTGTGTCATTTAAATATAAAAATAACTTTTAGATTTAAATTTATATTATTATCAGGAGTATAATTATTTTTATTTTAATATTAATGATGAAAAGTGAATAATACTTTATCATCCATTGGATATTATTCATTGATGATTTCAATACATCATAAAGGGAATTAAAATTAGTTTGATAAATTTTTTTCAATTTTATTAATATATTTCAATAATTTTTAACCAATATCTTCTCTTCTCTTGGTATGCCACTTTCTAATTTTTATATATTACATAAAAATATTCTCTTACCACCCTTTTTAATTATTTTTTCAATTAACTTAAACCGATACACTCTTTTAATTGTTATTTATATACTCCATTGTTTAATCTTAAACATTTCATCCATTTTTAAAAAGGGAATTATATAACAAGAGCCATCAATTTTTTATTTTTATATCAATTCCATTTTTAGATATATTAATACAGATCTTGTATATACAAAATTTTCTTATTATTTATAGATTTTAATAATACATTTAATATTTCATAAAATTAATACACATCTTTTATATATTACAATAGATTTATTATCATATTTCTTTAAATGCACATTCATGGCAACTAGTTAATAGCTTTTTTAAGCTTTTTAAATTTATTTTAACAGACATATCTCATTAATATGTATATTTTTAATTCATTTTATTAATCTCCTTTACACTCAATTTTCTTAAACGTAATAAAAAAACTATAAAAATTTTTACAAGCTTATTTTATTAACATGTGATTAGTGTATGTTAAGGATTATATATGCTTCATCACCCATTTGAGTGCCTTATCCTTTATAATAATTAGATATTAGATTTGTAGGAAAAAAAAAGAATGAAAGACATGATAACTATATATGTAGCTGACCCATTCTTGACAATTGCGGTTAACACTTTTATGGTTATTGTCTAAGTCAATCTAAATTGTTGTCCTTCAAAAAGAAATAATAGCCCCATTTGTTAACACTTCATAAATAGTACAGGTTTTGTAAAAATATACTCCTTTTCAAGAAGGAAAGAGAGAGAATTGTTAATAATTTGACGAGGATTATTACTGATTGGTGTTTATATCTACAAAATTTGAGATACAATAAAACATAAGGTTCATGAAGCTATAAACATGACACATGTTTTATTTTCAAATTATTATTCTATATCTAGTAAAACTTTTATAAATGATATTTTGATGTATAAAATATATTGTCATATATCAATCTTATACTCTTTATCTTCACAATATAGTTCATAAAAAATTAATAACTAATAATTATTTGTATATACTTACTAAATCATACAAATAATAAGTATTTATTTCTATTAATCATCTTCAAAAAGACTTTTTCAACTTTTGCCAATATTATTTAAATATTTACATATTAGTATATTGTAGATATCTTCAAATTAAATGAAATATATATATTGTTTTATCTTTTCCCAAAATTTATTTGCTTATTATTCGGATTGTAATAGTGTTATCATCAACAAAACTTAAAATATATTTATATCTTTCCTCAACATGTACATATATATTAGCTTTTTGTTAATGGAGGAACTTGAAATGAATCAAACAATTTATTTTCAAACAAAAGACTATATCTAGAAGGAGAAAATTTTATAAATGCACATACCAAAATTAAAGTTTTGAATATCATTCCTTATGCCCATTAATTTTGTTATCTCATTTAAGATTTTAATTGTCTCCTAACAAATGTATATTTTATTATTTAGATAAATTTTTAAGTTTCAACAAAACAATATATCTATATACAATACAATTCAAATGAGTTATATATAAGTATTATTTTTTGTTCCTATTATTTCCATCTACAAGTAGGGTGTACTTTATTTAATGATAGTATGATTTTTTGAATGTTTATAAATACCATCGATGGCATTATATTCAAATAACAAATATATTATGAGTAAGAATTAGAATACTCAATGACTGATTGCGTTTACAATATAAATGTTCTTCTTATCTTTATACTTTTTTTTTTAAATGTGATTCATTTAAAAGCTTCCCTCTTTCAAAAATTCTATTAGAACAAATAAATCTTTTTTTTTATACTTTTTCAATTGTAAATTATGTATCTTGTAATTGAGTGAAGGGTTAATTTAATATATAATGCTATATATTATCAAAAATTATATATTTTTGATCAATAATATATACTCTACAAACTGAACAAATCATATATAAAAATTGAATAAGCATCCTTATAACTATAAGGATCTATACCAAAATCTACCTAATAAATCATTTTGATTATTTAAAAGAAGACAATCTAATTTATAACTCTCTTTTTTAGATAAATCAAATTATTTATGCCGTGTTTCGTTAATATATATATATATTTATCACTTATTGATATATATACCAATACACTAATCACATAACTATAGATCAAATAATGTAACATTATTATAATAAGTATGCGAAATTTTTTTAACATTTATAATTTTTATTATATAAAAATTTATCAATACAAATCATTTGATTTATGTTATCATATAAGTTTAAATCAATTGTTTTAATAAGAAAATAGAATAACTTTGTATTTTTAATTATTTTTCCCAGTACTTTATGTTATCATTCTTAAATATATAATAAAAACCTCTTATCATAATTATTAAGTTAAATAAACTTTTTTTAAAATTTTCACACATTTTTATTATATTACTTATTTTCTTATTCATTTAAGACTTTTCTCTCTTGTTTCTTCTTATCACAACTAATAATGATTGTGTTTTGTCTTATCTCATAATAAATAAACATTAATATACAATGCCTATAGCAATAAGTTAATGCCGGAATTGTTTAATAATTTGATGTGTTCAAAAGATGATTCAATTTAACATAATAATATTTCTAACTCTTTTTAACTTTCCCATTAAAGCATTATTTATTTTATATATCCTACAGTTGACACATTTAACAATTACATTTAAAATAGTTTTAAGTTTATGTCCAAATATTTCTTATTAAGATATATTAGTAATGGGTAAGATTTTAAGGATATTAGGAATGTAAACATAATTAATTGGAACACACTATAATATAGCCTTTAAAATTTACCCTAATTTTTATATATTATATAACTTGAATACATATATATGTATATATTTTATTCACAGTTCGTAATGGCATTGGTAGATGCAATTAAAAAGATTTTACTTTCTATACTCCTAACATACATCTATGAGAATCATTAACATTATATTTAATTTTGGTAAAAATGTATCAAATTAAGAAAATGAGTATAATACCAAAATTTGAGTATAAAGCTCAAAATCTATTTTAACATATTGGTGCTTTAAAATAATCTGTCCTCAATCTTCTTTATTTAACCTTCAACTCTATAAATTGTTTTGTTTATAAACATTTATTTTTTAACTTTAAAATATATATATATACAATATTAAATGTTTAGATATTAAACTTTCAATATGCCTTTATTTAAAGAAACATTTTAAAAGTTTACATGTTTATGTACTTACTCATTTTGTATCCCGCTGATATCAAAAGTTCTTCTATACCTATATTTAATAGTTTTATATATAAGAAAGAATCATGTTTTAATGAAAATCACACTATATTACTACATTACCTCTTTGTTCTTTCAGCATAATCAAATGTATTGTTGAGAAGTATTTTTATCAATTACTATAAATGCACATATATTTATATATATTCAGTGTTTTATCAACCATTTAAATCTAAGAGGTATTTGTTGATAAAAGAGTAAAGCACAATTACACTCATCTTGATCAAAATAGTTTATCAAAAACTAAATAAACTACCACTTGACTTTTATTACATTCATATTTTAAAAACCTCCTCATTTAAAATTTTTATTGAAAAAAAAAAGAATTTTTTATCCTCTAAAACAATTCACATCAGATAATATATACAATTTTTGATTAGAAATAAGAGATATACAGTTACATCTCTTTTCACGGGCTTTTTAAAATAAATATATTAAATAAAAATATTACCGGCCTACTTGAAATTAACAATCATAATAATATTAGAAAAGTCAAAACAATTGATCTTATTTTCAGTCTTCTGTTGTTCCTCTTAAAGTAAAAATCACTTATAAAACAATACAAATCCTATTCTCCTAATATGATCTTCACCTCAACAACATAATTTATTATCTTAAAACATCTTAAGCTTATCTCTTTAATTAATTTCATATACATATTATCTATCACTTCTTTTATTCTACAAATCTAACATACTTAATTTCAATTAAAGATATTATTTCCTTAAACTTGAATTATATACATTTCTATTGTGGATTAAATCTTTTCATTATTTTATTTTTAACTTCCTTAAAATATTGTAATACATAAAATATTTAGAAATATTACAATCAGTATCTAAAATATTATGGTTCAACAATTATTTTGTTTAAAAATAAACTATTTAGATATAAAAAATTGTTCAATTACTTGAAAGTAATTTAATTTATTACCATAAAAAAGTTTCAATCACCCATAAAATTATATATACTTTTTTCATTTACATATGCATGATATCAGTTAACTATATATAATAAAAAATATACCAAATTAATTTTATAACAAAATTTTAAAAATATTTTTTAATTCTTATTACATAATATATGTATATATATATATATCTTATTTCGTTTGATAAATACCTAACTATGTAAAAATATTTTAATTTAACTTTTATAACTATCTATCTTATTTATTACTAAAAATAATTTTCAATTTCATTATTATTTATAAATAAATATATTTTATAGTTTTGAAGTGCAATTTCCTGAATTGAAGTCACGTAAAAATATACATATATCTTTATTAAATATCATTTATAACCACAGACTTTCTAAAATATGTATTAAACTCCATATTTACATATATTTTCTTATTGTAATTTTCTTATATTTAATAAGCATGATAAAACAAAATTATAAAATATTTTATATTTATATAATATTTTTCAATTACAGGATAAAAACATTATTAGAAAAACTATTTATATATATATATGCATATTTTTAACGTGTGAAAAGATTAAAAATTAAAATTATTATATTATTATTTCACCCTTTTTATACCTATAATATTTATATATAATTTAAAGACTAAACTTTTAAGAGTTTTACTAAAATATACATTTCTTTTCCAATCGAAATAATTCACTCACCTTTTCATTTACAATCCTTTNTTTGATTCTTTATCAAAAATGTTTGTGATCTTTTTCTTAAAACTATAAAATATTAAAATTTTTTAATCTCCATAAATATAATGTACATGTATATTATTATTTTTATCAATCGAGAAAAAGAAGTAACAATAAGTTTTATCCCCATCTAATTATTTATGTACATTTAATATTTAGGTAAAAAGTATAAAAATTTTTAACCCTCCTCAAGTTGGTTGATATTTTAATTTTTTTTTTGTTCTTACTTTAATCAAACCTGTTCCTTTAACTTAATCATCTTTCTTAATTCCTCAACCCCTATTCAATATTATCTTCCTTTTCATATAAAATAATTAATAAATTAATTTATATTTACAAAGAAATCAAGCTTTTGTACTTAAAATTCAAATACAAAAATGATTCACTCTTTTCTAATTCATTTTTATTGTATATGTCTATATCATATTTCAAAGTATAAATACATATGCTTTTATTGTAATATTCTAATTTTTGAATTACTATCTCTTTTACCTCCATAAACATGAAAGGAGAAATATATTGTTATTATTACTATTTGTTACCTTTAATTGTTATAATAGGTTTTGTCAAGAATTCATATATCATGCATTTTATGTTTAAATTTTATTTAGTTTAAATCATATTCATAAACATAATTGTAAAAGATTAAATGGCTTGTTAAAATACCACATCCAAGTAATTTATATGTATTTATAATCTCTTGTAAAAATGTATAGTCATATATTTATATCTCTTATTCAATATTATTGTTTATTTTTGTTATATTATATATTTAAATATTCAAAAACCATACCATTCAACTTTTAAATAATACAAATTTTTATAATTTTAAAAAGGTGAAATGTGAGAAGTTCATATACCCAACATATTAATATATTGAATTGGTTAATAAGCATTTACTAGTATTTTTACCTGTATGATATATTTTGAAATCTATTTTTGTAATATTATATTTTAACATAAATATTATATATTTTACCTTAGAACTTTTTAAAAGTAAATTTTTAAATATCAATTTTTATTTTAATCATATGGAAGAGAAAAAAGTTATTTATTTATCACTAATTTACACATTAAATAGTCCCATGTTAATGTGTATTAATAAGAAATTTATATATATTTAGGCTTTTACATTTTTATAATGATGATAGCATGTTTATAATTTTAATTATAACAAATTTTTAAGCGATCATTAACAAATAATTGAACTGAAATAATTCCTTCCCGCGTTATAATACGCATATATACTTATTGATGGTATTCACATAATTGTAAATACAATAAATATTGAGCATAAAAAACTTTTTGAAGGTTTTTTAAATAAGAAAAGGAAGATATAAAAAAAACTTTTCATTGAATAATTAAGATAACATTTATCGAAGCGATTATATATATATTGTATTAAGTATTCACACTTAACAACAATATACGTGATGTAAGAATTTTTCTTTTGTTAAAAAAATTATTTTTCTATTTTTTTTAAAATTATACCAATTATTGAAAAAACGTATTTGTTAATATATTATTTTTTTTTCTAGATAAAAATTGTTCATTGATAATTGTCTTAATTTACCATTCATTTTAATTTTTGAAATATATACTCCCTTGATATATGCCGCTATTATATATTTTTATATATTCTAGTTCATTAAATTTTTACCTATTACTAAACTATTAAAATATATTTGTCATATTCACTATTGTTCATTTAAAAATTAGCTCATTTTTTGATATCAGACGCCAAATGATAATAATATATTTTAAGAGAGAGATTAAATTTAATTATTTCTTTAAAAAGTGTATATATTAAATTTTTTTCATAAATCTAGAAATTTAAGATAGTTAAAATATGTTTTTTTTATTGTCAAATATCTTTTCATGTTAAAAGTCGTTAAATTTTATTAGATAACAGAAAAGAGGACTATATTTTTGCATTATATAAATTTTATCAGCTCATAATATTATATATATATATGATACTACTTTTTTATGAAAAATTAAAAATTATTTTGTTGATCAATGGACGGTGTTTTACATTTTTATTATTATAAATTATTACTATTATTATTAATAAAAATATTGTATTAGGTTGACCATTACAAGTGATAATCACTTTGTTTTTACCCTTGTAATAACAAAAATAATAATAATTGTTCACACAAAATAATTATTATTTTATATAAAATATTATGTTTTTTACCTCCTACTTTATCTAAATTCAATTCACCCATTTTATGTTGTACATTAAAGGAACTAATAATTTATAAAAAAACGCTTTTTAATTTCCTCTTCTTATCAATACAATATAATCAAGTGTTTATTAAATCATCATGATATTAATATATAATTTCTAACACTCCATCTTTACATATGATGTTTTATTTAAAGCTATAAATTTTTGTCTTTTATTTTTAAAATGGTACCCTGTCATTTTGAAGAAAATAAAATTTTTTAAATTAATCAAAATTCTTCTTTAAAATGTATTGTTACGTCATTCAAATTGTTAAATTGTGTATTTTTTTAAAAAAGACATTTTATATTATGTTATCTTATTATACAATCATTTTCTATTCCTATTTTTTATGTTATAACCTACACTTGAAGTAGTTGACTATAACATTTTTTTTTAATAAAATTTTTAAAATTTTAATTTTATTATTATTTTTAATATAATTAAAATCACAACTTTTCTTTTTTAAATGATCATTTAACAAAGTCTCCATTAAATATCTTTTTGATATTTTAATAGATGATGAGACAGTAAATAGGGACTTGATTATTTATGAGAAAAAAAAAAGTGTATTATTTTTCTAATTAATTTTTACCAAAAAAATTTAATGTGGAATTTTTTCTTTTCTTTAAAACATATTATGTATATAAATACCTATATAATATAAATTTCAATTGCAATCCACTTTAACGGTTATATTAAAAGTTTTCCTTGTTTACATAACGCTAAAACCTTTCCATTACCTGACTTTTATATAATTTTTACAATATTTTCAGATCATCTTTATTTTAAAGAGGCGCATCATTTTGTGCTTTATTCTTGTATTTTTTTATTGTTTTAATATATACTTAATATATTATTTAATATACTAAGACTTTTAAAAAAAATCAGTGTTTAGGATCATATCTACATTGAATAAACCTTCAATAATTTGGGTAGGCTTCTAAATGTCTGATTGTAATAGTTACAACTCAAACGGAAATGGATCTAGTAAAGGTCATCATTATGATTCTTCTACAACCAACAATATCTATCAAACTTCAATAAAAGTGCAACAGAACACATTAAATGTTATTAAAAAGCAACATCTTATCACTGTTTCTGTTGTCGGTTTATCAGGACCATCATATTTTAAAGGTATTTCTGGTGTAGGTAAATCATGTTTATGTAATAGATTTTGTCGACAAAATTATGATGATTATTCATCTGAACATGCTTCTATCTTATCACAGGTTTGTTTTAAAATTATGTTACAAAAATTAATAATAAAATAAATTGACAGGCCGATTTTTGTGGATCGCCGGTAATAAATAATGACCATTGGTTGTGGTGGGGTGATATACCTTTAGATCCATTAATAACTGATTCACTTAAAATGAAGACAACTCATATAAGAGTAATTGAACAAACAGAATTTTTAAGTGATGAAACGTATAATTCAATTACTCATAAAGCATCTCATGAACAGAAAAATTTAAATGATTATTTACAACGTTCCGCTAGAGTAAAGATGGAGAGTCAAGGAAAATTAATGTACATATCAACCGTATGTTTTTTTTTAATATATATGCACTTAATATTTATTTAATTTTTATAGGATCAACTTGGACAGGAGGATGATTATCCAAAGGTTGAATTAACAGATGGAAAAATAACAGTTGATGCATTTATTGTGGTGTTGGATCCAGTACATACAAAGGATAGAAATATAAAATTTACATCTTTATTTACAATAGAACTAGTAAAAGTATTACACAAAACAAAAAAACCAATATTTTTTGCTGCCACAAAATGCGACATTGCAGATGAGGGATATTTAGAAAGTTTACAAAGTATTTTTAATAATAAAGAATGGAAAATATCCCCAATTTATTGTGTAAGTTTTTACTAACGATAGACAGTTCACTTTTTATGATAAAAAGGGAGATATAAAATGGATAAAAATTTTAATCTTTTCCTGACAATTTATAATAAATCTATAATAAATTATAATATAAATTTTAATCCCGACCACAATTTTCTTTTCATTGTCTAATGGGAGTAAAAATTTCTTCATAACACTAACTAGTTATTAAAATTTGAATAACTAAGTCAAAGTACCAAAAATTTAAATGTCTATAACTCTTTTATAATATTTTATATACCAAAAAGAAAAGAAGGATCTTAAATAATATATTCTTTCAAAAGACATTTTCATTTATTATGCATAACTTTTTTTAGGTTGAAACGTCAGCTCACAACAATGTTAATGTTAAAGAGCTTTTCTATTACATAGCTCATCAGTTGGAGAGAAATAAAAATAAGTTCAAACTCAATTGTTATGATGAAGGATTGGCATTACAAAGGAGGAGAGAAGAAGAAGTTAGAAAAAATTTTAAAACTCTTCTAGAAAGTTGTATTCCGGTTAAAAATTATAAACAAATTGATAATATTCCATGGATTGAATTATATAATAAGCTATCAGATAAACCACATTCTAATTTTACTACATTTGTTAATTTTTTTGGTTCTCGAGAGACAATCAAATATTTTAAAAGCTATTTAGATAATTTAAAAGAAGAGTGGATGAATTGTTGTTTAATTAATCACCTACCTTCACTCAAAATTGTTCTTGTATCATTATTAAACAAATCAAATATACCATATATGATGTGGGATGATGCTAAAAAAATAATTATGAAACATCCTTTATTTTTACAACATTTTAAAGAAACATCTTTAGATGATACGTTGACAAAGACAGAAGAAGAAGAAATTATGGAAAAGACTAAAATTCCTATTGAATTATTACATACATCTCAAGCTCAAAAAACGTTTACTGATTATCAACGTGAGATAGAATTAGATAGAAAAGAGAAACAACGTGAATTTGAATTTATACAATTTTTGAAAGAATGCAAACAAATAACACCGGGTAAAACATTTAATGATGCTCTTATTTTTTTAAAAGGTTATCTACCATTTGAACAAATTATTGAAAGTAAAGCAATTAAAATTTATGAAGAATATCAATTTAAATTAATACAAATGGCGGAAAAAAATTTTCAAGAATTGTTGTTGGAACATGTTGAAACATTTTATAAGATGTTTAATGATAAGAAAGATGGTAAAAGATATATCAAAAGGAGTTTCAAACATAGTTGGTTTTGTGATGAAGATTATAAACAAATATCAGCTATATTAGTTGATGACATTCGATACAGACAATTAAATATATTACATGACTTGAGAAGAAAAATGATCGAAAAGTATGCAATGTATATAGGATGTGAAATGCAAATTTCAAATTCTTGTCCTTGTGGTTTTAAATGTACTGATGCAATTGTCATGGAGTTACTTGACCAGCATTTACAAAAAGTCAAAGAAATTAATAGCAATATACCAACAAACATTGAAATTGTTATTTATGGAGAGGAAAGTCTGGCGGAAGACTTTATTTCTTCGATGCAGGAAGTCTCTAATAGAATGGGTTATAATACACCAAACAAAAAGTCTTCAATTACATTTACTTATACTCTTTATTCGGAAAATTATAAAACAAAAATTCGTAATGACTCAAGTAAAATTTCAATTTATTTATTATCATGCAAAGATATATTTGAAAAATTTATTCCCTTGATTGAAAATGAAGTTATATACTCAGAGATGCCACCTGTTCTTATAGAACCACCTGCTATGACAGAAAGAAATTTAAGAAGTTTTGCGCATGATAATAACTTATCAAAAACAATAGAAAACTTTGCTAAACAGTATAATCTAAGTGTTATTTCATGTGACACAAAGTATGATTATCAATTAGATAATTTTGTAGCTGATACTGTTAATAGACATTTATCCGGAAAAACGGCAGATGTTAAGATAAATTTACTTGTTATGTGTCAAGATCAAAATCCAATTAACAGAATACTTGAACCTATATTTCCATTTTTATCAAACAACCTTTATAGTTTATCTTCTGGTTGTTTAACTTTTGACATACCAATATATGATTCAATTAATAACCCTCATAGAATAACCAATACATCACCATTAGATAGTTTAAATAATTTAAGAGTCGATATAAGAGCATATTCATATCATTCATGGTTAACTTTTAATAATGGTAGATATCATAATAATACTGGAAATTCACAAGGACATATTTTAACTTATCAAGCCAATAGAATGGCATCATTTGAACACATGAAAGTTGCATTAAGCAACCTAATAAATTGTGAAAGGCATAATAGTAAACAATCAAAAAAAAGTTCATCTGCAGGAAGTTGCATAATGATTAATGCATTAGCAGGGTTGGAAGATTATTTTCAGAATAAGGTAAGTAAAAGACTATGTTACAATTTGATTATTAGTTTTATATTTAATTTAATTAAAATGTCCCTTGATAATTTATCGTTGAAGCGTAATATCATTGTGAAATAGAAGTAATGAGATTTATAGATAGAGAGAAGAGAAAGAGGAGAATAATAGATACTGAGAATAAAAACTCCAATTACTTTTCACATCCTTTTATTGCTTTTCT
This sequence comes from Parastrongyloides trichosuri, assembly GCA_000941615.1. NCBI lineage: Eukaryota > Metazoa > Nematoda > Chromadorea > Rhabditida > Strongyloididae > Parastrongyloides > Parastrongyloides trichosuri. The sequence goes on along the minus strand of LM523159.1, from coordinate 1,625,471 downwards.
TTATTCACATCCTAAATACAATATTTTGAAGATATATCTATGTTTAATGGAGTGACTAGTTTTTGTTATTTTTCATTACATCTTGATAAAGCTATATTTCATTCTCTCGACTATGTTATATCATACATTCCGTTAAAACACTTTTATACTTTTAAAAGTACATTAGGTTTTACTCTATATTTATCTGAAATAGATATTTTAGATAGTCATCCATTTAATAACCCATATTTTATAATTACATTTTTTTTTATATATAATATATTTTATTTATTTTTAGGAAACTAATAGAATGTTAACTGAAGGAAATCAACTTGCAGCTAATTGTGGAGCCTTATTTCAAAATAATCTTCAAAGTTGTAGTAATGAAACGGAAAAAGCTAGACTTATTAATTTTTTCAAAAATGTTTATGAAATCTCACAAACGGATGCTTTAGCGTCATCCACAATAAATATCTCAGATACAGAATCTAATTCTTCTGGATTTGCTTCAACTACTATTAATTCAAATGGATCTAAAGCGTCATCATCGTCTAGTGCAAGTAATACTCCGTCATCAAATTATCTTAGGTCACCAAAAAGCTCGCGTTGCCCCTCTCAACAATCTAATTTTACTCAATATTCAACATCATCACCTTTACAAGGCGCTAAAAATTCACCAATATTTGATCACAAAATAAATACACCTAGTCCTAATAATCTTACACTAATTACACCTCCACATATTTCATCATTATTAAACATGGGAATGAATGCTCCTTTGGCAACACCAGAAGATAATCCAGAATTGAGTGAAGATCTTATATATATTCATGAATTGTATAATTCAATTGATTATGATAAGAAAAATAATGATATTATGAAGCCAGCACCATTCCCAACAGCTTTATCTAATATATCATTGGCTGAAAATTCATCAAATAATGGTAATGATAAAAAGAAAGGCTCTTCAAATGTTCATAGTAAGTTTTTTCTCTTAGTTCTTTTTGCCTCAATATTTATATTTAAATATCGTAATTTTTAAAATATTTACATATATAATCGTTTGTTAATCCTATATAACAAATTTGTAACAATTTTGTGTTTGTGATTTTGATTTTAACACTTTTATTTTTTGCTTAGATGAGTTTGAGTTTGAAAGACCTGAAGTTTATAAGTATAATATTAATGTAACACGTAATCGACGCATGGATGGTAAATCATATTATATGCGTTCATTGTCTGTGGATAATGAATTAGAAAATGAGGATCCAGTTTATGAATTCTTAGATTTTAAAGCTGTAAGAAAGGAAAGAGAAGGCAATATGAATGGTAGTATCAGTCCTACTGGAGGCAGTGATGGTATTGTCTCAAGAGATACAACAATGAAAAGAAGAGATGAAGTTAATAACATGACATTGTACCAAAGTTTTGATAACTTATTGTTTTCTGTTGATAAAGATATGTGTAAAGGAGAAAAAAAATCTAGAAAATTTCATTGGAATAAAATACCATTGTTAAGATTTATGTCACAAGTTAAAGTAACTAAATCTTCACCAACAACTCCGGTTTCAATGAATCGTAATAAAGCAAAATCATTGGCAGATGTTGAATCTCCAACAGAAGGAGTTATTGAACGTTTTGCTTTAAGTGTTAGAAAAGGGTTATCGAGAAGGAAATCGAAATGTGATGATTCATTCACATTATCTGATAAATTAATTAATACAGATAAATTAAGTAATTCTGTTGATTTTGACAGAATAACAATTAACTCTAAAAGCTCTTCTCACCTAACAACATCAAGTACAGATAGTACTGAGCATGACAAATTACAATGTTTGCCTATTTACCTTGCTGAAAGTGCGTTTTGTGTTTGTTTATACTTTTTATTTTTATTTAGTTTTTTGCATGATTATTTTTATTATTTTAAAAATTATATTACTTTTATAAATAATTGTTTGTTATAGACAAAGATGGTTCCACAACAAAATTCTTTAGATTTGGAAAGAAGGATAAAAAGAATGGAGGTAAAAAAAATGGTGCTCCTCAAAAACCACCTTTAAAACAGCCTAACATTTCAACGAAAACATTAATAGAGTTATCAATGGAAGATCCATCAGAAAGAATACCATTATTTATGAAAAAATGTATTCAATTTTTAGAAAAAGTAAGTAACACTTGTTTTTGATTTTATATAACAAATGATCTTATAGGATGAGAATATAAAAACTGAAGGAATATATCGTGTCTCCGGTAGCCAAGCAGGTTCACAAATATTAGAAAAAAAGTTTAAAATTGAAGGGGTTTTTGAACCTGAGCTGTTAGATTTACCAGTTCATACAGTTGCTTCATCATTAAAATCATTTTTTAGTAATCTCCAAGAACCATTAATTCCAGAATATCTCCATGCGGATATCATAGATTGCACAAAAATGTATCTTGGTGACTTTTCAACCAAAAATATGAATGATCCAAGTTTGGATTTATTTAAAAAGAAACTAACTGATGTGTTCAAAAAAATGCCCCCAATAAATAAGCATGTTCTTCGCAATCTATCTATTCATATACAACGTGTCGCAGAGCAATGTGCATATAATAGTATGAATTTAAATAATATGGCCAAAGTATGGTGGCCAACACTCTTTAGACCAGATATGGAAAGTTTCTTACAAGTAAATCAAACAGGACCATTTCTAGAAAGTGCTACATTTTGGACAATTAAATTGGGAAAAGAAATTTGCATTCCAACGGTTGATTAAATTTTTATTCATATTATTCTTATGACATGTTTATGTATATTTTGTATAATTTAGTATGTATTTTTATGGAAAATATCAAATTCTTTATAAAGATATTTTATTGATATTTTTTGATACAATTACATTTCTTTAAAATAACAAATTAATATTATCAATGAAAATTTTATTTTATTTGATGCAATTATATTTTAATCGGTAAAATGATAACCCCTTAAAATACGTGAAAATGATAGTTTTAAATAAAAATATGCTTTAAACAAAATGCAAATGATAATATTAATATGACAATTTGCAGATAATAAAAGTTTTTACCGCTTATCACTTGGTTAGTTAAGAGGAAGTTTTTTATCAATAAATAGAAAAGTGTCTGTATAAAATATGTGTATCAGCAACTCTTTAAATTATGTCATAAAACATGTTTTACTTCATTATAGATAAGATGAATAAAAAACATTGAAAAATGTTTATTATAATTAGAACCACCAATTTTATAAGTTGAAGGACAAAAAAAAATATTTTTAAAATATATTTCTTAGGATCATATAAAAGTATAAAAAAGGTTCTTTTATTATATAAGAATAAATATTTCATTTCTAATAAACCTTGAAATAATTACTTGTCAAAATTTGACGGATTACAGAATATAATAAGTGTATAATTTTAAATTATAAATAATTTTTAAAAAGTATACATCAAAAAATGTCTTATTCCCTCAATCACTACTCTTCTAATGATGTATTGATAAATTTATTGAAAAAGAATAGAAAGACATTGAAGCAATCAGGAAATGATATTTGTTCATTTTGTCAATTCGTAAAGTACTTAGTAAAAAAATTAAACTATCTTTTATTAACAACTTTTATTTATAAAGCTGACCAAAAAAATTTTATTAATTACGATTCATTTAAATAAAAATTTCTATCTTCAAAAGAAAATTTATATTAATAATTTTTACCTTTCCCTGATAAAAATTTTTAATAAATATTTTTCAAATAAAGATGCAATTGACAATGAAAAGTATGTTAACAAGTTTTAATTATATAGTTCAAGACCAAAAAAATAACCTTTTTGTTGTTTAATAAATATTTTGAAAAAAAAAAATTTCTAGTATTCAACTTGTTTTATAAATTTTTTCATACAAATTGATATTTTTTTTATAGTTATTAAAAATAAAAGAATTAATAAATCATTTCCTTATGATTTACAATCATAATACTTATGAATTTTTTTTTTCAATTAAATAAAATTAAAATTATAAACAATAAAATGAAAGTTTATTTAGGTAATATATTTTTTAAAAAGTGACAAATGCAACCCCGTATATATTTATATAATTCGTTATTTTTGAAATTTAGATGTAATTATTCTTTGTTTAACTTCTTCTGTTGCGGTATAAAATGATTGTTTGATGGTAATAATATACTTGGTACATTTTTTGAAATTTTAAAAATGAATAAAATATTCTAAGATAGAAAATTCTATTCAAAATTCTAAATGATTTATTGAAGAGTTGCTTAATTGTGCTGTGATTTGTAAGAAGCAGACATTGTCACTGTAACAGTTTGATGCCATTATATTTATACATTGATTATGTACTATTGCACCTATTAAAACACATACATGGAAAAGTTGATGTGATTGAAACTAGAAATATATAATATGTTAATAAGATAAATTTTCACAAAGTTTTTTTTAGTAAATAAAATTTAATAAACATACCCAGTAGTCACATTTTCCTGGAAAATAACGCTCAGGAACCCTTGTTACATAAAGAATTGCACCTAAAACATCAATGAAGAACATTGTCATTAAATTTAAAAATCCATTAATGACAAATTTTTCAACACCATAAAGATATAAATAATGTAAGATCGGAACAAATGCGAAACATCCTAATGCAAGAAATACAGCAGCTCTTAATGGTCTATATTCTACCTCACTGAACTTGTCAGATAATGATAAGTAAATACAAGCGGAACCAAGTGATATTATGATTGACAAGTACCAAAATTGTATAATTGTATACTTATGGAAAAGAAAATATATGGGTGGTACAAATCCACCAATATTCATCAAAGCAATTCCAGCATAATCAATTTTACAAAAAGCTGTCATAGTATCGTGTGAGTGTGGTATCATTGTATGATAAAGAGTACTTGCACCAAAACAAAAGATTGCAGAAAAATAAAATAAAGATATTACTACTTTATCTTCAAATCCATGAACTTCGTTATATGAATAATGATATGTGATAAAAAGTACTAAAAATAAAAAACATCCAAATAAATGTGACCATATATTTCCTGTTTCAGTATGCATTGAAAGAATTGATTTGAAGCATTCTTTATATGAATATAATGGTGGTCTATATCCAGTTCGAAGAAATTCATTATCTTTATACCATGAAGGAAGAGAATCATAATCAATTGTTTTCCATGATATCCATGATTTTTTACTATCAATTTTTAAAGTAAGTATTTCTAATTGTTTCTTTTCTTCAACATTGTATGTAATGGGTTCTTCTAAAGAATATATAATATTATAATTATAGGATATATAAATGGCGTGATATATATTATTTAAAATAGTTATAAATCATCAAACAATATAACTTACGTCTTGTAACATTCTCTGTCTTGGTAGTTGTTGTCTCACAAAATGTCATATTGAAATCAGAAAATACTAAAAGTAACTTGAACAATCTTATAATTAAATACCCAGTTTAAAAAGTCACAAAATTTATGTATATCTCTTGTAGACCTTAAAAATAAGTTTAAAACAATATATAAAGTTTCATATCAAGCATAAAAATTAAATATCGTTTTCTCTACTCGTTTTAGTACATCAGTTACCTTGTTATAAATAGACAATGGTTTAAAATTATGTCTATCTTTACATAAGAGAAGAAGCAAATTTGATTTGAAGACTAAAGGTAATTAATATAGCTTCATATAAAAATAAAAAGAGCAATATCAAAAAGGCTGGACAAGTATTTGATAACATAAATCATAGAATATTTGAGAAGCATAAGTTGCTTAATTATGTAATATGTCAATCGGAATGATATTTTTTATATAAATATCTATGAGGTCGCTAATGAATCAAATAAATATAAATTTCAATTTACATAATTTAATGAAAGTGATAAAAGTTATTAATTTTATTGGTATCTGTATATGTCTAATAATATATGCTACACAGTACATCACCTGATTGTTTTTTTAATAATCTAATCAGATTGAAGAGATAACAAAATATAATGCTAAAAATTTTTTATTTTATGTAAGTTAAAAATCATACAAGCTACCAACATTGAGTTGATTGAAAGTGAAGCGATACAATAACTTTTTAGATAAGTACATATAATATATAACTCGAAAATCAAAATTTCCAGCAATATATACATAAAAATAGAGTTATTGTCTTTTTGTATATAGTTAGTAAATGGAAAATTTGTGTTAATAATATATATAATATTTTAAAAATTAGTTATATTTTGTTGTATTTGAAATAAATTTTTGGAAGCTTAAATTTTGTGATTTGTGAAGCATTTATATCATTTCTCATTCCTTTTTAAAAAATTACTTTCTGAATCTTTTAGCTAAAGTTTCGAATTGACGTCCAATATTTATATAAAATTCGGCCTGTTGAGAGAAGAATGCTTCCAACATATGATTAAAATCATTAGCTCTTTCATTTGTTAAGTGATTAATTTCAGCCATTAATGCATAACTGGTGGTATCAACATTTCTTTGGACCATTTTTGCTTGATGAGCTGTTACTTTTCCTTCATCTAATAAACGTTCATTCTCCTTCATTTTGTTAAGACATGATTTATGTACGTTCAATATGTCAGGAATAGATGATAATATACCTTTGTATGTATATAACCAATCCAATGTAATTTCAATATTCTTTTTTGCATGAAACTCGTGATCATCACCAATCTTACTTAATATTCTAGAAGATTCTTTAATTGCAGAAGAGATAGAACGACTCTTTTGACTGTTATCAATTTCAAAGGCAATGTATAAAGCGTCAAATGCATCTGATAACTTTTTAAAGTTAGCTTTATATGGGCCAGCCATTCGTTTTTGTGTTTCAAATAATTTGTCATATAAAATTCTAACACTTTCATCAATAGATTTTGATGAACGATTGAATAATTCTGTCTGTCTATCTCTAAAATAAATTAAAATAATAAAAAATGTTATATGATATATAAAAATTTACAATTCAGCAGGGTTAACCATTTGATCAGGGACAACAAGATTCAAAAAGAAATTACCACCGACATATTCATCTCTCTCTGAAGCACGTTTTCCTGCTTTCCATTCTTTTTCATCGTTACAGTAAATAAAATGATTCCAAACATCAGAATTAGATAATATTGGATGAGCGCAAATTTTATTAACCCATAATTGAAGAATATTTTTGCGATGTTCAATAAGGTCTTCTTCATATCTCCCAGAAACTTGTTTCTCTGGAAGAGGCGGTATTGGAATAAGCAAAAATTTATTTGAAAGTTGTTCATGCAGCCAATCGAAATGTTTGTATCTTCTGGATACTTGCATTTTGTTATTTGAATTAGATAATTGGTATGCAATAAAACTTTTTAATCCTTTCAACTTTGATTCTTTCTTTGGGTCCTCTACTGTTATTTCAACAAAAGGCTTATCACGAACCCATTCAATACTGTCTCCTCTCTTAACAATAGTATATCTAGGGCGTAACTCTACTTTTGATTGCCCTAGAATATATCCTTCCATTCCAGATTTGACGAAATTTGAAAAGCGATTAATTTGTTTCATTTTAGCAGTTCCTTGTTTATTAGCTCCTCCAGTAACATCTGTACCAGCCGATTTTGATCTTGAAACAGCCATACGATTTAATGATGAATTAACACCTAAATTAGATGAACCTTGTCCATGATCCTATAAAAAAATTAATATTAATTTTGTTAAATTATGAAAATTTTAAATATTTAATGTTTATCACAAAGACATGTATTAATTTGATAACAATAATATTACATTAAGCTATTTAAAAAATTACATTTATCAAAGAGATAGAATTAGAACTTTTTGGATTTGAATGAGTAGATCTATATCCTGTACTTATACTAGGTCCATCTTCATCAGTACTTAAATCAGTTTTAGAATCAAATGTACTACGAGAAGGTACTTTTGATCCTCTTCTAGAAGATTTTCTTCCATGAGCAGAATTCTTTCTACCTTCATCTATACTTTTACGAGATTCCTAAATTTAATATTAAATTACTTATCTAAATATTATAATAACAACCTTTAATTGTGAAAAGGTAGAAATAAGTTCAGAATCAACTGATCCAATAGATCTAGCTCTAGCAAATATCATTTTAGTTAAAATGGATTAAAATTTTTCCAATTTTGAATTATAATATTAGTTAACTTAAAATGGTATAACTACAAGTTAACACAATAAAAATTAAAATGAATAAAATCTCAAAGTACTCCGGATGTTGGTTCTTAAAATGTAAAGAATAAAATTGTATGGGATGGAACTAAATTTAAGTTTTATTTTTGCAATTACTCATTGTATATCCTTTTGACTGATATATATGTATACATTTTAAACATTAAAAGATAAAATATTTTCTATGTTTAGAATATAACAATGTATGCAAAGTTAATTGTTATCGAGGGATAATAAAGAAAATATGTATACTAAATCTCAATGGTTTACAATTTTTTAATTTTTAAATAATGTATTACTGGTGTTTGAGTTTTTTTAAATATATATATAACTTACCCCTATCTCATCTTCGTCGTCTGTCCATTCATCATCAAAGTCATCAAATTGGTTGGTGGCATCATTGTTTGATATGTTTGGATATACTATAAAAAAAATTTAATTTTTGAGATTTTAAATAAAAAAAAGTAATATTTTTTTAAATCTTACATGGTTGATTTGAAGGCACTTTACTACTTTCTACTACTGTTCTTTGTGTAGAAGTTTGAAGATTTGGATAGCTTTGTTGATGTAGTAGTGGTGTTTGTTGCTGACCATCCCACATACTGTCAAATGGATTTTGAAGATTTCTCGAAGGTGTAATTATTTCTTGCGGAATGGGATTTGGTAATACAACCGGAGCCGAAATAACGTTAGTTGTTAGCTGTAATAATATTTTTATAATAAATTTATGAACCATTATATAAAACTTACTGGTTGAATTTTAACTACATATGACTCTGGAAATAATCCATGTTTACCCTCACTATTTCTCCCTTCCATCCATCCTCCTTCAATTTTCTATAATGACATTTATTCATATTTATATAATTAAATAAAAAAAAGAACACTTACTTCCCGGATAACAGTTAAAATCTCATTTTCCTTAATTGATAACTCTCCACTTCCTGGCTGTGCTTCAAAATCGTAACAAGCTCTAACTTGTGACATTTTTTATCTAAAATATTTTAAAAAAGAGCTGAGTCATAAATAATTTAAAAAAAAAGCATCTTTATGTTAGTTGTACAGAATATATATGTATTAATTTTGAAATATATTTATATCATACATAAAAATAAAGAAATAAAGTCACAAAGTTGGTATTATATATATAAAATCTTATATATAGGTGACAAAAATTATATATAAAGGACACATTATTTATTAAAAGATCTATTTAAAACTAAAATTATCCTTACAGTGAAACTCATTTGATTATCGATGACCATTATTTGTGAATGTCAAAAAATACAAATAAACAAAAAAAAGATTCACATATAAAATATAGAGAGAATAGAATGATTATGAAAGTGAATATTTATTTATTTCCTATTTTATTATAATCAAATGCTTATTGAGAGAAAAATAAAAAAAATATATGAGCGTTTAAGTAATAATTTAATAATACAATTTAATAAAATGTCTAATCATCATATGTGAAAGACTTTCGCAATTCAAAGTTAATGAGCAATACATTCTTAAAAGTGTGAAAAAAGGATTACAAAGTTTGTAAATTATTCAATAAAGTATCAGATATTAAGTTAATAAACCATCTTAAGTTGGTACTATAAATAAACATTAATGTTAAAGAATGATTTTTATGTATAATTTGTGATGATTGAAAATGCAAGGTAATAGATTACCAACATTTTTCCATTCATTTATAAAATATAATTTTTTAAACAAGCTGCAAAATTGATAATAAAAGACTTTTAAAAACAAAATTTTATGCAAAAAAAANAAAAAAAATGCTGATATTAACATAAATATGCATTGATTTGTTCCTTATGGTATAAAATGTCTTAACAGTGTCATCATTGAAGATTTTAAACAATCATTCATTTTCTATACAACACTCTTTTAAAAATAGTCTGCTTATTTTATATGATTCATTCATCTATACCATTTTTTTTAAAAATCAATACATCTATCCCTAATTTTAATCTACCACTTTAAAAGACAAAACAGATGTAATCATATTTTTGAGTATCGCTTATCTAATAAAAACTATATAGTATTATATGGAAAAAATTGTGTGATAACATTTTTGACATGTGTACCTATGTTTTTTTCAATATTATTACATTGAAAATAACAAATGTTTGTATCTATATTACATGTAAAGATATATCAAACTTGAAACAAATAGTAATTACTGGTTAATTGATGTGTGATCGACTGTCAAAGTCTTTACTGTTATATTTTTGCATAACATAAGCGTTGATACAATGGGTTTTCTATACATCTAACAGATCAAATATAAAAATTATGACTGTGAAGTTAATTATCTCAATTGAATTTTATATTGTACCACTTTTAAATATTTTCTCTAATACACACATGAGTGATTAGCAATGCACTGGGCCAGGGAATGTACCTATGGCTGTTATCATTATTGTGATCCAATGTTGTCGTTTAATGTTATATTTTCTTTAAGATACAACATTCTCTTGGTAGCGGTTGTGTTAGGTACATCTAGAAAAAACTATTCTAACGTATATCTGCTTCTGAAATTATATTCCATTCGCTTTCAGTATTTAATTTTGTCATTATATACCAATGACTATTTCATTGATAATAAGATGCGATATTTATATTTTATTAAAATATAAAACTATAGTATTAGTGTTTCAAAAATTTACATCCTTCCCTAACTATATTATACTCTCCCAAGTCATTATAAACACTTGATTGAATTGTTGTTTTTTATTATTTACATGTTTTATTTAATTGCATCATAATTTTTTTTTTTTAAATTTAAAAATATGAGGTAATATAATAATGTCATTTTTATTCCAAATATTGTGTTACATTAAATACTTAAACTTTTATAATTTTTTTGAATTACATAGGACAGTTAATAAGCGCGAAAACCTCTAAAAATCAAACTTTAGGTTGTCTTGTAAATCAGTAAGGGCGAGGCAAAACATAGAGGAGCTGCCAGCCGATACTACAGGCATATTATTTTAAAGTGTAGTTATAGTGAATATATACGTTGTAGCGATATGTCTTGCGCTTCTCCATCCACATTTCCACAATTTTTGTATTTCTCAAGGCAAATTCATTAATAAAGTTATATATTATTTTTAATTGATAATAGTGATAAAAATGTCATGATAAGAATCCATAAAATAAATATAAATATTTTTGTATTCTTTTATCCATTTCATGAGTATAAACAAAAATGTTAATAAATGTTTCAATTAAATGTCATCGTTAGACTTGTAATATGTTCTTATCAATAGAACATCTAATCTGATAATATATATACTTATTAGTAGACCTCTTTTTACTTATATTTAACTCTACCCATAACTAAATAAACAAATTTTAATTAAACTTTTCGATCACCAATTGTTAAATTAAGATTTATCGATTTGACAATTATCAATTTCTAAATTAGTTTATCCTCACCAAAATTGGTTTTCTCGTTTTATTCTACCATCCAAATTGAGTAGTCTTAAAGGATTCTGTCGATTTAAATTGACATGAGAAGAGAGACCAATACAAATTTATTTTATATATATACGTACAGTTTTTGAATTTATTTAATATTACTTTGAATTTATACCATATTCACATATATTTTATCCATCCCAATATATTAAAAAAAATTCTTTCATTAATAAGAGAATTTTCACAATTTTAAATCTTGTATTACTTTGTCATTTTCATGCATATTTTTATAATCAAAATTATAAATGTATAAAATGTTGAGTTTTAACTTGTTGTAATATTTCATTCACTTAATCCTTCTAATTATTTCATGCTCTTTTAATAAATAGCACATAATGTGTTCAACTCTTGATCAGACAATCATCATAATTATAAAAAGTTAAAATATATATCGTCCTTTCTATATTATACGGTAAGGAAGTCATTTAAATATCTTGGTTTATTATTTGTATGCACATTATTTATTTGTCTTATTTTTATTTTGGAGTAGGAGAGCTAAAGTTTTGAGAACATATGATTTCTTATTCTATCATTATTAAATACATTTCTGGTGTAAGAGTATTGGGTCTTACTTTGAAATGTTAGTATTACTTGTTTTTTACATTTCGTTAGATTGCTCGTTTCCTCCAAAAACCAACATATAGAAATTTGATGTCATAATTTATTTTCACGCAAAACATAAAAATTTACTTTTTATTTCTAATGTTATTGGATAGATATACGACCTATCTAGAACATGTACAGCATTTTTTTAACATTACTTATTAAGGCAAACTGTTTTGCGACAAGCTTGCTTTTCATCATCATCTACAAAATGTAGTTGTTGTTATATATATATATGCATCTTTTACTTTATATTAACATCATTACTATAACAAAAAGTGCACTTTTTTACATTTTAATTATATTTCTTTAAATAGAATATATATAAATATACATGTACATACTCGCATTCTTCAATAATTGTTATTTTGATAAGAAATTATCTATTTTTTATTCTTTTTAACGGTATCGTTACTGGCAAAATAGTAAAAATAAGAAGGATTTCCAATCTTTCAATCATCAACAGCCACTTTTCTCATATGGTCATGTCAATTGGCCTTTCTTTAATATACAAGACTTTGGCGGCCATCCTTCCATTCTACCCTCACTCTCTGCCATAATTTTGGTTTTGTTTAAACCGAATGCAAGACAACAGCCAGTATAATTTGAGCACAATATATGCCAAAGAAACTTCCCTTTATACACTATAGTCATTGTATTGACTCTCTTAAGTAACGGCTTCCTCTTAATCCTACTACATAAAATTCTTACTTTATTCATATTTGATATAACAACTTATGTTATTAATTTTATTCAATTAAATTTACAGTTAATATTTATTATTTAAAATTATTAACTTTTTTTTTTTTAAATTATTATTTTTAATACGAAATTCCTATTCCATTTTTAGAGCATTGATTTTTAAAACAATGACAGACAACAATGGGATAACTAATACTAACAATAATTTTAATAATTCCGATTCTGCTAAATATAATATGGTTAATAACATGGGTTCATATTATCCTAATCAACAATATAACCATTTTAATGGTCCACAAAATAATCAATTTCCAATGCCTCCTAATGAACAAAATAATTATAATGTGAATTCACAAATGTTCTCAAATCAAAATAATATAAATCAAGGTAATTCAAATCAAAATGGTAATATGAATCCACAACAATCAATGAATCAAAATAGACCAATGTATGATATAAATGTCAATAAACAACAATCACAATATCCTCAACAATCAACGGCTCCTAATAATTCTAATAATTTGAATAATTATCCTCCTAGTATGAATCATTCAATGAATAACGGTAATTCTTTACAACAACAGCAACGTTCCCAAATATATCCAAATGTTAGTTTTGTTTTTTCATCAGAAATGGCCAACAAAGCAGTGTGTGATGTTAATGAAAAGAAATATGATAGTGTTAAATCATGGCATATTTCTAATTATGGGCATCCAAGTCAATATGGGAATGAGAAGAAAATTGAACAAAATAGTGGACGTGGTATTAAAAGAAAGATGTCACCAAATAAAGAACAACCAAATACATTTGCTAAGCCTTTACCTATTTCATCTACAAATGGTATTCACACACAAGAGACAAATGGAAATTTCCCACAGAGTAATAGTTATGGAAATTTGTCTGTACCATCAAGGACATATAGTAAAGATGATGATAATCCTTTGCGTAGAATGGAAAGAATGACTCAAGAAACGTTAAATGAACCTCCAACAAAAATTCCTATACGAGGGAATAATAATTCTATAAATGGAGATAATAATTTAACATTTGATCAAAGAAAAGCTCAAGAAAAACAAGAGAAACTAGAAAAATTAAACCAAATGGAAAAAGTATTCGGTATTGATAAAACAAGAAAAAAGGAAGAATGGGATCAAATTGTGCACGATTATGAAATGCAAAAATATTATCAAGGAAACCCTAATAATCCTAATGGGTATATGCCAAATATGCCAATGAATATGCAGCAAAATATGAGACAAAACGGGCCACCTAATTTGGGGCCTCCTTACTTGCCAAATAATAATATGCCTCCACCAAATCGTCCAGGATCGCAGCCATTACCTGGAAATCAAAGACCTTCACAGCCTACACAACAACAACCACAACAAACTCAACAACAGCAACCATCATCTGGACCATTTTATCCTCCTGCACAAAATAGAATGAATCAATTTCCTAATCAACAAATACCAAATTCAACATCATCAACACCAATGATGCCATCACCACAAATGTATCCAATGGGTTCAGGAGGACAAATTAATAAACCATTTATTCCTCCATCATCAGTTCCACAATCAAATAATATGCGTGGAATGCCAATGAATGGAATGGCACCTCCAAATATGTCTCATGGTATGAATCAAGGTATGAATCCAAATATGGGTCCAATGAGGCAGCCTAATATGCAACAAAATATTCCACCTAATGTAAATTCTAATGTTAATAATCAGATGAATATACCAAACGGTGTACCAAATCATCCTCTTCAAAATAAAATGCCGGTCCCAAATAATATGAATGTAATGAGTGGACAAAATAATAGATTACAAAATATGCAGAATCCTGGAATTCCTGGAGGAGGAATGCAAGGTCCTGGAATTCCAGGACAAGGAATGCCACCACAGAATAGGCAACAACAAAATATGCCTCCACCAGGAATGCAAGGACCAAATTCTATGGGATCTATACCATCACAACAACAACAAAACATGAGTCAAATGATGATGCCTCCAGGACAACAAAATAATCAACGATATCCTCCTAATCAACAAATTTCTAATCAAATGATGAATGGACAGAATGGAATGGTTCCCCAAGGCAATGGACAATCTAATATGATGAGGCCTAATTATGATATGAGTATGATACCATCGTTTTAAATAAAATATATATATTCTTTTTTAATTTAGATGTTATGCAGCAACAAAATCCACCACAACAACATAGTCTTCCTCCTGAGGGATATATAAATGTTAGTCAACATAATGCCTGGCCTCAACAGCATAATTTACCTCGACCTTTAACAAATATAGATTCTCGAGTGCCTGTACAAAAAATGCAATATTCTCCACAATTGATGCAAGAAACAATGGCTTCTATCAATTAAGAATTAATGCTATTCCTAACCATATTATAACTTTACTAACAACGTAGGTATTCAAAAAAAAACGATTGGTGAACCGCAAAGTTGATCTCATGTAACATTGAGTCATCTTAACTGTTATGTAAATTATTATAAATCTCTATTCGCAAGTGAACTTATTTATACAAGTGAGGTTAATACAGTGTACAACGAAATAATATATATATTTTTCATCCTTTTAACATTACTCATGTCTGGTTATTTATTAGGTTATTCATTAACAAAAATTTATAGTCATTTCTTGTTTTTTTTTTTATTATTTTTAATATTTTATTGATAAGTATTCAGTTATAAGTACAAATTAAGAATATAAATAAAATGTTTTTCTTATATATATGTTTTCATCGCACATGTGCATTAATTAAATATTTGCAACAATGAGTTAAAAGTTGTTTCCCATTAACGTTTGGTCTTTTTGAATCTCTAGTATATATATCTAATCCATATTGTCCTTCATCAGGGAATTCAATTCTTAAAGTCACTTCATCACCATATATATTTGTTTTACAACATCTTTGTAGCCTTCTATCTTCAATATTATTTTTGTGTAATGAACATACAAACTCTGCTAATGGCTGTAACATTTTAAATTTAATTTCTAAATGTTGTTCGCATGTGATAATTGGATCTTCATGCGTCAGTGGTATCAATTCAAATAATCTATAGGCTTTAGCTGGTCCCCACTCTCCGGAGGCACATTCTGGTAATGGTACCATAATTACATTCAAATTTTCACACTGTATCTAAAAAAAAAAGTAATTGTATATTCATTTTAATATAAAATAAAATTTTTGATAAATAATATAAAACCGCTATTCAACAAAAAAGTTATATATCTTTTATGTTTGGTGACATATTTAAATATAAAATATATCAAATTTAATGTTAACTTACCTTGAATTTGCAAACACTCTTAAACTTGATAGGCTGACCTGTCAGATAATGTTCTGGCAAGACTTGATTTGCGAACACATCCAGCAACATCGGTCGAGTAGAAGGACAATGAACTCTAAAAACTATTGTATCACCTAAACTTGATTGCATTACAAAACGTTTCATGTTATAACCATTAATCTCACTTGAATCTGTATCAAAAAATCGAAGATTATAATGAAAGATAAGAAATTTAGATTCGGAATTTTTCATATTTATTGATATAGTTGCTGCTCCAGAGTCATCAGAATTAATAACAGCAGGAATGTTTGGATTTACAAAGTGAAGTCCATATTTGAAGAAAAGAGATCTAACAAATGGTAAACTTTCAAATTGTCCTAATGATAATGGTCTTGCTAATAATTGCCATTGTGATTCAAGTGGAAAGAATTCATATATAAATTCTTCTGGATCAGTCATAAAATAGTGATCATCATATTCATAACGTAAATTAGAATCTTTTGGTGATGGTGGACTATTATTTGTATTGGAAGAATCTTTAGCATTAACAAGATGCCTTGCACCCCAATTACATTGTACAAATCTCCATGAACCATCTAAATAAACAGCATTCCATGTATTTCTGAATCGTGAATCATCAAATTTGAAACCTGGTTGATAACCAGCTGATTTACTATAACCTCTAATAACAACACAATGAAGTCCTGCATAGGCACATAATCTTTTAAATAAAACATGATAACTTTCTGTACCATATTTAATTCCTCTTAAAAGTCCCATTGGAGTATCTACATCTACATTCTTATCAAATATCATGACATTTAAATTTTTTACAGTAATCCATCGATAAATTGCTCTAGCCTTATCCATATCACTTCTTGCGTCGATAGTCAATGTTCTGATAAGATCAGTAAAAGTACAAACATCTGATTGTGCTACAGAAATAGCTATTTTATCAATTTGTTCAAATATTGTTGTTTCTGTATATATTTGTTTTTTACTACATATTGGTGGTGTAGGTGGTGGTGGTGTTGTCGGATATTGATATACATATTGAGTTCCTTGGTTTTGTTCAAAACTATTGTCAGTCCTTGCTTGCCTAAACAATTCCAACATCTCAACTGCTTGTTTATCAACTAATTCAGCAGTTTTCATTCTCTCTCTTTCTCTTCTTTTCATATTTAATGTTTCCAATTTTTTTTCACGCTTTAATGTTAAACATCTTATTAAGTCTTCTTTACTTTTATTATCTTTTTGTTGGCCTTTGTGGTATTTTCTAGCAAATTCATCTAATGCTTGTTCCCACTCCTCTTTAGTTTCCTTTTCAAATTCTTTAATTTCTCTTTGCCGTTCATCATTAAATTCTTTATATAATTTATCCTCCATCTCTCTATGCATCAATTCTAATCTTGTTTGTGCATCATAATCTACAACATAATTAGCTCCGCCATGTATAATTTTTGGATAAGGTTTTGCTACTTGTGTTGCTTTAATAGCATGAGCAATTTTTAAATCAGCAAGGCCAGCATCTGTAGGATGATTTTTGTATCCTCTAACATTTGATTTCATAACACCAGTAGAACTTTTATTTCTATTCGTTAGTACAGGCAGGTCATGTGGATTTGCATTTGGAACATGATTTGAGCAATATATTTCCTATAATATTAATAAACATTTAATTAAATGAATATATTAATATATTACTAACCTTATCTTCAATGTTATTTCTATTATTAAAATAAGTTTTCAATGCCAAGCGTGTGCCACAAATATAACATTTAAAACAACCATGATGAAAAAATGTAGAATCTTTCAAAGGTCCAACTTTATCAGTTGGATATACAGGTTTACCACAACGATGACAATTTTCTTTCACCATATCTTGAATTGTAAAATTTATTTATAAAGATAGATACAATAAAAATATAACAAATAAATAAAATATAGCGATAAAACTTTACAAAATATAAATTTGACAAAAGAAATTAAAAATGTTAACGATTTATGATATTTATTAGATATTAGCCTCATAAAAATTTATAAACACTTCAACTTTTATTAAATTGTCGATATACACAAAAATTTAATAATACTAAAAATGAAAATTAAAAAATTTTATCTATTATAATATATAATTGAATAGACTTGAAAGGTTAAAGAAATGACATGAAGTGATCATATAAAAAATTACAAAATTTTGTGTTATTTGGTTGAAAGAAATCTATGAATAAATAAAAGAAGTAATATATATTTTTAATAGATTATTGAGGTAGAGGAGAAGAAGAGTTAAAATTAGAAATGATAATTTTAAGTTTGAATCATTCCTTATATATAAAGGATTAAATAATATTGTATTTGCTATGAGTCACAATCAAATATTACTCAATTTTAATGGTATTATATAAAGTGATTTTTTATTAGAAATATTGTAATACTTGTTGATTATGCATATTTTGGATTAATACTTTTCAATGATGTGTTAAAGAGATTGATAAGAGAATAATGAATTGTCAAAACATTAGTTATTTAAAGCCATTTATCAATAGTCACCTTAAACATGTTTCATGTGAGAGATTGTGAATAGGAAGTTAGGTGTTTGAGAACAGTTTATTTAACTAGAATTATTTTTTTTTATAAGTTTTATAATAATAATGGATAAATATAAATATTTAAAATATAATGTTACTAACATTTTATTTAATGGCAGAAACAAGTTTATATTTTTTTTACAAAAAAGTAATAATCTTACTATTTATTAAAAAATATAAAATAAACTATTTTAAGCAATAAACTTTTTGACTTTGTATTGATGTCTTCCTTAAATTACAAATCAAATATGTGTAGATAATGTCTCTCTCAGGTTAAGGATGACTTCCGTTCAAAACTCAGTATATATCTAAAATAGGTATTGTATGGTTGGGTCAGGTATTGTCCTCACTATTCATATTAATATCGATAATAGTATAATGAATACATATTAACAATCATGAATAATCATTCATCCACCTGGTTGAGTATATATATATACATAAACATCAACCAACCTCTCAATTTTTAGACGTCATATTTTCAATATACTTAATTTAAATATTAATATACATCAAACTGAAACAAATTTGTTTATAATAATGATGACATAAATGTAGAAATTAAAATCCTGGATTGTCAAGTTTTTTAAAGGTTTATTGGAAGATGTTATTAAACATTGAAAGATGGGGCTGGTAAGACTAAAAATTGTAACGTAAATATAAGAGATATAATTTAACTAGAAGTATTTATTAGAAAAAAATATATAACGATAAACGTAATATATCTTGGAGTCATGAGAAAAGTTTAAAAACATTAATGAATTATTTAGCGTAAGTAGTTTTATTAAAAAAATGGGGCACGATCCAAAATTTTAATAAAATATTAAGAAAAAAAAAATTGATTTAATTTAAAAAGGTAATATATAAAATTATATCAAAGCATATATGGTACCAAATACAAAAATAATGAAACTAAAAAGAATATTTGAAAACCGGAAATGAAAAGTAATTGTATAACCTAATATTATCTAATATATCTGAAAGTTATTCAAGGAAACATGTACAATATTGTAATTGTTGAATACAAAAATTGTTAACCAATATATATACTATATTATGAAAATTAAAAAGACTTAATAGTACAAATAATGATAAGTATGTACAAATCAGATTAGCATTAAATCACTTTAACTATAAATATGCCGTTAAATTAGTCAAAGATTTGACTAGTTTAACTTTCACTGTTATCGTAATCAGATCAAAATGTAAGAATAATTAAGGAGAAATATCTTTTATGAAATCTTAAAGTTTAAAACTTTATATACAATATATCTGAAAATATAGATAAGAAATGCATTTAAAAGATTTTTAATTTAAGAGGTTTTAAAGGTGATGGAATGTGAAAAATCTCAACTTTTTAATATTTGAATAAACAATTATAGCATAAAAATAAAAGTACAGACAGTTTCAATAGATCATCTGTTTCCATAATACAATATATAAAAACTAAATAATTATCAGTTTATTTTAAAAATTTAAAAAGCCTATTGTGTATGAAACATCATATATGTTATATACATATATTTAGGAGTAAAAAAATTTGTGATTTTATAAACATACTACTTATTAATTTTAACACTTGTTAAGTATTCAATGAATAAAAATTGTTGAACAATAACTATAATGTTTGATGTACACTATAATATATAAAAATGCTCATCTCTTTAAAATTAGGCACAACTCAAAATTTATTAACTATATTTGGTTGAATAAATATAAATACACCAACACATGATGCATATGGATATTATATAACTATGATTTTTCGATTATGTCATGGCGCCAAGTTGATGTTTATGGTAGAGTATATAATGTACATATAAGTTAGTTTTACCACAAAATAACTAGCAATTTTTGTACAAAAAAAAAATCACAAAAGAAAGTGATTGCAAAATGTGAAGATAATAATGTTTGGTGGTGAAGTGAAGCGGAATTAAAAATATTTTGAGATAAGAGGAATTCTATAGAAAATAAAGACTTGTGAAAATAATTTGTATTTCTTAAAATTAGGAGAAGTATTGTTTGATAAAATCTAAACAAGAGATTAAATAGTTCTGTCAAAATAAGTTAGATCATAAATAAGTAAATTTACATGTATTATGATGGGAGTGATTCAATTTAAAAAGAGTATAAAAATGTTTATTATATATTGAAAGAAATAAAAATGAAAGATGAGAGAAGAAAAATGACAATGTGATATGTATATTGTTGTAAAAGATGGATAATAAATATTTAGTTAAAGAAGCTTACAAGAAAAGTTTAATTAATTCTTTTTGATTATAATAAATAAAAATACAAATTTTTCTTAAAACCTATTTTAATACTTTTTACGGTACCTGATAACAAGTCTTTATATATAATGCTTATATTATGATTAATGATCTTAAAATAAGTTACGATGTCAATTAATCTATATAAAATAAAAGTTAAACTAATTGTATATAATATTTTAAAATATACCCGAATGAGAAATAAGAATCAAATTTATAATAAATGACAAATTTATAATAAGTATTGTTTAATTGAGGCTCTAATTAGTTTGATGGCATGGACACGAGGCAACGATTTTTGTAAAGGTTGTCAAATCTATTCTATATTGTCATATTTATGTACGCATTTAAATAATATAAACAATGAAAATACTTTTTATATTGTTATGAGAACCTTTGAAATAATTGTAACATTGAAAATAATTAATTTTATATTGAGGTAACATCTTATATATATATATACGTATACATGGATAAAGAAATGTCATTTTAAAAATTATAATTGATATAATTTGTAGTAAACATATAAAATATTTTTATCTGATGGTTTAATAACAGGAACTTTAAGAAACATTTTAATATATAAATCACTTTATTACATTATTATTGTAATTTTTTATGTACAAAAATTAAAGAATACATCAAAATCATTGATATTATTAGATAAGATTAGTCATTGTTTTCACTAATATGTAAGAAGGGAATAACAAAAATTAAAAAAAACATAAATAAATTTTTGTTAAAGCTGGACTAGATTTTTGTAATAATATCTAGTAGTCAATAAAATTATACCATTATATATCTACTTTTTATTTAAATTATGACATCACAATTTTTAAAATTCAAATACAAAGTTCTTTTTACTCTTTGTTTTGGTAATCAAAGAATGATAAAAATAGATTAGAATTAATAGTTGTATAAAATGTATACTAAATTTATATTATAAAAACTATTCTATTAAAAGTACATGAAAAATAAATAAAAAGGGCATATATACGAGTTTTTTTAAAAATATAAATATTCTAAATATTAATCACATTTGCCTACTAACAATTTATAAATATATTACAAAATGAGATGTTTATACATACTCAAAAATTATTATAATACAAATATTGTGTTAATCATTTACCAACAAAAAATTCTTAACACTATGAATTAATGAGCATGATATAAAAATATTTTTCTCTATTGTATTTAGCGAAAAAGATTTATTTACACAAAACAATGATTTTTTTTATAAAAATAATCTTTTAAAAAGAAATAAGGAGAGGAAAAAAAAACTTGTATTAATCTTATTTATACAAACTTTTTATATATTCATTGAATTTATTTATCAATTATATAAAATGAGTTAACTTAATTTGCCTTAATGCTTAATTAAATTAAGGCATAAAATATCTATTTTCTTTATTATAATTTCAATATATGAATATTTGAAATCTTTTCAATCATTTTTTTTTCTATATAAATAAATAACACAAACAAAATTTTATTAATTGTTATTTTTAAAAAGCTAGATATTTTGAAATGATAATTAATGTTTTCAAATAATTTTTAATTCATTCAATTTTTTATTACATAAGCAATTATATTGAAGGAATCATTGTCCATGAATTTTACTCAATAATGACAATCAATTTAAAACAACAAATAAACTTTAACACTATTAAATAATAATAAAAGTTATAAAAAACTTCTTATTAATAAATATTATGAAATAGAATATCAATTTTTTTTAATTTTCTATATTTTATAACATATAAAATTATAATGTATAAATTATTTATATTTATTGGAAAAACTTTTGCATATAAATATATAACATTATTATAGTGTAATGATA
The DNA here is from genome assembly GCA_000941615.1 of Parastrongyloides trichosuri. Taxonomy (NCBI): domain Eukaryota; kingdom Metazoa; phylum Nematoda; class Chromadorea; order Rhabditida; family Strongyloididae; genus Parastrongyloides; species Parastrongyloides trichosuri. Next base: position 1,602,462 of record LM523159.1, on the reverse strand, counting down.
TGGTTGTTGATTTTATGGTTTTTTGTAGTTGGAGCTTTTATCATCACAATTATGATTAAACAAGTGTTTTAATCGATAGTGACAAAAAATATCAAAACATTTAACTCATATTTTTACATGTATACAAGCTAATGTTTTAGTCAATAGTATGTTTTAATATTAATAAAATAATCAAAGAAAAAAATTTCAATTTCCTAAGAATATACTAATAAATATTTGATAAAAATTATAAAAAATTTATTAAAAAATATTATAAAGTAATGCAATATAGCACGTTTTGGATATCCTTAAGTAATATATTTTCTTGTTTATATTTAAATTTAATAAGCCTTAGTTCTTACATTGTCACCAATATAAACTGTTCATAATGAGAATACTCTGATTTGAGTTCTTCTTATAAAGTTTCTAATTCTTATTTCATCAAATATTATCTTGTTGTAACCAAATTAATTCATATTACAGACGCTGATTATGGCGATGTTTGTATCATCAAATCAATAATTAATTCACCAACTGCCTTATTTAATGTTATAACAATTGAAGCTCAATAATGTTAGTTGATTAACAAATGGTATGTACAACATATATTTTGATGACCATGGATATACTGTTATACATCTGAAAAATTATGATAAGATATAATTGAAATAAGAATAAAATATGCTTAACTAAAAAAGATGTATTTAATTATATAAAAAATTTGATAATGACAACTTTTATTAATTTAAAAAATTACTTAAAATAATGTTATATTAGTTGACAAAAAATAAGTTATATAAAAGCTTGAGTTTTTTGAGCAAATTAGTTATATTAAAAAAATTGGTTTAACTTGTTCTTTTTGAGTTTTATTGTTTCTGAAATCTTCGATATTATTTGTTTTAATCACAATATTCATCAATACTTGTTAATGTTTATACGGCAAAATTTTTTAACATAACTTTTCATTCTCATATCAATCATTTTTCTATAATTCAAGCTTAGATATTATTTAAAGAATGTAAAGTTCTTGGATAAAAAACATTTTTCTTGAATGAATCACTTTGTTCATTTTATAATTCAGTATGCCTTCTTTGGTAATATATCTTTTAATTTAAATAAATGTTGAAAATTCAATAAAATGAACTAAAATTGATTTGATTTTTTTAAAAATTATCATTTCATTATTTCTTATAAAATGGGATAATTTAAATATGTTCATATTTCGAGTCAATTCTTTCTTATATATCATAAATTTATATTACTATTCCTTAATCACAACGTGGCTAAAAAATGAATTTTAAAAAAAATTATGACTTTCACCAAAATTGTATAAAAACAATTTTTAGTGTTGTCAATATATTCAAAATATTCCAAGTGTCATTCGAAAGAATGACATCGAGAATGTATATTTTCATCTTTATATATGGTTTGATGACTGAATATAAAAAATTTGTCTCCACCTTTTTTGATACATATTATATTCTCATTCTTATAAATATTAAAATTGTTTATTATTTATGTAAATGCATTGTTGCATTGTTGGAATCATTGTTAAAAAAATATATTTTTTAGAACAGATGTATATAATATTGTGTTCACAACATACCATTTTCACGATTGTTTTAATTTATTTTAATTAGTTTTCCTTAATATTTAACATTTATTCAATTAACGTTTTATATTCTTTTAAAAAAATTTGGATATTAAATAGTATAAACAATGCTTGTCTTTTAAGTTTAATTATTTACAACTTTTTAACTTTTACATTTTTTTAAGGTAATACAACCGTTTTATATAAAATAGATTTATGATTATGGAAATTTTTTAATTATTTTAGTATTTATATAAATGATAACTTATGTTAATAAATATCATTTTTATTCATAAAACAAACTTGTTTATATATTATTAACAAATATTGTACTTTTAAAATAAAAAATAGATATTTATATAAAAAAACACATAAATAACAAAGAAAAAAGTCTCTTCGTATCTTCTCTTTACACTACAAAACATTTTTGATAACATCTAAAAGTATTATTGGTAAATTAAATATAAAAATTTCCATTGATAATTTTTTTCCTTACAATCATTTTCATATGTATAATAATATGTATTATAAAGTTAAAGTTATTTTTTTATTTTTTAATACATTATCTATAATTTACGGATCAACAAGAATTCAGACAAATTATGGTGATGTAGAAGGGTTTAATTATGAGGATCCAGAAGGAAATGAATATGGAATATTTTTAGGAATTCCATATGCTAAACCTCCTTTGGAAGAATTAAGATTTGAGGTAAATTTTATTAATAATTTCATAAATTTCTTTTTTTTTTCTGAAGAAACCCTTACCTCCAGACAAATGGAATGATGTTAAAGAAACTAAACAATATTCATCAGATTGTATACAATTAACAAGATCAGATATTAAAAATGAAATTAGTGAAGATTGTCTTAAGTTAAATATAATAACATTAAAAGAATCAAAAAATAATGTAAATGGTTATCCTGTACTATTTATTGTTCATGATGGAGAATATGGAATTGGATCGTCATCTTTCTTTTGTTATAAGATTCTTGCAAGAAATTTTGCTTCACAAAATATTGTTGTCGTAACAATAAATTATCGTCTTGGAGCTTTTGGATTTGGATCTCTTGATAAAAATGAAATGCCAGGAAATTATGGTCTTTGGGATCAAAGAATGGCGTTGATATTTATTAAGGAAAACATTAAATTTTTTGGTGGTAATCCATCGAAAATTGTTGTTATGGGTTTAGGATCTGGAGCAGGTTGTGTTGGAGCATTATCATTATCACCACATACTAATAAATATATTTATAAAGCAATTCAAATTTCAGGAAGTATTTTTAACGGTTTAAGTTCCGTAAATAATATTTTAACAAATGAAACATTGAATCTTGCATCTTCTTTAAATTGCACAACAGAAAATATTAATTTTAAAGAAATTAAAGAATGTTTGAAAAGTAAATATATTAATGAAGTTATAAATGGGGTAGAAAAATTAGGTAAAAAAATGAATAATATTTATATGGCTAAATTTGGACCTTCATATGATAATGATTTCTTTCCTGATAACTATGACAATTTAATATTACAAAGCAAAATAAAAATTCCAACTTTTATTGGTTCAACAAACCTTGAAACATTAAATTATGTTCTTATGAATGACTTTCCTTCTATTAATAGCATTTATATTAATTATAAACAATATTCACGTTTCCAAGAGAAAGATTTATACGAGTTTATAAGAAGATATTTTACATCAAAACACCATCATTTTTATGTTGACAAAAAAATTATTGAAAAAAAAATTGTTAATTTTTATAAAGATTTAGTGATATCAGAAAGAAGAAATAATACTGATAATCTTTATTTAATATGTCTTATTAGGCTTACCTCTGATATTCTTATCAATATACCAGTTTTATGGGAAGGTGAAGCAAAATCAAAAGCGGGTTGGCCAGTATATATGTATAAGAATATTTTTTATAATTCAAAAATGTTCCCAAATGATATACCAATAAAAGGATCAACACATGGAATAGAAAATTATTATATATTTTACAATAAAAAACAAAGGAAATTTAAAAAGTCTATAAAAGATGTTAAATTTGCTGTGAGATATTTAAAAACTTTAATTTATTTTATAACAGATAAAAGTTTATTTATTGGCAAAAGGAAGATACCAAAATATATTAGAACAGGTGAGTATTTGGAATTTAGTACTGAAATAAAAATTAAACAACATTTGTATAAAAAGAATTCAGAATTTTGGAAAGATTATAGATCAGAATATCATTATGATTTAATTAGAAATGTTCCATATACTAAAGAATGGTAAATATTTTATTAAGAAAAGAATTTATAAATTTTTTAATTATAAAGTCATAATACAGTTTATTTCCAAAAACATTTAGTTTTTTTCTATATTTCTTCAAAAATAATTTCTCAAGCTTCGACATTTAAATGATTTAATAATGAAGTTTTATTAATTAATTTACGTATTTTGAATTAATCTTATTTGTAGATTTAATTTTTAGAAATTGGTATAAAATAATATTTTGTTTATAAAAAATAGTTTAATTTTTCTATGTATTATTAAAATCAAATATTTCACTTTATTTTGATTTATTTTTATGTATGGTTGTTTTAAAGTTAATGAAAAATAAATTTTTTTAAAATTATTTATTTATATATATATATCCATTTCTTCACGTCGTCACATTAAAAAGAGAGAAACAATAAATCACAATAGATTGAATCAAATGAGGTATATATCTTATGTTGTTGGAGGGAGATTGAACAGACGTATGCATTTTTACAACTATCAAGCTTTCTTTTTACTCATCACATCTTGTCAGTAAATGAATAAAATTAAGAATTATACATGAATTGTTGAGGTCGTAAATATCTATAAATTTACTGCCCTTGTTTGATCATCTTGGAGGTGTTTGGCAATAAAAGTTAATAAATTGTTTTCTTTCAAATTAAGAATCTTTAAAATAAAAGAAATTTGTTAGGAGGGAATGAATATTAAATTATAAATAAATCACTCTCTTACAGTATATATCATTGTTTAAGTATTAAAGGAATAGATATCTATATTTAATTAATATTTTTAAATATTCTTTCTTAAATTAGCTTAAACTGTTAGTCATAAGACACTTTTTAATATCATTACCTCCTTGGAAGATGATAATTGTCTTGTGAAATAATAGCTATAGTATATTCATATATAAATATCATTTTATTAGAAGCTATAAATTATTGTCTAAATGCGATATTGAAGAAAAAGCTTATAAATTTTTATAAAAAGGCAAAAATATTTAATTAATGATAATTTATTAAATATATTTCTTTATTTCAAGGTAAAGGATATTATTCTTTATTTAAATTATTTTTTCCTACCCTTAAATTATTTTTATTAAAACATAGCTTACCTACTATTTTTACCTTTCTTTCTTTATCTTAATATTCCCATAAGAAAAATTATTAAAATTTTAAGATATTCAATAAAGTTTTAGTTTAATTTAATACCATAACTTTTATCATAAATATTTATCTATAAAACTTCTAAATTTTTACGATACATCACTAAACACAAAGCTCTCATATAATATTTCAAAATATCCTCCGCTTTTTACAATAATATAAGTTGTTTCCATAATGTTTTGTTACAAATAATTGAATATTTGTCATCACAATGTAAGATATACTACTTAATTTCCATATCATGGCAATCATTATATTATAAACATATAAAACAAGACAATCATTTATGAAAACTGTCAACTTTTGACCAAATTTCAGTAATAAATGTAAAAGTAAAGCTTTAAGGCGGCCTTTTTGTTGTATCAACATCAGAAGGATGGGTATAAGAAAAAATTTTTATCTCTACATTTGTGCCAATGATTTACGATCATGATGTTTTATATGAATGGTTAGGGTCAAAATCAAATAGAGATGTAAGATATATCATATGTATATTAACTTTTCACGCTTCATATTCTTCTATCCAATTCTTATATTTATTTTCTTTTTGGGTTTTTATTTAAAATATATATGTATATATATATTTAAAATATTATAATTTCTCATCTTAACTTTCATCTTCATCTCATTTTTACAATTTCTTTTTCTTCAATACCACACATAAAAGACTTTTTTTCTATATTTACTACATTTAATCTAAAAAAATATATAAGGGCAAATTTTTTATATATATAATTGTAAATAATAAAAAAAAAACTATAAATAAATGAAATAACTCTTTCTTTTTATTTATTAACTTAATGTATTCCCATTTGTTAAATTAAAAATTGCTTTTATTTCTTTCCTTTCTCATTTCTTTTTTTATTGTTTTAAACTTATAAATTTTAAGAATTGTCATCATTTATTTTTTTAAATAACATTCTTATTCTTTTGTAAATCTATCTTCAATCAGCAAAATTAAAAAAAAAATCACCTCCTCTTTTCTTTATACCTCATTTATATATTAATTTTATCATATTATGGCATAGTTTTAACAAAAGTTGTATTCATATAATATATTATACAAACATTCTATTATACAAAATTTATACATTCTTTCATCGAATAATTATTTTCTTTTTTACAGATCTTCTTGTGTTATCAAATATAACTGAAAACACAAATATTTTTTTTATTTACATTATATTGCAATAAAAAAATTTATTTCTTTAAAAGATATACAAATATATAATATTAAAAATTCTTTCATTTGGAGGGATTAGACAAAATATTATTATTTGTGATCTTATCTTTTGATTAATACTTTTATTAATACTTTATTTTAATTGATACATACTTTACTTTTATTATTATTTATTTTATAAAAGTTAAAAGATTATATTTTGAGAGGAAGTATTTAAAAGAAAAGATAAAAAGGAAACAAATCATGAATTATATGATAAAATATTATGTCTTATTTATCTTTACTTTAATTATTAATGTTGGAGCAATAAAATGGCTGTAAGTTTTTTTTTAACATATAAGAATTATAAGTTAAATAATATATTTTATCTCTTATCTTATCATAAAATAATCAAATCTTGGTTAATTATATTGTTATTGTATATTATTATAATATTGTTATCATTTTTAGATCTGTTGGTGTTGGCTCAGAAGATCATCCAATAATATTAAAAAGTGCTAATGATTGCAAAAATATAAATGGATTAACAAAAAAACAGGTTAAATTTTGTAAAAAAAATTTAGATGCTATGACTTCTGTTGCTAGGGGAGCTGTCGAAGCTTACTCTGAATGTCAATTTCAGTTTCAAAGAAGAAGGTAACAAAAATATATATATATATTTTATTCTTTTTTATTTATTAAATATTCAGATGGAATTGCTCATTAATTGATCCAAGCACGAAAGAAGTATTTCCAGAAATTATTTTAAATAGTGCTATTCGTGAGACTGCTTTTGTACATGCAATCTCAGCTGCCGGTGTTGCATATAGAATCACTAGAGATTGTAGCAAAGGTTTAATGGATAGATGTGGTTGTGATATGAGTCAGAAAGGGTAAGAATATATCGTTGTTGTTTTTTTGATTATAAAATTAATAATAATAATTTTATAGAAAGGAAAGTTCAAATTATTATAATACAGATCAGATTAATACAAGAGGAGTAGCACCAAATACAAATAGTGGTGAAGGATATAATTGGAGGGGTTGCTCTGATAATGTACAATATGGTATTGGAGTTTCAAAAGAATTTGTTGATGGAGCTGAGAAAGGTAGAAATTTGTCTTCACAACAAATAATTATGAATTTACATAATAATAGAGCAGGAAGACAAATATTAGTTGATAGTATGAGAAAAATGTGCAAATGTCACGGAGTTTCGGGTTCCTGTGAAATGAAAACATGCTGGCAATCTTTACCAACATTTAGAGAAATTGGAAATATTATTAAAGATAAATTTGATGGAGCCACAGAAGTTAGAGTATCAAGAGAGGCAAATAAATATAGGCTAATAAGAAAAAATCCCATGTTTAAAAGACATACAAGTGTGGATTTAGTTTATATACATCCATCACCAGATTTTTGTAATCCTGATCCTTCACAGGGTGTATTTGGAACAACCGGAAGAATATGTAATATAACATCACAATCAGTAGATGGATGTGATCTTCTTTGTTGTAATAGAGGATATGATAGAAAAGTAGAGGTTAAGGAAGAAATGTGTAACTGTAAATTTCATTTTTGTTGTAAGGTAGAATGCCAAAAATGTAAACGAACAAGAGAAGTATATACTTGCCGATAAATTAATATATATGTTAAATTTATAGTACGCAAATTGGTTTCATTTTATTTTAACTTCAATTGTCCTTTTTTAAGTTTCTAAAATAGTTTTAAAACAGCAAAAGAGATGAATCTTTTGTGATATAAAAGTGTTAAAAGTACATTGTTAAAAATGTGGAGTTGATTAACTTTCTAAATAATAATATTGAAGTATTTAAATTATTTCCTTCCTTTTTTTGTTAATCTATCAATTTTTACCATATATTTTTTCAATTGTTTTTCAAGAATCATAAAAAATAATCATTTATTGAATACATTTAAAAGTTTATATTTGATGTATTTTTATAAATATATGATATTATTATAGGAACAGTCAATTAAGTTGATAAATTGCAATAATTTATGTTAAACATTAACCAATCATAACAACTTAAAGAGTAACCTTGAGAGGATTAATAATAAAAGTTTAATATTGGTTTTCTGATGCCATACATATAACGACATAAATAATAATTTTTCTCTTAGCAAACAATTTATTAATCTTTTTTAAAAACAAAATATTAAACATTACAAATTTTTAACATGAAATATACCTCATGCTGGTTGCTTAGAACCAATGAAATTTAATATCTGTATCTTTATAGGATGTATAGCAAATCTGATATTTAAGTGTCATCATTAGGTTACTTCCTGTAGCTATTTTCAGTCCCCCTCCTTTATCATTTAACTTCTTTAAATATTCTATCATAAAAGATATTTCCTCTCCCATCTTCTGAACAAATATTCAAAATGAATGAATTAAAGAATCTAGTCATAAACATTCTCTCTAATGATATAATGCTTTGTTTATGGATTCTACCAAAGTTATCATTGTTTAATTTATCCATATTGTTCTCATCTCCTTTTATCATAAACTTTATTCAAATGTATTATAAAAAAATATTTTATTAAACTCTATTACAATAGGATTATAATGTACCAGTTGATGTATGTATATATATCTTTACGAGAAAGTCAACAATTCATGTATATTCAATATAATAAAACTATTTATATTTTATATACATATATATATTTTTTTTTTAAATTTTAGTTTAATTATTTGAGAAAAGATTAAATTGTTTCTTTATATATATAAAGCATATATAATTAATATAATAGCTTCAATTTAAGAGAGATTTTAATTGTAAAAAAAATTAGCCCAATTATATGGTCACATTTAACAATATTAATTCTTCAATATTTCTATTTTATTAAAATAATCCTAATCAGTTGTAGTGAGGAATATAATGCATATAATATAAATTTTGTATCATTTGACTTTTCTATTACAATTATATTTATACCGAAGATGAGATAAAGGCCATGGCTTTGTAAATATACCAGAAATAAAAATTGTTTAATTAAATATAAGTGCCTATAATGTATGTCCTTATATTTTCATCATGAAGGTCAATTTGGGGCTTTTGATAGGAAAGTTTTATTTTTAAAAGAAATATAGAAAAAATATAATTGTTTGATGATTACACATATAGAATATATATTTCCCAAAATTTTATAAAAGCATTTGTAAAACAAAATCACTCTTTTTATCTATATTATAAAGATATATATATTTAATAACTTTTTACATCAATGTTTTGATGTTAATATTAGGAGGATAAAACGTTTTTCTATTAAACATACATACTCTATAACCATCTATTATATTTTTTGATACATACTATATATAACGCAGCAGGTGTGCTCCAGGTATCTCGAATGACATTTAAAACTGTATTTGGCTCCTCTCCTAAATGGCATCATCTTCTAGGTATATGTACACATCAACAAACAGCTTAATGGCGTGAGTCCAATATATTAAAACTATCTATCTAGCTTCTTCTTCATATTCCTTTTTAAAGTTATATTAATAATTTTAATGTTTATTTTAAATAGCATATTTTAAAATTTATTTAACACTTTATGTGATATATTATCAATTTGATGTTTAAAAAATTATTACATTTATAATATTTAAAAGCTAATGTTTAATGTTAATTATAAAATTGTGTGCCCTTTTTAGTAAATTTACAGTCCATCCTCATACGGTACATATACGTATATATACACATAAATATAAACATAATCTCTCACTTGATACTATTACTACTGTCCCAATTTAGCAATCATATAATTGTCAGTGGAGTTCATATATTTAATTTACATTTTAAAAAAGCATTTTACACTTCACTACCAACAAGGGTATTATTATCTCTTTCATACACCTCTTCATGTAATAATATGGGATCAAAAATGTTTATCAATTTTATATGCTTGTCGATAAAATCATTATTATCATTCTACTCTATCTGTTACATATTACATGTATTTCTTCCATCCTAGTGATCGCTCATCTTTTCATTATATTTTAGGGAGATGTCATGATTACATTGAGGATAGAATAAACTTTATTATTATTAAAACATATATCAACTCAATCCATTTTTCTCTAATTATAAATAATGATTGGTATTACTAATGTCTCATTATAATTTCTTCATAACAACATTTCCGCCTTTTTGAAGATTGCGCTTTTAAATTTACTATACATGATTATGAGGTAGAAGTGTTCTAATGTCATAAAAAGTGACAAAAGTCAATTTTTTCTTACATCCCTGCACGTCACATTACAAGGAATATTATTTAATAGTTTTAAGTACTATTTTTTATTTGAATAATCTTTCTTCAATCTTGAAATTGATGCGTATTAGTTTAAGATAAATACAAGTTGTAAGAAGCTTGTTTTCAATTTACCCCTATAAAATTTTAATAAATATTAAATTGAAAACAATTTACCTTGATCCGCTTATCTATATTATTATATTCTAATAGTCTTTCATGATAGCCATTTTAAAATGTCATATCGATAAGATAGCTTTTATCTAGTCCCAAAACACGATAAAAAAAAATAATTAAAAGTGTTATTTTACTTTATACCACCATATTTTATATCATTTATTCATGTGAGAATCTGTATTTTCTGTATAAAAATTTATTTTATTAAAGATTTATTACATTCAAATAATGTTAGATAGAATTTTTTATTATTATTGTTTACTGATTTATTTTTTTTTGACAATTCTCATTAATGAATTTTAAAGTCTTTATAATTCATAAATATATACATATATTTATTTATATATACACATATACATAATACTATAATTGTTCTATTCAAGTTGTTTCCGTATATATATATATATTTATAATAACAATACTAAAAAATTTCAAAGTAACTAGCGCAGTCACTTTATTTTAAGTATAAATAATAATAGAAAAACGATAAAAGAATGGTAATGATTAATGCTAACATATCATTTTTTTTGTATAATACAATTTGTATAAAAATAAAATAAAAAAAGGTCACTGTTAATGCTCTCATTACAAAGTATATGAGTGGGACTATTTTATTGTAATTTTGAGAAAATCTTCTTTTTTTNTTTTTTTCGGTTTGTATCATCTTTATCATGTAATTTAACACCTTTTGTTGACTGCATCAATGTATATAACATAAAAATTTATATAAATAAAGCATTTTAGATATTCTTTAGTATCTTGAAGTTTTGTATGTTACAATTTTAACTACTCTTTTATTGGAATTGTTTGATTATTATATACAAAATTTTTAATATAATATTCATTCATTTACGATCTATTATATTAATTCAACTATTCTTTTTAAAATTTTTAAAATAAATGGTAAAGTTAATTGTTTAGCTTTAAAAATGCAATGAAATCTTTTATGATTTCAGCTGTGAGTTAATTTCTGTGTCCACATCATCTATCCCCTATCTACAATTTAACTTCTCTTTTCCCTACTTTCGGCACATGTGGCTGTCTATTTATGAAGCATAGAACTTCTTTTAATTAAATCTCACTCTTCATATAAACTATGTACATCAATTTATTGTTTTAAAACATTTATTTACAAAATTAAGTAACTATCATTAGAAGCTTCAACTGTTAAATATATTTTTTTCACTTAACTTTTTTTCTCATCAATCAGATTGTTTTATAATTGATGTTAAGTCTTTCAGACGTATGTTTGTAAACTTTATAGTAAATATAATTCATGACGATTACATAGATAAAGATGCTAATGACTTTTTATACTCACCTAGGCATAAAATTTAATCATTTTTAATCATGTGCCTTTAAATCTTAACTTTTATCCATATCAAAATTTAAAAAGGCTTCAATTGCATGTTTACATTACAATTTATGTATATATTATAAGTATATCACTGCTTTTTGAATATGTTTCCCTTTTTAATCGACTTCTTTATGTAGTAGCTCTTCTCAGTTTTTTTATTTATTTAAGATTTCTTTATTCAATTGAACAGACACATACAACGGAGATCTTATGCGCAAATGTATTTCAATTGTTGTTTAGTCATATGTGTTGTATACAATTATTTTAAAGTTTTTGTTTATTGTCGTGAATTTAAGTCTCTTATTACCTTTAAATACATATTTTAATAATATTTCATAATTTTTATAGGACTTTTTTGATTATCTCTTCAAATAATCATCTAAATTAATATAAGTAACCTCTATTATTTTATTTAACATTTAAGAGGATGTCGGAAATGAAGGTTGAACATACTGTAGTGGATTCAAATATTGTTACAAGCCTCTTAAAAAATTCTGTCAATAACATCAAAAATGACAATCTCTCTAAAATCCCAGAGGAGAAGAGACAAAATGTAGATAAACAGACTAATAAAGATCATGATGTAAGCTAAATACTTTCTTTAAACTCTTAAAACTAATGGAAAATATTTTTTTATTTCAGGGAGACGATAGACATTCTTGTTCTGACTCATCTGATGCACGTCCAGAGTCAACTGAGAATGGGGAAAATAATAGAAATTTAATAATTAACTATCTCCCAACATCATTTAGAAATGAAGACTTGAGAGAATATTTTTCTCGATTTGGTCCCATAGAGTCATGTAAATTGATATGTGACAAAACAACAGGTAAATAATAAAAAAAAATTCATTAAAAATTCATTTATTTTTTTATTAATGAAAAAAGAAAAAANAATTAACAAAATTTTTAATTTAATCTCAATGTGTCTTTATTATTATGTTTAAAGTTTCATTTTAAAAAAAAGTTCTTTGTTTATTTTTCCATTTTTAGGTCAAAGTCTCGGTTATGGCTTTGTTCAATTTATTAACGCAAGTGATGCTAACACGGCACGTGAAAAATGTAATGAAGCAGTAATATTGGATAAAAAAATAAGGGTGTGTTTTTATTTCAATATTATTTATATATTTTAAAATTATATGTATAATAATGACACAAAGTTCTTATTTTTATTTAATTTTTTTTAAGCCTACTTTTTTAACTTTTCTTTGTTAGTTTAACTTTTTTTGTGTCTTTTTAAATCTCAAACAAACAACATCAACGAAAGTACTTATTTAACCTTATTATACAAATAAATATTATTTGTTGCTTAGGTCCTTGCCAATAATAATTTAAATGAAGTTGATTCTTTGCTTACACAAATTAACAACTTTATTGAAATTAATTAAATATTATACACTTAAATAAAATTAAACTTATTTTTTCTTTTTTAGGTATCTATTGCAAGACCATCAAGTGAACAGATAAAAGGAGCTAATCTTTATATTAGTGGACTATCAAAAGATATCTCTGAAGAACATTTAAGAGAAATGTTTAATAGATTTGGTGAAATAATAAATGCAAGAATTCTTAGAGATTCTGCAACAGGAAAAGTAAAAGGGGTTGGTTTTGTTCGATTTAATACAAAACGTGAAGCACAAGCTGCAATTGATGCAATGAATGGTTCACAACCACCACATGCAATTAAACCATTGAATGTTAAATTTGCAAACAGTGTTACAAATAGTGGACAACAAGCGACAACTACAGTTAATGGTTTGTCATTGGCACCAGCACCAAATATTGTTACACCACAAATCGTTGATCCATTCCTTATGCAGCAATTATTAAATGTTAGTTCATATATTAACGATCGAAATCTTATTGGTATATCTGATGCTGGTCCAATGAGAGCTTCTAAAAAATCAAATCATCGCAATAATCCTCTTGGACAAACAGCTGTAACAAATGCTACTACACAAAACCTTGTTTGGCCAAATCAACAATTATTATTAAATCAACAATTACCTGTACTTCAATATTTACAACCATCACCATTAGCTCAAGTTCAACAGTATGCTCCAATATATGGACAACAGAATGCAAATCTTTATGCGAATGCTACAGGATATTCCTATCCAAATCTAGGTGTACTTCCACAACAATTGCAAACAGTATCTAATCCTCTACCAAATGTAAATTTATTTCCATCTACAACAAGTGAACTTCAATTGAATTCTAGTTATAATTTATATAATGGAAAACTTAATTTTAATAATACTAAATAATATGATCTGGAGATGAAATGTATTAATGGGAGAAGACAAAATTTATTAACTTTTCATCACTTTTTTTATAAAAATATTTCAAAAATTTATTATATACTTCTTTTGAAGAGATTAGATTATAAGAAAATTTTGTCAATTGTTGTTTCCGGGTACAAACTGATATTACATTTTTTTTTTAAAATTTTTATCATATTTTATTGATATCAGTGTTCAGTATCTTTCTTAATATGATAAGCTTAAATCAAATTTCAATCGTCTACAAAATGTTTATTAATGATTTCACACCAAGGCAAACATAATATCATATTAAATGATTAGAATAATAGTTGCAACAATAAATAATTAACAGAAGATTAAACATTTTTAATACTTTTGCACATCATACATAAATTAACCCCTTTTCATTTTTATTGATTATGTATATAATAAGTTTTCTATTCATTTTTATTTAAAATAAAAGATACAAAATAATTATCCTTGTTATTTTTTCATTATGTAAAAAGTAAAAACAAAATAAAAAGGAAGTATTTCTTTTTCATTGTTCCTATTTTATTTACAACAATTTTAGGTCGTCATTAATTGTTATCTTAAATATTTATTGTGTCTTTTATAATAAATAATATTTTATAAGATAATAAAAAGGGGAAATTAGAAAATATGTGAATTAAGAAAATATTGAATATTATTTCATATTATTTTAGCTAACAAAACAACATCATCTTACATACATTTCCTAAAGACTTCCAACAACTTGGAGAAGTTTTGATATATAGACGCTTAAAAATGTTACCGTTGCATAGATACCACCAATTATTGAACACAACCGTAAAAAGAATTGAGACTTAGTTCTATAAGGAATAATATTATAATTTATATTTCTTAAACTTACAATGTACTTTCTTTAATTTCTATCACTGTCCCTGTTAATTCATAGTCAATAATAATTCCACCATGACTATGTACTTCTTCATCTGGTTCCCTCTTTATAGATGTTACAGCATATTGATATACTATAGATGAGGAAGAAAAAAGAGACCCATGATAAATTCTTGTTGGTATAACTTTTATTGAGTATGAATAAACAGTTTTACCACTCATAGATATTTCTTCAACACCTGCCAATGGTGTTATCATGCCTCCCGTTTTATCACCAAAAAATAAACTTTCTATTCTATGCGATGAATTTCCAGGTTTAACACTACCTTGCATATGTGCTATCATTCTTTCTAATTGATTATTGCCACCTCCTATAATAATACTTATACTTTCACTTTGCATTTTTTTTATTTCTAATTCCCCATGAATTCGACATGCTGTCCCTTCATCAGGATTATTAACACTATTTGATGAAATAACTTGAAACATTCCAATACCATTTCCAAACATTACTATTTGATTACCACCAAAGTTTGGAAATCCATCCAATACACCGTCTTTATTATCTGCACGTCCTTTTGCAAGTTCCCTCTCCTCCTCCTCTTGTTTTATATCAGCAGCTTCTCTAAGTTGTTGTTCTAAATGTGTATTGACATAATCTATATCATTAAGTTCATTAAAGCTGCTATCTTTATTATTATATTTTTTGCGATGTGCTTCTTGTAATACTTTCCAATATTTATATTCTGTCTCGGACAATTCAAAACGTGTTGGATCTTTATTAAGTGTTGGTGAATCTCCATCATCTTGATTAACACCAAATATTTGTGATACAACATTTGATTCTGGTAAGCTTAATTCAAAGTTTCCACATGATGTCGCTAGCTGCATATCCAATGTTAATTTTGGGAAACTTTAATAATAATATAATATATATCAATCAAAGTATAATAAAAATTTACCTTTCAGCATAATCGGCGGAATTCATTGAATATATATATTGCTTATGGCCATAATAACGATCATATGTATGACCTAGGATGAGAAAAATAATACATCCGATAACTAAAAAGCCAACTAAAAATATTCATATAAATTTATTATTTCAAGATTTTATGTATTATTACCAAATCCTTTAGCTGCATTTTTTTCCTCCTTTACTTTTTCTTCTACTTTATTAAAACTATCAAATTCTTGAATAACTTCTAAGAAACCGCGCCTTTTACGAAGTCCTTGTTCTGGTAGCTTCATAATAAAAATATTTTATATATGTATATATGCGTTCTCTGTAATTTCTTTTGATATATATATATAGATGTGGTATACTATTGATAAATTTAAATGTTTTGTTTATTTTGAGCAGATAAAATATATCATCCTATATAATGTAATGAGATGACTGACAGAGAAATGCGATGTTGGAGGTTAATTACTCTTACCCAGAAATTTTGTTTCTTACATTTATATTTTGGACTATCCTATATTCTCTTGTGTATGTAGATCAGTACATAATAAATATTACTTTCAATTACGATTTTATCAACAACCTTTTTATGATAAAAGGGAATAGAAAACGTGCATGGAAAGTATACTAACTATAAATAGTTGCATATAAATATTTTTACTTTTTATTTCCTTTTTAGCATCCATTATTACAACCAAATATTATATTTCCCTTCATAAAACATTTCAACATATCTTTATTCTTTGATTGTTTAAACATATATTATTTTCACCGTTATATATATATATATGCGCTATTTGTAAAATGCTTTTAAAATCTTACACAATATATATATATATGAAAATAAGATTTAAAAAAGATATAACATGTATATTTTTTGTTGTTTTCTCTAAAAATACACAAAAAGGCTATTTATAAAATGTCTTGAATATTGTTTATGTATTTATATATTATAGTTATATATTGTTTTTCTTGCTTCTCTCTCAGTAGTATTTCAAAATATTAAATATTTATGCTCCTCAATTTTTTGATAAATATTTAAGTAAAAGACTATAAACAGATAAAAAAATGTTTTTGAGGTTGAAAACTTTTGTTTAAAGAAATTTACGTCATTCTATCAAGGAAGAAAGGATGATGATTTTTTGTTATTAATCATCAAAAATAATTATTTTGAAAAGTATGAAACATTTACACGTAATTAAATTAAAATATTATTTAAGCCCTATCTTATGATATAATATAATTACATTCTTCCTCCTTCAAACAAATGTATTTAAAAAAAAAATAATATTGTTTTTTAAAGGGCGCACTCTTCCCTTTAAAATATTCACATTTTTATTTTTGTTTGTCTGTTCTACATTTCAAAATTCTTTTTCCTTTATGTATAATTTGTTATATTTTTTTTAGTCTCATGTATTTGTTACTTATGTTGGTACCTATGGTGCGAATAAAAATGTGACGTAGAGTTATGTGTAATATTATTATACAGCAATAATCTAAAAGTTAGATGGTAGAAGAATTTGTATAATTTATTTTACTGTACTCATATATATATATATATATAAGATTTTATTGTGGTGAACTCATTTTGTGATAATATTATTTTTTTTTATTATTCCTTTTCTTAACAAAGTAAAAATTAAAAAATTTGATTTTTACATTTTATGAACATGTATGTAAGAAAAAAATAGATACAGTATCATTAATATTATTATATGATTCCCTCAAACATTTTGTTATGGCTCGTCCTTTAAAATATTTTACAAACAATATCACGTTTTTAAAAAAGGAATGGCTATCAAATATGTCATTCTAATCACGTATAACAATTGTTTTATATTTTAACACAGTTTGTAATATAGAGGGTATAGATGTTCTTGTGTTGGTATGGCTTATCGAGGTTCTAAATTTAATAATATAATACATCGGGAACAGCAATATATATTTCATTCACTTAGAGAGAAATAGATTGATACATTCCAATATAATTTTTGCATTATTTTATATTTTATTTCATAAAATATATATATATATTTATATATTGCAAAATTATATACTTTCCCTCATTTATCTTAAATTTTGTTGCGATTTTTTTTGGGTGTTGTCTAAAGTTTTGTATTAAAATTATATTATTAAATATATATAGATGCGCACAGTTAAATTGAGTATATTACATTATTCGTATCATATACTATATATCTCTTTCTTTTGTTATAGTCTCTTAATTATTATTTTTTAAAAAGATATGTTAGAATAATCGCGTTTCATTCATATATCCCTGAGGTAACACATTTAAGATTATGTTGTTACCGAAAATGAGTTTGTTAGGTTAGCTATTTTATAAAGATGCTAGTAAGTTAGATAGACATAGAAGTACTTACATTTATTCTAATCATATTTAGTATGACAATTTCTTTATATTTAGCTACACTATCATTTAGTACTTATTCTTACTGGTCAAACTTTCGTTACACAATCTTATCTGCACAATAAAAGTTAGTATATGATCACAATTTCACAATATATATAATACATATATAATGTGTCGTGTTGTCAAGCGGTTAAAAAGTAATAGAGAGTGTGATTTTAAATTATCAATGCAAATTTGTAATATGCCTATATATTAGAGTATGGAATGTGTATCCTAATAAATAAATTCCTTATTCTAAAAGTTTGTTATTTATTGTGATTCTTTGTCTAGAATAAAAAAAAAAATTCAAATTGTAAATACTTTTTTAGTTGTTTTTACCTTGATTCTTTATATAAAAATAGGTGTATTTATTTAGTTGCTTTTTAATAATTGGAATACATATACATATCAAGGTGCTTTCTATCTATGTTTGATATATCATTTGTTGACATTTGTTTCATAATCGAGCACATTTGCTATTCTTTAATACCGATTTATTATATTAGTTTAATTTTCACACTAAGCAATATTATACGTATAAATACTTTAATTTCAGAGGACGTAAAAAAGGGCGCCATTAAAATAGCCCTTCTCCAAACTACGCGTTACCACTACTCAACATCTATTGTGGCAAACGGTTTAAACCTCTACTTATTCCAAAAAGATCTGGAATAACGTTTAAAGCCCTAAAGGCATATATATATCTCTATTCAGGTGAGATATTTAAAACGTTTATAAATCTTGCAAAAACCAGTTTAGCATTTCTATTATTGCCTAACTTTCTTTTTTGCCTTCATAATGCTCAATAGTTTCAAGTCTTCTTTAACTGACCCAAATCAAGGCTTTCAGCCATCTAATTCTTCTTTCGGAACAACTGTTGCACCGTAAGTTTTTGTTAGAAAAATAGTAACTAGATTATATATATATATACATTTTATAGATCTCCAAATATAACTGAAGATGATATTACAAAATCAAGTAAACTTTTTTATCCAAAACTTGATAGTTACTTCAGTACTAATATAAATGATGGAAAGCAAAATAAATGGGGTTTAAAAGAAGAATTGGGAGATGAAAGTTATTTTTATGAGAATGGGCATCCTTTTTTAACATTTTGTTCTGGTATTCTTCAAGGAAACACATTAAATTTTAACTATATGAATGGCCTTATGCATGAAAGCTCCCAAGAAAATAATAGCAGTTTCAAAAATAGTACAAATGAAACAATCTCTGATTTATATAATGAATCTTGTAATACTGAAAAGAATTTATATTTACCAAATTATACTGATCATTGTTTTAAAAATATGTTTTCTCATAGCAGTGATTCAGATCGTCAATCTTTAAATTTTAATAATACTTTCGGTTCTGGCAATTTTTTTATCAATCAATTATCTGCCGATCATAATAATATACAGTTTGATACGAATAATTATTTTGCGATGAGTGATTTGATGAAAAATGATGGTATTGATCGTTTAGACACAAATAAGGATGGAAATTATGATGTTTTAAGTTTAACTGATGAATTAAATATGATTAGATCAACATCGCAAGAAAATCTTAATCAACTTGCTTCTGAATACGGAACTGAACGTATGGATATTACTTCTGAACTTAAAAATAAGTTAAGAATGAATAAATCATCTTCCCCAACAAGAGATGCTTTTGCTATTTTTAATGATAATGCAGGAGACCATGATAATATAGCGACAACTGTAAACAATATAATAGATGATGATAAGAGTTGTGACTATGAATGGGATGAAGGGGTTGAAGATCCCAATGATGCTGAAGTTGAAGAGATACTTGAAAATTACGCAAATCAAAATGATTGTAATATGGATGGTGAAACTTTGACTAAGTATGATGAGAGGATTGAAATCAATGAAGATACTAATGTAGCTGTTCTCGACAATATTGGTCCCGTATTTATCAAGTCTGGTACTTCAAATGTTAAGTTTAAGACTACCAAACTTAAAGAAATTTGTGACAATGTGTTGCGTCAAAAAATTGCAGACAAACATGAAGATGAAAAAGTTGATAATTCGGTTAATAATGTTGGATCGATTGTTGATGATTGGGTTGAAATATCAGAATCATTAAATCAAAATTTAGCTCAACCTATGGAACATGATGATCTTCCAGAGCCATCTGTATTGTCCGATATTGAGATGCTTTTAGATGAGCCAGTTATGAAGAAACCAGCAATATGTCATAGTAATGATTCAAACAAAAAAAAATGTCTCCTTGTTAACTATCAAACATGGATAACATATATAAGTCTTTTGATACCAAGTGAAGTCGGCATACTTGATACTATTTCTTTAAACAAAGATTATTATATGTTAATATTTAATAAAGAGAATGAGGCTTCAAGAATGGGACATATTGCTCAAATTAAAGGCCTTTACGCCGAGACGTATGAAAGTATTAGAAATAGTTCTTACGATCAATGCAAGAAGAGATATTGGACACATCCAGATGTCTTAAAATGGTTATAAACTGTACATGAACAATGGATTTTAGAAAAATTTATTTTTTTTACTTGTTTTTATCTAAAAAATTAACGATTTTTTTTGACAACTACAAAATGAAAAAAAAAACAACAAAAAATTACAAAATTCAAAAAACCCAAAAAAATTCACAAATAAGAAAAATAATAATGTGCTGTCGTTTCGCGTCATTTTATATATATATATATATTTTTCAAGTTTTTTTTTAATTATTAACAAGTTACAGAAAACGAATTTATTAAACTTTTTTTGCAGTTTTAAATGAAAAAAAGATATGAAGATTGAGAAAAAGTATAATTATTGGAAACAATTGTCTTTCTGTATATATTAAATACGAATTATGTGGATATTTTTTTAAAACTACAGATTAAAAAAATTACAGCACCAATTGTTTTACAAAAATATAATTAAATACTTTTAAATATCAACCTCAATAATTAAGAAGATATTGTGAAATATACTTCTAAGAACATTACGTTATTTGATAATGTTTTAATCTTTGATATAGATATTATATTTAAAACTGCTTTTTTTTGTTTATTAAATATCTTTTAAATAAAAGTTATAAAAATAGCTATTTTTTTTATCTTATCAGTTGACAATCATGATAAATATTTATATTGTTGTCATAATATTAAAAAATGCATTCTCGTAAAAACTTTGATTTATAACTTCTTTATATGATATTTTAATGTGTAATATATTTTTAATAAGAAAAAAATTCATTATTACGGTAGTATGACTGATAGAAATATAATTATTATTAAGTATTTATTAAAACATCTACTTAGGTATGAATACGAGAACATAAAATTATTATTAGTGCATTATTATTAAATGATGACTTTATGAGAAGGTATATATCTTTTTATTATTATGTTTTTTGCGTCTATTTGCCGTAACTAGGTCCATAATCCGATCTACTGCCATATGACGTTCTAAATTCTCCTTCTGGTTCATATTGAGCATTCATTTGTTGAGGAATTCTTGGTTGAGCAGCATTAGGAGAAACCAATATAACAGAATCAATATTTTGACACACACATGTTCCTGGTTCTCCAGGTGGTCCTTGATTTCCTGGTGGACCTTCTGGACCTGGATATCCTTGTTCTCCTGGTTCTCCAGGAACTCCAGGCCATCCTCTTTCTCCTTGTAATCCTGTAAGTCCATTTCTTCCTGGTAATCCAGGAACTCCTGGTACTCCAATTGGTCCACTTGGACCTGGATCTCCTGGTGGTCCTTCACGAACTTCTCCTTCTGGTGTTTCTCCTTTATCTCCTGGAGCTCCTGGGCCACCTCTAAATCCTGGTGGTCCTTGTGGTCCTTGTTCTCCTGGTAATCCATCTTCACCATCTTTACCCTTTAATCCATGAGCTCCAACTGGACCTGGATCTCCTGGAAAACCTGGCCATCCTTTAATTCCTGGTGGTCCTTTAGGACATGGTCTACATGGTGGTGGTTCTCTTGCTGCATGAATTGGACATGTTTGATTTGGTGAGGTACCTGGCATTCCAGGTTTTCCTGCTTTTCCAGGAGTTCCTGGTTTACCTGGTTCTCCGGATGGCCCTCTTGGTCCAGGTGGACCTGGAATACAGCATCCAGGACATTCACTTTGAATAGGTGTACCAGTAACATCACTACGATAACCTTCATATGAACGTTTAGTTTTATTACTTGGTGCCCCAAATCCACCAAAAGCTAATTGATTAAGTGCTTCTTGATTAGATTTTTCACAAAATAGCATTTCTCTTTCGGCATAATCTACTGTTAGTTGTACATTATTATACATAACAGGTAATGTTAAACAAACAATTAATAAAGATAACAGACTATAAATAAAAATATTGATAAAAAATAAATAAGATTATAAAAATATACCTAAATGTTATTTGAATAATTGTAATAATCTTGTAAACTTTATCTTTTGTCGATATTTCTTCTACTTCTGTAGGTTTTCCATCTTTAATGCCGACAGCTAAAGCCATCATCTATAAGTAAAAAAATTATGATAAAAATAATAAATAATAAAAAGGAAAAATATTTATAAAAATGTAATTGAAATGTTAATTTTTATTAGAAACAGTTAAAGTTTATATTGATATTTATTTGATATAAAAAATCTAATATCAATATGAAATAAAATAGAAATATGGGGTATGAATGTAGATGATAAAGTCAAAAATAGCTTCTAATTAGATTGAAAACGGGGTCGTGTCTCTTTTGCCATCTAATATAGATGATATGAAAGAAAATATTGTATATAATTTAATAGTAGGTGTATGTAATATTATGATGAAAGAGAAGAAAAGGAACTTTAGATTTTAAGAAGAAATCAAGATATTTGTAATGCCTTCTATTGACAGATCTTAACAATGTCAAGTAACATTATATTTTAGAAGAATAATCAATGTAAAAAGTTTTATGTTACATATAAATATATATAGATAAGTTATAAATATTGTTAAAGTTATCTTTGAAGATATATTACAATACACATGTATGGAAGATAAAAGATTTCATTATAAGGAGGAACAACATAAAATTTAATTAAGTGTTGGGTATTTATATAAAATAAAGGCCAATAATGATAATTCAGCCGACATTGTGCCTTTTCAAGGCAAAACCTTAAATGTAACGATATACCTGCTTATCCATGATGTTAAAAAATATTTCTAATTATAATAAAAGAGCAATTGATTTATGTGTGATACCACATTATGGTGATAGGTACGATGACCTAATTAAATTAGGTAACGGCATATCTTTTCATGGTCATACATCTTTTGCTTCAAACCCCGACATTTACTGTATATTTTTTAAGTCTCCTGTTTTCGGTCAAGTTCACAAATACCAAGATAGATAAATTGTAAGTATATTCGTCTAATTAAATAGGTTAAAATTTTCAAAATTACAAAACTTTAAATTTTTTATTGTTTTTCAAGTTTTCAAAGAATTTAAAAATATGCTTAACATATAATTTAAAAATTTATATTTGCTCTAAATAAGAATAAAANTTTTTTTATCTTTCTAAGAAGATAGTGAATATGTTGACATTGAAAAGATTATTACCATTGTATTTGAATAAATATTTGCACTTTTAATAAAAATAACAATTAATTATTGTCAAATATTTAAAAATAGATAAAATTAATTATATTAATATAAAAATTTATTAAAAAAATTACCAGAACTATGAGATACGTACATGGTATAATGACTTATTAAAATTATTATGAGTTGTTAATGAGGGAAATAAAGAGAAGTTTTAGCTAAGTTTAATATCTGTTTCTAAAATAGTTGCCTGCGGAAGGACCGTAATTATCATTTGCGTTCATTTGACGGTTGTCTACTTGTGTGACTTCTTCTCGAGGTATTGAAGCAGGTCTACTTGCTGGTCTTTGTCCTTGTGTATCAGATATAACAACTTCTGTATCTTGACATACGCATGTTCCAGGCGTTCCGGTTGGTCCTGGTTCTCCTATTGGTCCTGGTGCTCCTGATGGACCTTGTGGACCTGGTGGCCCTGGTGGACCTGGCCATCCTTTCTCTCCTGGTGATCCTGGATATCCATCTTCACCTGGTGCTCCTGGATGTCCTGGTGGTCCCCATGGTCCTTGCTCACCTGGATCTCCTGGTGGTCCTGGAATAACGTGAGCTT
Source organism: Parastrongyloides trichosuri (assembly GCA_000941615.1). Classification (NCBI taxonomy): domain Eukaryota; kingdom Metazoa; phylum Nematoda; class Chromadorea; order Rhabditida; family Strongyloididae; genus Parastrongyloides; species Parastrongyloides trichosuri. Next base: position 1,577,801 of record LM523159.1, on the reverse strand, counting down.
CTGGTGTAATTCCTTTATCTCCTGGAGGTCCCATTTCTCCTGGTGGGCCTTGTGGTCCTGGAGGACCATCTTCACCTGGTTTTCCTGGTAATCCATCAAGACCTGGTCTTCCTGGAATACCTGGATCACCTGGATCTCCTGGGAAACCTGGATGTCCAGGAACACCTCTTGGTCCTTGTGGACATGGTAAACATGGTGGTGGTTCAAATACTCTTTCTGGAATACATGAAGCATTTGGTGTAATTCCTGGTCTTCCTGGTGCTCCATCTGGTCCTGGTGCACCTGGAATTCCTGGTAAACCTGGATCTCCAGTTGGTCCTCTTTCTCCTGGTATACAACAAGCTGGACATTCTTGGAAATGTGGAGTATTTGCTGCAATCATAGAAGCACCATATCCACCATATCCACCACGTTTAGTTCTATTTCCGTTTGATCCAATAAATTCACGTACATTACTTATTTCAATTTCAATATCAGCATTTGAAGCTTCACAATAAGCAAAATCTTGTTTACTAAATTCTGTTACAGAATGTGCATAATCATAAAGTGATGGAACTACTAGACATATAGCTAACAGAGATGAAATCGAAAGAATAGCAGATAAAGTAATTGTAATTCTATAGGCTTTTTCTTTTCCCTCATCTGTTATATCTAATTGATCTGTAGAATTGCTAAATCTTCTATGGCCAATAGAAACCTTCATTGGTTGATCTGTTGACTTCATGTCCAAATACTTTTGGACAATTTATTTGTTGGCCTTAAGAACTAAAAATAAAAAAGATAAAATAACGATTTAAAAATATATGTATGTTGAATATAAATTAATAATATTGTATAAATCTCGAATGAAAGAAATGATATATATTTACTATAGTATATGAAAATCTATGTTAAAATCATGATAAAAGACAAGGAAGGATAAATAATACAATGACCTAATAAGAGTAATAAGGTAAGGGCTTGACATGTGTATGGTTGGGATAAATTACCATTTCGTTACCTTTTTATCAAACTGTCAACCCATCTTGAAGATAGGTAGATATTTGATCAGTATAACAGTAATTAATTAATTAAAATACATTAATTTGTAAATAAAAGGTTATATTATATACCAAATTAGAGGCATGAGCTTCGTTGGTTTGTTGTGTTAAAGAGACTAAGATAAGGGTTAAAGGTATGTAACTTGAACCTTTCAACTTAACATGATTATGTTTTTATATATGCTTTTCATAGGTAATAATGTCTATTCATTGGTTAGTGACACATTAAAAAATTAACAAAATAGGTTAGTCTGTACAGGGTATTGGCAATCTTTCCAAACAATTGAGAAAATGAATTTGGAGTTGAAGAGTGGAGAAGTTAATTTATTGTGAAAATATAGTACGCATCAAAAAGGAAGACTGATAATCATCTTTTCTATGATATCTTATAAGACAAAAGATTTAAGTTATACGACAGTCAAGGATAAAAATGTAATCTGTTTCAATGTTACTTTTGCATTCCACCAAAGTATTTACGAACTTCTCTAATTACTTTAATTATTTATAACTTTAATGATGCATTTTTATAATATATTAAATGAATTTATTTTAATATAACATTAATTGAAATAAAAATAAAGGAATGTTTAGTTAAGCATGACCGAATAAAACAGAGCAGCATCCTATACGAATTATGTCACCACTTTTCAAGAGAACACTGGGAACATAGGCTTTTCTAACATTATGAAGTTTAAAGTATTCTTGACAAGGACAATTTGAATTTGAAGCACCTTTTCGTCTATTCTTACCTACACGAATTCCATTAACAAAAACAGGAACTCTTCCTATTACAAATAATTCATATTTTTTATACTGATTTATAAATTTTATATCTACCATTCTTTCTTTGAATTCTGTGCAATTATCATATGGAGGTCCATTAATTTTTACATCCAATCTTCCTTCTTCTGTTGATAAGTACAGCTGTCCATAATAAAAATATCTTATTGAAAAAGATTCACTAATAATAAATGCACTTAATGGAACTTTTAAAATAAATTCGCTTATAATAGATATCATTTTATTTTCATAAATTTGTTCTCCAGATTCATTTATTTCATCAAAAGGTATAACTTCATCTTCAATTAATTTAATTTTCTTTAATTGTTCATATTGATCATAAATGTTACCATTATCATCCTTAACTTTTTCCTTAAGTGATTTTCTATGTGCTTCATCAATGTTCTCAAAATGTTCCATTAACATACCAGAACTTCCTGTGTAAAATTTCTCAACATGAGATGGAACATTTGAACGAAAATTTCTTGGCTTTGCTAGTGGTTCTGGATCCTCTTCTCGTTTAATTTGTTTTACAGCATTATTAAATTCTATTTCAAATTCAACATCATTTGCGAAATCTCCTTCATTATATTTTTGAATGGCATCTAATACTCTATCATAAGAAAGTAAATTAGGTTCTTTCTTTGGCTCATTAATATGATAACCACAATTGAAGTCTCCAAGGGGTGCATATGTAAATGGTGGTGTAAGACAATCACAATGATATTGCCCTCTACAAAATGTACATTTCATCATATGTTTTATTTCAGTTTCTGGTTCATGACAAATGAAACAACATTTTCTAAAAGGACCATATAAACCTTGAGGATATAATGAATTTCTATACCAAACGTCATCATCTGATGAGTCAGAAAATGAGTCATCACTAAAATCAGCAGGTGTCTTTTGATGAACATCCCAAAATAAATGTTTATATTTGATATCAACAACATTTTTTTTTGAAAAATATTCATATTCCTTATTTTTAAGCAATATATCGTAAAAATTATTTTCATTAGACAATCCTTCTTTTTTCAATCTATTTTTTTCTGCTGTTGCCATCTTTCTTAATTCAAGAAGGTCGCTTTTTGTTAAACGTTTTGCCTCACATATTAAACACCTCCAAGGACGTTTTGGAAAAAAATATTGGTATAGGCGTACTGGATAACAGGTCCAATGATAGGCATTTCTACACCACCTGCATCTAAGAACTACATCTGATATTTCATTGCATACAACACATGGAGGTATACCACCTTTTTCATTTTCCTTAACAACACACGTATTAACATATTCTTTAGGTTTGGGAACTTTAACTTTTTTGAGATCTAATTTTTTAAACTCCTCTGCCATTGTTGCATCAATTGTATCTTTCTAAAAAAAATTAATAATTATTTTCTTTATTAATAATATTTACCTTTAATAGTTGATCAATATATTTATGAAATTTTTTAATTTCTTGATTTTCTTTATTACTTATCGTATCTTTTTTTGATGTACTTTTAAATGATGATAAAACATTTTCAGCATATGTTTGTACAGTTTTTCTTCTTCTTTTACCACTGATAATGTTATCAATATTTACATCAATATATTGATGTTCTGTAGTAATACGAGATGTATTTTTTTTAACAGTTTCCTCTTGTTTAACACCATCATCTTGAAAATTTTCAATTTGTTCATTCTCATCTTTTTTATTTTCTTTCTTTCTTAAAACTTTTTTATTCTTCTCAATATTAACATCAGTTTTGTTATTTTGTGATGATTTTGCTCCTCTTCTATTATATACTCGTTTTGGTTTTACATGTTCAATTTCACTGCTATCGTCATCATCTTTTGTACGTTTGATTGTCCTTCTAATTGAATTATTATCTTTTGTTGTTTTACATCTACCCTTAGTTGCTTTTTTATTATTCTCATCATCCATTAATTGATTCTCATCATCATATTTAACAATTGGTTTTCTATTTCTTCTTTTAACTCTCTCGTAAATTGAATCTCGTGTTGCTTCTTCAATTTCAGATTTGCTCATTTTAATATTTGATGGGCCAGCTAAATACAAAAATACAATAAATATATTACAAAATAAACTTACGTTCTGAAGCCATAGCAAAATCTTTCCATGAATCATTTTTTTCAATTGTACTAGTAAAATCAGTTTTTTTATTAACACCATTTTTCTCCATATTTCTTATATCTTCATTATCTTGATATGTTATCGATTTTAATATTATTTTCTTATTAATAAATATTTAAAATTAAGCTATAGAAATGTTAGTTACTACTCTAAAAAAAATATATTAGAATTAAATTAAATTAAATTACAAAAATCAGATATGCATGTTTCCAAATTACTACATCTTAACACTATTTTTAGCTTTCATTTTGTTAAATGCCGCGTTTTCTTGAGAAAAGAGTCTCACAGAGTTAGTGTTTCTTTTTATCAAAATAAGTTCTAATGTTTATCAATTAATTTTTTTGATACAGATTATTATATTTCATTGTAAATATTTATCTTCATTTATATGAAACAGTTTTGTATAAAGTATGTTAACAAATTGTGCTACATAAACATAGTTAGGGAAGCTAAATAAAAAATTGTAATAATCTATTTATTTAATAAAATAAATCTTTATAAAATGCCATTCTTTTTTAACAACCTTATTCCACATCTTCAGCATAAGAAAATGGATTTGGTGAGATGATAATTGTGAGTCATTATGCAGATTGTTTGGCTAGTTTACTTTGACTGTTCGATGTTATGTTTATTGTATAGTTAGGGTTAAGAATGGGTTTATATATAAAATTTGTACATATATACATTTTTAAATAATACTTGTTTTGTGACGTTACATTTGACATGACAAAGAAAATGGGCTAGATTATTATATATTTTTTTATAGTTAAACATGATTGATTTTAAGAAACAATTTTTGTAATTTTATTTTATTATTTTTGACTAAATATTTAGCTTTTATAAATTGTTTAAAACGATGTTTTTTAAACAATTAACGATTTATGGTATAAAATTTCATTACAAAATTTTGATTATTTAAATATCGATGATTTTTATTTTAAATTTATTATTATAACATTTTTCAGTAACTATGAATCGATTTAACGCCGTCGGTAGACCCATTATTCCAGCTAAACCATTAATTAAAGATGAAGATGATTGGGAAACTGATCCTGATTTTGTTAATGATGTCTCAGAAAAGGATAGTAGATGGGGATCAAAAACTGTTGAAGGTTCTGGAAGATTAGATACATTTGATGTTAATCAACTTAGAAATGAAGTTGTCCAAGCTGATGAGATTATTAAACAAAAGCAACTTGCTGCTATGCCTAAAGCAAGTGATGGTTATGGTGGAAAATTTGGTGTACAAAAAGATAGAGTTGATAACGTGAGTTTAAAATTATAATCATCTTATTCTTTGCATAATAATAATCTTTTAGTGCGCTGTTGATTTTTCCTATGATGGAAAAGTTGAAGCCCATGTTTCTCAAAAAGATTATAAAACTGGTTTTGGTGGTAAATTTGGAGTACAAAAAGACCGACAAGATAAGTCAGCTGCTACATGGGAAGAGAAATTTGAAGTTCCCAAACACGAATCACAAAAAGATTATAAACATGGTTTTGGTGGTCAGTTCGGTGTACAGAAAGATCGTCAAGACAAATCTGCTGTAGGATGGGATTCTCATGAACAGTTGCAATCTCATGAATCACAAAAAGATTACAAAAAAGGTTTTGGTGGTCAATTCGGTGTACAAAAAGATCGTCAAGATAAATGTGCTGTAGGATGGGATTCTCATGAGCAATTGCAATCTCACGAATCACAAAAGGATTACAAAAAAGGTTTTGGAGGACAGTTTGGTGTACAGAAGGATCGCCAAGACAAATCTGCTGTTGGATGGGATTCAAATCAAAAGGTTGAAGCACATGAATCTCAAACAGATTATAAGCAAGGATTCGGAGGTCAATTTGGTGTTCAGAAAGATCGCCAAGACAAATCTGCTGTAGGATGGGATTCACATGAACAATTGCAATCACATGAATCACAAAAAGATTACAAAAAAGGTTTTGATGCTCCAAAACGTATTGGAGGATTATCAAGTTTAAAGTCTAAATTTGAACAATTTCAAATGGGAGCTTCTAGTGACGATAAAGTTGCTCAGGAACGTGAGAAACGTCGTCTAGAAGATGAAGCATTAAAGAAGAGAGAAAGAGAACTAGCAGCTCAACGTGAAGCTAATGAAGCATTATCTATTAATGTTAAAGAGGAAATTAAAGAAGAAATATCAAATTCAAATAATTTCAAATCTTTCAAAGCTCCAGAAGTTATTATTAGCCCAACACCAAAGACAGTTACTTCAAATCATTTTGTTCAAGAGCCCAAAGTTATTCAACCTGTATCTCCTGTAGCTCCACCACCACAAGTAGTTCAGGAACCTGTTGTCGTAAGATCACAACCCTTAGTAAAAGAAGAAGAACCATATGTTCCAGCTCCAGCTCCAACTGGAAACTCTATTCTTGTCAATTCTTTACCAAAAAGACATACAGATTCATTTGATGAAGGATCAACAAATGATGATGAATGGGATGATAATAAAGTTGAGTCATTAATAACCAAAGTACCAGCACCATCATATTCTATTCCTGAGGATAATATGATAAAAGAACAAATTTACAATATCGATCCTCCAGTTCCTATTCCATCAATGATGAATAATGGTGTAACAGCAATAGCTTTATTTGAGTATGAGAAACAAGATGAAGATGAGATTGGATTTGAGGCAGATGAGGTTATTACAAATATTGAAAAAGTTGATGTTGGTTGGTGGCGTGGAACTTGCAAAGGACAGACTGGTCTTTTTCCAGCAAATTATGTTAAAGAGCAATAAAAATGTTGCCTAATTTATTTATCATTTTTATATTAATTTAAAAATTTATCAATAACATTTAAACACACAATCATATACGACTATCTACCCTTGAGATAATACATATGTTATTTTTGGAATGAAAACATAAAAATTATAGATATTTTTTAATTTTTTATATTTAAATGTGTCTTGAAATGAAAAAAATTTAAAAGTCTATTTTGTCATACACATTAAATAATTAAAAAAATGTTTATATTTCATATCATCTATTGAAATAGTTGTAACTATAGAGAGAACCTATTTTGTTTCTTTTTATATGTTTATATAACAATTCTTAATGATTGTATAATTGACATAAATAGATATGTTTTGTTCATTTTTTTTGTTGTTTTAAAATTCAATCATACTTTAAAAATATTTAATGTATAAAAAGAAACATGCGATAATATATATTATTTTTACCTATATTATTTATAGAAACTTTAATAAAATATTTAAGTATATGTGTATATATATAAATTTAAAAATATTAAGAAAAATGGTTAAAAGTTTATATGTAATAATAATAATAATATTGTGTTGTCGGAATTTGTTGGCATATCTAAATAATTTTATGCCATTCTTTAAAGAAAATTTTTTTTCGGTGATACGGAAAAATTGGGCATATTTTAACCAAAAATTTTATGCTTTTTAACTTTATTTTATAATTTCTTTACTTTTAAATATAAGTAATAAATTTTTAAAGAAAAACAAAAATTTATATTTTCTTTTCATTCATTTTCAATATTACTATTATTATTTAATGATGTGTATATACATGAATATTTTTATTCTTTTTTATTTACATATATTTTTTAGATGGCATCTTCTACAATATCACATATTCCCGGTAATATTTCTGAAAAAAATTTCGATGTTGATAATTTGGAACGAGGATGTTTAATATTTAATGCGCAATTTGAAAGTGGTAATTTGGGTAGAGTTGATATCGTAAATAAAAATGAATATGATTTGTTCATAAGGCCAGATACATATAATGATAGGCAAAGAGTATGGTTTAATTTTCAAGTACGTAACGCAATACCAAATCAAAAAGTTATATTTAATTTAAGAAATTTATCTAAAAAAAATGTGTTATTTAAAAAAGGAGTAGCAACTCCTGTTGTCAAGGAACCAGGTTCTGATATGTGGTAAGAGTCTTTTTATTATTATTTATTTTTGATAAAAATATATTTAGGAAAAGATTTAAAAATTCAAGAATATTTTACACAGAAAATGTTCCAACAGACAATCCTAATGTAACAACAAACTGTTTAACTATTTATTATCAATTTAAAAATGAAAATTCCTATCAATTTGCTTATTGTATTCCATATACATATACAAAACTTCAATCATTTCTTCATGAAAAAGAAATTGAATGTTCCAGCATATTCAGAAGGCAAATTATTGGTAAATCTATACTTCAGAATAATATAGATCTTATAACCATAACAAATAATGTAAATAATTTACCCAAAAAGCAAAAAATTGTTGTTATTAGTGCACGAGTACATCCTGGTGAGACTCCTTCCTCTTTTGCTATGCATGGATTGCTTGACTTTTTATGTAGTAATGATAGTTGTGCAGTGGAATTAAGAAATGAATATGTATTTAAAATTATTCCAATGTTGAATCCTGATGGTGTAATCTTAGGAAATTATAGGTAGAAAAACAATTATTTTCAAATATTTAAATTAATATAATTTGTAGATCTGATTGTTTAGGGCAAGATTTAAATAGACAATATATAGATCCACATCATTGGGCCACATCAACAATATACTGCATCAAAAATCTTGTTACTCAATATGCTAATGACTCAGTATGTTATTTTTTTTATTACTATTTTTAAAAAGTAATACATTATTTATAGAATATAGAGTTACAATTCTGTATAGACATCCATGCTCATTCACAGAAAACAAATAGTTTCTGTATAGGAAATATTATTTCAAAAGATATGAAAAATTGTGACTATCAATTAATATTTCCTTATATGATGTCAGAAAATACTGGAGAGTATTCATTATCAAATACAGTCTTTGACATGGAAGATAAAAAGGAAGGAACCTTCAGAAGAGTTCTAGCTTCAATTGTCCCTGACACTTGCTTTGTTTATACATATGAAATATCTTATTTTTCTTACAATGAATTAGATGAAGGAGATAGTAGTTTATGTATTAATTATACCCAAAATGACTTTGAAAATTGTGGAAAAAATATATGTTTGGCTGTGTATAAATATAATGAATTGAAATGCCATAGAAGAACATTTGAGATGGATAGATCTTTTGAGTCTTTTTTAAGTACCAGAGCATTAAATGACTTCAAAAAGTTAGGTAAGACGAGTGTTAAAAGAAGAATTACAAAATAAAAAAAATTTTACAAGAAGAAAAGAAGAATAACTATAATATTTTTAAATTTTTATAAAAAGATTAAGATATAATTGCTACTTTATGATTTATGGTGTAATAAAAAATTATATATTTTATTTTTATCAATAAAAATAACAATAGAGAAGCAAGGATAGTTATAAAAGAATAAATGATAAATGAATAGTAATTAATTATAACCTAATTTTATGGTTAAAAACTTTTTTGTAAGAAATTTTAATTCTTTATGACCAGGCAATTAAGTGTTGCTATTATTGGTTTTTATTAAAGAAGTTATTTATAATAATAGAATTCTTTCTAATTGTTATTTTCTGTCCCGTCTCGTTACAAGAACTTTAAAACCTAGAGTGACTTTTGTAAAAGCATTTGAGGTCAAAACCTTTTGTTATTATTATTATGCCAACCTACCAATACTTTTATTAAATGGCTTTACTTGCATGATGACTTCTTACTTGTCTTTTTTTTGATCTAAAGAAGAGATAATTACTTATTTCAAAGTTTTTAAGAATTTTAAACTTGTTACACTAAAATCATTCTCATGAACTTTTATACTCTTTTGTCTTTCAGCTTGAATAAACATAAACTTTAAAGAGTGATTGTCTTACCAAAATAATTTAGTTTACTTATATTAGTAAAAGATAAACATTGTATGGATATTTCTTACTTTTATTTATATATAAGTTCACATATATTTCTATCTATTTATTTCGTTTTATATTATAATTACTATTTTATGTTGTGATTTATTATAGCAACAATGTTTAAATGTATTATCATATTTTTAATTCCTCTTATATATGGTAATATATATTTTGAAGATAATTTTGACCCTTCTAATCAAATAATTGGTATGTTTTTTATAGCTTTATTTAATTATATATATTATAGGATCACCAATTATTCAATGTACACCTGAAAAAGTAAAATTTTCTATTGAAACATTGAAACCATTTTATGGAAAAATATATGTAAAAGGAGAATTTAATAAAAAGCAATGTGGAAGAAGTTTTTCTTCTAATCCTCGTATGTTTTTTAATAATAAAAAAATTTATTATTTTTTAAAGATGATGAATATTATGGATCAGAATATAAGGAGCAAATAAATGAAGAAAATTCATTTTTAGGAATTTCTCAATTAATTAAAAAAAATAATAATTTTGAATACAATGTTTTTCAACCTGATAAACTTACAGATAGCAACCAACCATTAATATTTAATAAAGTAAAACATACATATCCACCAATGGGTGATGGATATTATAGTAGATCATTTGGTAGAGCTAAAGAATGTCCCATTGTATGTCCAATTTGTGAAGCATGTAACTGTGGAGGAAGAAATAGACGAAGTACAAGTTATTGGAATGATTTGGTAATTCCTATCAATGAATGTTTTTCAAAAAGAAATTCACAAATCGAACCTGCTGCAGAAACAGTTGTTTTTAATGTTATTGTAACATTTCATAAAAATTTTATCACAAAATTAGACAAATCATATCAAATTATTTGTGCTTATCCAGAAATTTCAAGGACTGTTGATACTCAAATTGATGTTAGTGCTCCAAAAGCTAAAGACATATCAATTATTGTTAATCCTCCAAAGTGTTCATACTCTCTTAAAGATAAAAATCACAATTTGGTTAGACATGTAAATATTGGAGATGAGATTATTCATGAGTGGAATTGTGAAAGTGAAAGCAAAGATGTATATGTTATGGTTGTTAAAAATTGTTATGTAGAAGATGGAAATGGAAGGAAAGAATTAGTTATAGATGACCGAGGTTGTTCTCTAGATGATAATGTTCTTAAAACTCCAGTTTATAGTGATAATCGTTTAAAAGCCGTTGTGAAATCGTATGTTTTTAAATTTCCAGATCGCCAATATGTAGATTTTCAATGTAGTATAAGTATTTGTGCAAATCATGAACAAGATTGTTCTAATATAAGTGTAAGTTATCTTTTATCAATTATTTAAATTTATTATCTTTATAGCCTCCAATATGTGATGACTCTGTCCGAAGACATAAAAGAAATATATTAAATGAATCAGAAATCAATACGTTAGATATTCATTTACATTCGCAAACATTAACAGTTCTTGAAACAAATAAACGACTTAATGCTGAACCACCAGAAGCTTTACCATTAGAATTTTCAAAAATAAATGATTTTCCTGTTGAATTATGTATTTCATTCATAAGTTTTGGTCTCCTAATAGCTTCAGGAACATTCTTATTTACAGTCCTTAGTATGACTATTGTAACATTAAAATTTTTTAAATATTTTATTTAATTTTTATACAAAATAAAGTGTCTCAATTTTTGAATTTATTTATCAAAATGGTATAATGTCTCTGATAAAAAATATAACCACCTGTCTCGCGTGGATAATAATTAAAATTTATATATGTGATAAAATAAATGTTTAATTATTATTAAAAGTAACATTTGCATTATTTTTTTCATTTTTCCTTTTTATAATATGATTTTTTGTTAAAATTAAAATTGATTTTGAATTTTTTAAATCAACTTTTCGATTTTCAATAAACCTTCTATATTTAAATTTCTTTAAACCAACATACATTTTTTCAATTGGATACCATAATAAATTGGTAAAATTTTTAAATGGACTAGCTGTCCAAAATTGATGCCAAAGAATAATATGTTGTTTCTTTAATGTACTTAAACGATATATAATTAATATTGGCTGGACTATAGGATTGATAAGGAATAATATAGAATACATTTGATAAAACATTGCATGTTCTGCTAATTCAAAAGTTCTCTTGTTTGGAGCCGGATTTCCTTTAGATAATATTAGTTGCATCATTTCATAATCACAAAACGCATTAGATATCATGTATGTTATGTATCCTCCTACCAATGTTTCAACAGCATGTTTTAAATCTAAAAAATATAATAAATAATATTTTTAATAAATAATAATAAATTACCTTTATCTTTTGATATACATTCATTCATATTTGAAGTTCTCGTTTCGATTTTATAATAGAAAAGAAATATTATGGTTAGAAGGGTGTATACAATAAGAAATGAAAATGAAGTCCAAGAATACAATGTGATTCCAAACTGTGCATCAAGTAATACTTCAGAAGAATCACAAAGTTTTTCATAAAATACAGTCAAATCTGATACATTATTTATTTCTGCTACAAATTTTTTAATTTTATCATAAGTAAATATACTTGAAAGAATGAATAAAATTAGAATTCCTAGACCAAAAAGAACAGAAATTAAAAATGTCATTGATAAATTGTAATATTTCTTTTCCTTCTGTTTTCCTTGTTTTAAATAAAGTATATCAGCAAAAGTATTTACCATAATTACAAATCCTATAATACATGTCAATTGTGTTGTACATCTAAAAATTGTTTCTTCTGTAGCAATAGTTATACCAGATTCATTGAACGTATAAAAAAGTGCCCAAATATTTAGTATAAAAGTTTCATTAACAATACTTATCCCAGGATCATCATATCCATAGTCATGAATTTCATGAGATAAGTAATCATTACTTGTAAATTGTCTAAAGTTGTGGTATAGTTTTGTTAGTAAAAATATAATATAAGCAGTAACAAAGCATGTAATTAAAATTCTATATTCTAAATTTAATTTTTTCCAACTTTTTTTAATTAAAAACGAAATATAAAAATTAACTAAAAATCCAATTAATATCAATATTACAGTAATTATTGTTCTATAATAATTATACTCAACAAAAACACGAAATCTTTTTCTTTTAGGATTCGTTTCTTCAGTGGTTAGATTACATTGGATGTGTCTAGAATTAAAAAAAAAGGATAAATATTTTTCTATTACAAGGTTACCTTTCAATATTGTTATTGATATTATCTTCAACGAAATCACATTTTGTAGAAAACATTTTTTCTGCTTGAATAGCTGTAATTGGAAAAGAATTAAGTACATATGAAGATCCAAGGATACGACGAGCTTCCAAAGAATGTTTAATATATTTTGTAACTTCATAACCTTTTCTACGCTTTATAACTTCATTATTAAGCCATATTAATTTAATTAATTTTTCAGAAAAATTCATTTTTTTATAATTTGCATAAACATCATTTGAAAAAATAGCTTCGACAGTATCATCATTATCGTTACTAGAATTTTTAGTAGATAAATTTTCATCATAAAGAGTTGATAATGTACCCCAAGTTTTCATAAAATCTTCTGTCTTTAAAGATTCATCACAAATGCGATATCCAAAAAAATCATAAATTGGTACTTTATCCATTGTTAATTTACACTTTTCTTTATTTTTATCTTCAATTGTTTTACAAAAATGAATTTTTTGTTCACCTTCATTGTTATAAAGAAAGTTATATATATTTTGAGAAAAAATTTGATCTTCAGGAAAGTTTTTAATTGATACATTTTTATATTCCTTACAACTAAAAAGAGCAGCTTCTTTAAGATAACCTTCCATGAATATTTTTGACTTGCTTATAATGTTTTGTGTATTTTGCTTGTATTTACCAGCACTTTTTTTGTTAATATTATTATATCTTTTCCAAAATTTGTTATATAGATCACATATACGATGATATTTTAATTGAAATAATAATTTGAATGGTTTAGTTACTTTACTTTTATGACAATCAGCTTTGTTTTTATGAAAAACTTTAATATAATCAACAAGAATTTTTTGATTTAGCCTTTAAAAATGATATATAAAATTTGGAATAAAAAACTTACTTAGAACATTCTTCTGGTATACTTTTAATTGTAATATTATTTTCTCCATTGATAATATTAAAAATCAAGACTAAAGAGAGAAATATAAATATATTCATTATATTTTAACAAAAGTCAGTTTAATAAATATGAATCCAATTAAATTATTATTTTTTGCAACCATTTGATATAAATATCACTTTAAACTTTATAATTTTAATAATTTAAAATGTTTTTATAAAACGGTATTTATAACTTTGGTTGAGTAATTTTTTTATATAATTTTTATGTATTTGAAATTAAATATATTTTAAAGATAAATTTTTAAAAAATTTATTTAATATATAATATTATGGAAAGATGAGTAAATTAATGATAATTAATTTAATGTACCTTTCCTTTATAAACGAAATTCAAGTTCATCATCAAGTGAGCTATCATATGAAGAATAACCATCTTCACTAAATAAACTGAGTTCCTCAGCCAAAGCATCCAAATCTACGTCATCTAAATCAGAATTTGTTGAGAAATCATCGTCTGAATCAAATATAAAGTGTCTTGGTAATTCATATCTTAAAAATCTTCTCTCAAAAAATCTTGGAGGGAGAACTCTAAGTTGCATAAAACTACCCGGATATGAATGATATAAAAATCCTTTAAGTATAGCATACAAATATTCTCTTGTAAATTCGTCTGTATTATTTTCGTCAACTTGTTTTTGATAATAAATGTTATCAAGTACGAGAACAGCCGAGTTAAGAAAATTTAAACAGAGCACAATCACATTAATATTTGGATTTTTTAATGTCATACAATATGTTGCGGCCTAAAAAAGTTATTATAAATTTATTAAGACTACTTACAATTATTGTTTGCAATATTGGTCCCAAAGTAAATCCTTCCTTGATAAATTCCCAAACGATTGATTCCCCTGTGGACCATCTTACGAGTTTGCGAGTTAAAATAAATCTTAAAAATGTCAACATAAAATCAATAACGAAAAGTGAATAAGAAGCAAAAAACATAGCTCCAACAAAAAATCCACTAAGTAGAGTTCTTTCATGATTCTCAGGTAGTTTTTCTATAACGTTTGTAATGGCACTACAAAAGAATGATAATGATCCAGAGTAGATAAATACTTGGCAAAGTTTAATAACCCAAGCAACGTCTGCGACGCTGAATTTCATCTTTAATTTTTGAAATATATGAAAAACTGAAAATAAATTTTTTATTGTTCATATATAAGATCAATCAATTTAGATATATGTTTATCTCAGAATTTGGGAAACGTAACATTAATTCTATTATCAATTTTTCTCATTTGATGATGCTTCATCTACAATATTAAAACAACAAATATATACATCAATTATCACTAGAAAAAAAAATACCAATATCAAATGAGAATTATAACGTGGAAAGGAACAATAAATTTTTAATAAATGGCTTAATATAACATATATACCATGAAAAATATATTTATAAGAGATGAATACTTCGTGAGTATATATATACAAGTACATTTACGTAATTAGATAGTAGATTATAAAAAACTAATAATTAATTGGCTTTCGATATAAATTTGTTTAGAAGTGTATTACATTATGTGATATAATGTTAATTGTACTTTTTTTCATATAAATAATTATAATAATGCTACCTATAAAAAAAATATAGCTTAAAAAGAATTGATACGATTAATAAAAAAAAAGGCAATCATAGCAAAAAAAATATAAAATGATTTGAAACATATTATATGAATATATTTAAAATCAGATTGAATTAAAGGTGTGTATCTCAACACCTTTTAAATGTGTTTATTATTTTTCTGATTAAGATAACATTTTTGGGAAAAAATACAAAATACAATGGTGATTGTTGCAATCTTATATAATAGAAAAGAAATTTAATAAAAAAATAATTCACATTTAATGTTGTGTGTATATATTTTATAATTATGGAAGAGAATTACGTTTTAGGAATTATTTCATAATATTATACACTCTTCTTTATCATTTGCTCCCTAATAAAACGTAATGAGAAGGTTTATAACACACCAATAAAAAAAATGATTGAGAGAAAGGTGCTAAAGTGCATCATTATGATCTGGGAATATTTTTCTATTTAGTAGAAATGAGCAGCAAGCATTTCAGGATTGACATTATCATCATCTTCCTCTTCAATGTATCCATTTCTTCTATGAGTGGTTGAAACAATTTTAATGTTGGTAATACGCCAAAAAATTGCAGGATATTTTTCTCTTAAAAAATATGAATCCATATAATAATTTGAGAGAAGTAAAGTTGGATCAATGTAGTGTTTCTTAAAAATGTAAATCAAAGCAAATATTAAAATGACAATTATTATTAAAAGTATTGGATGTACTCTATCCATGTAAAGAGAAACTCCTAAAACAAGTGCACTACCAATCTAAAAAAGATATTATTAATAACAAAGTTAATAATTGAACTTACATAAAGAACAAATGTTTGGAAGCAAAACCATAAACAATATTTCAAATATTCCTTTAAAATATTTTCACATGGATTGTAAAATTTATTGGTTTCCAAAAGAAATGAAAATTTGAGAGAGTTAATGATATTAACTAATATAAATATACAAATACTTTCGACCAAACGATTAAAACGAAATGAGAATTTGTCACTCATAAAATCAAATTCATTATTCATATCTTTTGTTGGGGAAGAATTGTCAATAAGTAAGTTAGCAATTCCAAATGCAATAAGAAATTGTTGGATCAAGATACAAATGAGATAAGCAACACCAACATTAAGTTCGTAGAAGAATGTTGTAAAAAAATTATAAACGTCGAAAAACATTTCAAATTTCTGAAAATAAAAATGATTACTAAAATATTCATATTAAAATGATTTTGGTCAATATATAAAATAAATTTGAAAGAAATCACATAAGCTTTTAGTTCATAGTAAAAGGGCTATTAAGAAAAATGTACAATATAAAATAAAAAAGTGATATCTTCCTTGATATAATATTAAAATAAAAGGTCTTTCTGTAATAACATAAATTATGAAATCTTAACATAGTTTGCTTTCTACTTTATAAATATTATATAAAAATAAAAAAAGATGCTATTGGTTTTGTTTTTAAACTATCTACCAATATATGTGTGTATATGTATAAATATGTATAAAATATATAAATTAACAAAAGAGTGTATTAAATGTATGACGATTAAGAAAGTGTGATTATTATTTATCACATATATGAGAGGCGTTAAATAAAGAATATTATTATATATTTATGGCCATTTAATGATTTTGGAAGAAAATAATGATACAATAATATACAAAATATATTAGATAATAAAATTTATTTTTAAATGTAAAAGAAATATGTTAAAGAATAAAAATTTTTTACTTAAAATTTTCTTTTTTTTATAGAGGTAATAAATTTAAAAAAATATCAGAATCTTTAATCTTTCAATATTTGATTTATTTGATAAAATTTAGAAAATCATTTCTTTGCAAGAAAAATCAAAAAACTTTTAAAAATTATAAAAATGTTTTTTTTATTTTATAAAAAAATAATTAATGATAAATTAAATTATTTTAATTTATTCAACTATTAATTTTATATTATTCATGTATCTTTTAAAAGTTTAGCATCTTCAAAACATATTTCATTGGAATATTGTAGTAATATAGCAATATTCTATTTTTAAATCTTTTTTACTCCATTTTAATATTCTACCTACATTATTCGTTATATTATTCCTTTTTTTCATTAATAACCATTTCCTTAATGATTTAATATGTAAAATCGCATATATGGACACCAGTCAGTGTCATAGAATAGATAAAAAGTTAAAAATTTAAATTATTTAATTCATTTTTCATTCAAACAATTTTTTTATAGTTATGATATTCAAAAATAATTTGTATTATTATTGTTATAAATTTATATTGATAAAAAATTATATTAATTCATTTTTAATTTCGTTGAAAATATATTTTGCAACTTTTCTATTGAGATGTTAAGATTCATTTTGTTAAGTTGAAAAATATCATTTTTTAAAATCTTACCGAAAAACAATATGAAAATTCAATTTTATAAGAACAAAAATAGGAACATTCTTTTTAATATTTTAATAATGAACGTATCATCTACAGAAGAAAATAAGTTTTTTTTTTTGATTGGAAGCAATTGAAAAAGTTTATATTTTAATTACACAGTTTCATTATAATTGAAATTATAGAAAATTAATAATCAACATTATTTTTTTAAAAAATTATGTAATATTACATTCAATTTTGAATTTTAAATTTTGAAAACATAATGTATACTTCAGTAGAAAAATATTATTTAAACAATAAAATAAAAATTATATTTTATATTTAACTACACAAAAAAAAACATATTTAAAAATTTTAAGATATTTATCAAAAAAACTTTTATGCAATTATTTGATTGTTATTGAAAATAAGTAATTAATTATTATTAATATTAATACTTATCAGAAATTTTTTAATCAAATTATTCATTGTGTAAATAAAAGATTTTTAATATTAATATTCTTTTTTATAGATTTATATATTCATTTTATCAATAAAACACATCAAAAAGTTAATCAAAACAAAAAATCTTTTTATACCATTTTATTTAATCTCGTCATAGTATAATAATAATTCATTAAATAATCTCTATGAAATATAAAATAACAAATAAGGAACAAATATCTGTATATATAATGACTATGTTAGTATAGCTTGTTTTTATTTTTATAAAAGTTGAAAATATTATATAATTTAACTCTTTCTTTTTTAATAATAAAGTTCTATAAATTTTAAAAGCTGGTAGTAGTAATAAAAAATAGAGAGAGTAATAATATTATATATATTCAAAAATGTTTTAAAAGGAATAGTCATTTTCATTTATATAATATCAATAAATATTTATACCTTTTTCTTTTTTTGCCACATTTAGTGCTAGATCCTTTACACTTTTTTTAAGTCTTTCTTGTATTATTTTTTTTAAACCTGTAATGGTGTGCTTGTAAAATGTGTGTATATTTTTAATCATAAAAAACATTTAAAACTACAATTTCTCCTGTTGAAAATGTTTGTGTACTCATTTCACGCATTACCGGTTTTGTTTGAGTCATTGGAGATGTTATTGATGATTGGCGATTTAAATTTATATTGTTGTTTATTGTGTTTTGATTATCTCCACTTGTTTCAGATTTAGCTGACTGTATATTAACAGTATTTCCTTTTTTTGGTGATTTAATATTAAGAGAATTATTATATCCATTTATTTGATTTGTAATTGCAGTGTTTAATCCATTACCATTGACTATTGGTTGTATTTTAACTGGTGAAGCTAAAAGTGCTTCTACACATTTCTCTTCTAACAATTCTTGGCATTGTGGTGGAATTTGTTGACTTAGTATTCTATACATTGCCGTTAAAAGACAATGACATTCTTCAACAACACTTAACATCATTTCATCATTGATTGGTCTTTGATCCCATTTTGGAGTTTGAGATAATTTTCTTGGAGTTATATCAGACATCATTATAGATTGGGGATAATAAACCCGTTGTAAATTTAAAAATGATATGGCTCGTAAGTCAGAAAATGATTTACCAAATTTTTCATGCTGAATAACAGAATGAGCAATTTGTGTATCAAACACTTTTTGTATTTGTACATCATATGATTGAAATAGTAAACTAGATACTCTTCTTACATCATGTATTACCTTTAAAACTTTGTCAGACTCTAATATTTCCTTTAATCCACTTTCAAGTAATAAAACTTTGGAACTAGCCATATCAAAAACTTGAATCCTTTTTTGTGAAGCTATAATAATTAATGATAAAAATTCTTCACTATTTATTCCACCGTACGTTACTAGTTTAAAGTCTATTGCGACATACTTTTCCTCTTGATTATCCAAATCTGTTAAAATATCTTTTATGGCTTCTTGTGCTTGAGCTAATGATTTAACCGAAGTAATTTTTGATAAAGAATTTTTATTTAATGGGTATAATGAATTATTATTATCAGAGAATGTTGATTCACTTCCTTCAGTTGATCTACCACTCTCTGAACCATTTTCTTCAGGTTTATTTTTAACTAATGAAACCTTATTAGAACGAATAAAAAATACACTACGATTAAGCTTTAAAAATTGTAATAACTCTTTGGGATTTGTTGCAACTTCTTGACGAACCGCATGTGTAAATCTTTCACAGAATCTTTGATAAAAGGAATCTAATGGAATTGGTTGTTCCTCATTCTAAATAAAAATATTTATATAACAATTAAAAGAAAAAAATTTTACCTGTTCAAGAACATTTTTCAAAAAGTCTAATGCAGCTTGTTTTGCTTTAACACCTGCCAAAGGGTTTCCTTCCTCATCCAGTTCAACTGCTCCATCACTAGGTTCAGGCATATTTTTTAATCTTACTCTATCACCTTCAACAACAAAATGTTCTGTTTGTGATTGTAAGAATTCACAAAATTCTTTTAAATGCCTTCCAGAAACTAATCTAACTTCTGGAGCAGCTTGTGATCGATGACCTAATAAACTTTTAATTTGTAATTCAGGGCCAAATTTTTGAAGTTTAGTGACAAAAAAGTCAACAGCTTCTTTTTCATAATCCCTATTTCTACTACCAGTTCCAGGAATTTTCATAATCTGATTTTTGCCATCCATTTCACCAAAACCTTTCAAAGTTACAGTTTCAGTGTCAACAATAAAAAGAGAAGGATAATGATTTAAAAATTCAGTTAAACCTTCTTGTGTTGTGCCTACTGCTTCTCTCATTTCATCAGAAAATCCTCTTGCTCCAAATTGGCAACTTAAATCATGAATTGTTCTTTTTCCATTCTTTTGCATCAAATGATCGATGAAAAAAAGCAAGGCCATATTTTTTGCTTCCTCCATTTTGAATATATATTTATTTTATTAACTTGATATATAATTATTTTGGATGAAGGAGATAATATTGTTATCTTTAAATGGCTAACCTGGAAAGAATAATGAATGTTTCTTTTTAAAACTATAAAAAAAAATAAATCAATAGAATGGGGTGCTTCAATATTAGGGAGAACGTTATTATCAATTACTAAATAATTTTTATATTGATATAGTAATAATTTTCATCTACAAATATTTATAGAAACAAGAATCAAATAAATATTGAAATTTCTAATATAATTAGGTAAAAGTTAAGACATATCATATAATGTATATTTTGAAATAAAGTAGACTAGATAAACTAAAAGTACTTGATTAAACTTTCCAACTGATCATATGCTTCTTCAATGGAAGATAAGGTGTAGGTAAATAAAGAATATGAAAACTTATTAATAAAACTACATCATCTATTCTATATATATAATATTCCATTGTATATAATAAAAAAAAATTATTTTAAAATTTTTGTAAACTATACGCATATAATATATATTTGAAGATTGTACACTTTCAAATTATTTTTGAATATATTAATAATGATTGATAGTTTAAATATTCAATAAATGTATATACAGATAGAATAAATACATTTCAAAAAGCCACTTTTGATAAGTATAATCTTAAAAATTAATATTTAAAAAAAATTATTTATAATTTTTTAAAAGTATAGATTATATATTTATATATATATTGACAAAAATAATAAATTTTATGTATAATAAAATAAATAGAAATAAAATAGAAGTTGATAATAAGGAAGTTCATTATTATATGTATACAAAAAATGTTAAATGACATGACAATATTATTTATCATTGATTTTAAAAGATGTAATTCAAGAACATGATATAAAAAAAAATTTTTTGACTATAATCTTTGTTAAGTTTAATCAAATAAGATGATCTGTAAGTAGTTTGTTATTTAATTGTAATATAAATTGCTGTATTTTAATCAGATTACGGAGTAAATTAAATGTATAAAATATTTAAATAAAAAAATTGTTTATGAAAACTGATAAAAATAATTCATTTGTTTTAAAATTAAACAATATTATGTTTTTTAGGAAAAAAGATTACCTTTCAATATGGTGAGTAATCTTTAAATTGTATATTTTATCAATTATAAAAAATAAATATAGTGCGTGGTAGGAGTATGATATCAAATTTTTTAACATCACATCATAAAAATGCATTTTGATTTTAGATATAAAAAACTATATTAATAAAAATGGAAAGGACAAAATAAATGGATAGATAGATTGTGTATATATTGAAAATGTAGTATTTATTTTCAACAAAAGGTAAAGATATATGATTTCTTCAATTATTTGATAATGTTTTATTAACAAATTGTTATCATTTAGCCTATCACAATCAAATAAAAGGTAAAAGGAGAGATTCTTAATAAGAACATAAACCTTCTATTTTCTTATTATTCTCTTAAAGACAATAAGTAAGCTAACAATTAAGTGCATTTAAGACAGTTGGCACATATATATAATATAATAACTGAGATAGCGGAAAGTATATTAAATATGCATTTGCATTATACTCTTCTGCTTAATATAACTGTAATTTTACTTCTGCTGTCTGTAATGTAAAAAAAAGTGTCAACATCATTGAGATACATAAGAATTATGATGTTCAGTTGAGGTTACTCATCTATTAGCATTAAAAATTTATTTATATGTACCATCGAACGATACAAGAAAAGTTTTAAATGATACGTTACTAAATAGAATAGTATGGTATTTATAGATATGTTTAAATCTTCTTATAAAGTTAATTTATAACATCGATCAGGACAATGATTTTCTAAGAAAGAATACTTTTAATAATAAACATACAGATGTAATGTTTTTAAATGGAATTAGAATTTTGTTTATAAATATGTATATATAATTCTTTTAACATAAACATTAAGTATAAACATAATCTAAAAATAAATTTACTAAAAAAATATCTTTATCTTGAGGATTTATATATTTATTAATAATGAAAATTGAATTTGAAACTTTGGAATATAATTTCTAACGCCAATAAAATCACCAATGAAAGTATAAATATTTTTAAAAATCATTGATATGAATAAAGTGGATGTGGTAAAAAGTGTAATTAAGTAGTCAGATATAAATTTTAAAAAAAAAAGAATTAAGAAAGTATCTTAATGTAACAATTATTTCTTATCATAAATAAGACAATTAAAATAAAGAAAGCATAAAAGTTTTATAATTATAGAATATTATTACCAAGTAAATTATTTACTTATAAAAAAAGTTTACCTATAAAACTATTATTATTATAAGGAAGAGGAAGATAATAACAAAATATGACAATAATAATCATAATTTGTTATAGGTAACTAACTCTGAAAAACAAATATAGAATGTCGTTTGTTGAATTGTTATAAATTTGTTAAATCATAGTTAGAGCATTAGTTAATCCTTATCAATATATATATACATAATAAATATTATTATATATTTACATTATTAGATAGATCAATGATTTTTTAATGGAGTATATTATAAAAAAGGCAAAATTTGTTTTTTCCATTAAAGCTAGTTAAACATGGAAGTATCTTATTTTATTGTATTTATGAAATGTATATATATATAAAGGAGAGATAAAAATATGTATATATATCTAAATGAAGCGTACAGGAAAGAAATATAAAATATTATAGAAAAATTTTTAATGATAAGAATATATATATATATATGATTCAGGTATGTTAAAAATATTTTTAATAGTGCAAAAAATTGGTGCTATAAATTCATCTTAAATGCAACATTGCAATTACACATATACATTGAAAATCTTTATTTTATATGTGTGATAAGATCATAAATAAAAAGGTATCACATTCTTAACTTAAAAAACGCCATCATATTTTCTATCAATTTAATTATATTATATAATTCTTTCTTGATCGATCTTAAAATGTAAAAAAGATGATATTAATAGATAAGATGAATGTACGTTGGAAGAAAGAACATTGTATAATAACTTTCTTTTATCATCACATTTGGTTCTTTTTATTATGAAATATATTAAAAGTATAATGAACCATAAGTAGATAATCACTTATATATAATTTTTTATTGATAAAATGTGTTAGAAAATTTTTATGAAGTTTTATTATAATAAGAATACAATATACATTGTTTATATTAATTGTGGGCAATAAATTTTAATATTCTTTTATATTATATATTAAGAAAATATATATCTTTATGATAAGATATTAAAATATAGAGTAAAAAATTGGTAAAAAAAATTTATCACTCATATTATTATGTCTATACTTTATTTATTTTATAAATGATTATTGATAAATAAAAGGAAAAAATATTTCATGGCATTTAAAGTATCACATATGATATATGAACATACCAAGTTATATAAAATGCTTTAAGAGATAAGGTGTAAAAATACACACAGTCACTATATAAAGTATTAATGAAAAGTTTAAGTAAATAGTAAAAATATGTCATATTCTTGAACAGCAAATATATAGAGTAATAATTATAGAGTTTTGGTCTTTTAAAATTATTAATTTATTACACCTTAATTAATTTATCTATAAGAGATTACTAGATATGAATAGATTTATTTAAAAAAACTATAAATACATAAAGAATATAATATAATTAATAAAATTCACCCTAACTTAGTAAGGTTTCTTTTTGACTAAGTTAAGGTAAGACAATCTATATATAGACCAGAAAATGATGATTAGAGCAAGTGATTGTTTTGTGTGTTATATATCATTACTTATAATCTTGGTATCAAAGAGAGAGAGTAATAATTTCATTTATCTTTATTAATATAAGATACATTTAATAATACCAAAAATAAAAATCTTTATACATAAATTTCCTTTTTGACATTAACACTATTTCCTTAGGAATCACTAAATATGACAACTAAAAGTTTATTTATAAATAAAAAGTAAGCTTTAATGGTAGATTTTGGATAAATAAAGTAATATCTTACACTTTCAATAAATAAAAAGGATATTTATATTAATAATATATTTGATGAATTTCGTCATACCTATACAGTGATAAAAATGTATTCAATTAAATTAATAATTATTAAGCATTTAATTTATCTTCTCTTTCATCATTAAATTTAATATAAAAAATTTTTTTTATCATTTTTATATAATTATTTTACATGTTAAGAAAAAAGAGCTTGAAATAAGGTTAATGTAGAATGAACAAATAAATAGAATAAATAATATAAAATGTTATAAGATTGATGAGAATAAAATTGATACTCCCTCTTTATAAAAACAATATAGAAGTATTAATAAAATTATGAATAATTAGATTTCTCAAGACCTATTAAATAAAATATAATATTTTATATATTATATCCACTACTTTCTCATTCTCCTCTTTTAATTAATAGAATAATGTTTTTCTCAAAGATTCTTATTATTATCTAATTGATAAAGATTAAAAAAATTCATCACCATTCATCATTTTTTTAACAATATAAAAGATTATTTAAATATGTTAATTAATATATAATAGATGTTAAAAACATCTGTCTTTTCAAACCAAAAATTATGATTGTTTAAAAAAAAATATAAGAATTAATCAGAAAGTGTAATTGTAAAAATACTTAATTTTTTAAATTTATCTATATATATTTAAAAAATTTTGTTAAAAAAATAAGTAAATTTATTCTTTTCTTTCACTATCTAAATTATATAAAAATCATTAATTAAAATAAAAATCTAACACTTGTCACCTGCTTAAAAATAATAAAAGACATTATAAATTTAAAAAAGATAAAAATACTTTTATTTTAATAAAAATTTAGGTTATCATTAAATAAAAATCAATCATTTGAGTTAAACATTTAACCCTTTTTTAACTGATGATCAAGGAAAAAAAGGTATATATATTGTATTGATATTTAATACTAGAAAGTGTTGTTTGATTATAAAATTGATTTATATCAATTGTATAAAAAAAAACTTAAAATAATAGAAGTAATAAAATAATTTTAATTTTTTACAATTGTTAAAAAAAAAATAGTATTTTGTTGAAAAAATATTTTATATTAATAATCAAAATGAAAGTAATATTTATTAATAATCATAACTATGAAAATCTAGATGTTCAAATAAAGAGACGATTGAATGATAGGGATATGAGATTTGTTATATATTTATATATAGATATTTTTTAAAGAATCACCTCAATTCTTGTTTAAAAGGGATACTTTAAAATTTTATTTTTAATAATATATATATTCAATTTCTAAATAATAAACAAAATAGTTGTTTGAGATGATTTTTTAAATATTTATTAACTTGAATTGTAGTGATAAAAAAGTTTATACATATTTTAAGAAGAAAATAAAATGATATTGTAAAGATAATTTTTGTTTGGTATTTGTTTATAATTAGGTATAAATAATAATATTATCTTGTTAAAGCTTCATAGATAATAAAAGTAGTATGTGTTATGCTAATGAGAGAGATAGTTAAAATATTAATTTTTTAAAAAGCAATTTATTGGAGAAAAGAGCTTTTTAATATATATGAAGTATTTTGTAATTATTATCATTAAAACAATAAAAAGAGAGTTATTTAAAAAGGAGATGTAACAGAGAAAAATATGTTATTATATAAGAGTTTTATCATTAGTAACGCTATATAATATTTCATTTGTACAAATATAACGCATATCATAGTAAAACAAGTGTTCACTTATGTATAACAGGCAAGTTAATAATAATAGATATATGTATCGTCAATGTTTGAATTGAAAATTTTTAGTTAGTGGTAAGTAAAAAGAAGTAAATATATTATTTTGTATATTGAAGATCAAAGAAAAGTTAAGGTAGAAGATTTTTCAAAGAGGATTAAGGTTTTAAAAGATTAAGATGAAAGAATAATCAAATTTTGGTATATTATATTAAGAAAAGTGATTGTTGATCAAGAGTGGGACTTTTCTTTCTTGACAATACATAAATATTATTATTACATGATTTATAATTTCTATAAAAATAAAATAAATACATGATAAAGACTAAAGTTAGCTTTATTCACTTAATGAAATATTAATTATTATGATAAAAATATTTATATTAAATTTATGAACAAGTATCCAAACCTATGTTATACCACCTTCTCTGTAAAACAAATTCTCATCGTCAATTTAATATAAAAGTAAAATAAAATATACAAAATAAGCGTAAAAGTGATAATTTCATTACCAAATGTTCAATTGACAAAGCAGTGCATTTAAATTAAATACATTCAACAAATATATGTTTTAATACATATATATATGAATATCATTCAACTTCAAAATTACACGACGATATCTATCATCAAATAGCTACAGAATAATAAGTATAAAAAGTGTTGATTATTTCAAAATTTTCATAATTTCTTACATTTCCTTAATTAAAAATCACAATATATAATTGGATGAATAATGAATATTCATTACTCATATAATAAATAGAATAAATACAAAAGATGGTAAAGAGCTAAAAAATTTTAAAAACTAAATAATACCAATAATTTTCCTCCCACTCTCCAATGAATATTATAATATACATGTGTC
Organism: Parastrongyloides trichosuri; assembly: GCA_000941615.1. Taxonomy (NCBI): domain Eukaryota; kingdom Metazoa; phylum Nematoda; class Chromadorea; order Rhabditida; family Strongyloididae; genus Parastrongyloides; species Parastrongyloides trichosuri. The sequence continues at coordinate 1,550,388 of LM523159.1, read as the reverse complement.
TATCATGGTTGTAGAACTTATTTGAAGAATAATGACAAAAAAGAAGGTATAAAAGTGTTAACAAAATAGAAGTTTTAAATATAATTCAAGTTTTCTAAAAACTAAATAATACCAATAATTTTCCTCCCACTCTCCAATGAATATTATAATATACATGTGTCTATCATGGTTGTAGAACTTATTTGAAGAATAATGACAAAAAAGAAGGTATAAAAGTGTTAACAAAATAGAAGTTTTAAATATAATTCAAGTTTTCTCCAATAATGTATTGCATAATATATATAAATTTAGCTTACCAATTTATATCAACAAAACATAAAAATTGTTATAATATAATATTATTTAGAAATTTCCAAAAAGATATATATATATATACAATAAATACATATATACACATATAAGAAGGTAAATGGAGAATAGGAAAAATCAAATATATAAATGAATGAAATATGCAGGAAATTTTGATGTTTAAAAAAGAAAATAAAAGTTTATTAATACAATGTTAAGTTTTTAGAATTAGTTTTTGTATAATATATTTATTTATAACATATAAACATGTAAGCTAGTTTTTTAATTCTCCTCCAACAACAAAACCATGTAAAAGTTATTATTTTTGATAAAAGAACTTTCGTGAAGATTAATAGGTATAACAAATTTATTGTAATTTTTTTGTTAACAAATTAAAAGTGTGATGTAATATTAATCATGATAACACAAAAAACGGGTAATATCAAAAATTTTAATTGTAATGTTTTAAAAAAGTTTCAATATTTAATGTATCTTACCAATTTTTTTTAATAATATAAATCAATTAATGAAAAATTGACAAAAAAAAAAGTAATAGAAATTACATTTAAATAAAATATAAAAGAAATTATTCTTTTGTTTACCATATATTATACATATAATGTACGTTTTGAAATAATAAAATATAATCATATTTTGTGTTCAAAAATTTGATTATAAAAGGAAATTTATATGATATTTAATAATAAAAATGTTTTCTGATTTGTAGTTAGAGCATTTGTTAATACAGTTTATGATACTAAATATGTAATATTTAATCAGGATTGGTAAATCTTCAAATAATTCAGGATGTTAAACAGTTGCAATTATATAATATATATAAACATAATTTCATAATCGGGATACTATCTCTCGGTCTGTTTACAACACCAATTAATTGTTTGGATATTTTATCATTACCTTTTATATTACAACTATATGTTTGTATTTTTGTTATACCTTAATAGTTAAAAAAAAAAACAAACTAATTAAAAAAAATATGTAAATATTATTAAAAACTTTACTCCTTTCCTTTCGCATTGATAATATAGTACATTTAAACAAAAAAAAAATTTCTTAATGTTAAAGAATGTTAAGCTACAAGATACTAAGGTAAATATGTAAGATACTAATTTGCTGTGACAAACATTTATTTCATAATACAGAAAAGATGGTAATATTTTAACAAAAAATCTAGACAATACACTAATGAAACTTTATAAAGGTCATTTACTTAGAGTGCAAAATAAAAAGATGGAATGTCATATATATTAAATTGTATTTCCTCGCACCATTCTATATAATATATGTATATATATATTGCTTCAATCATATGCATATACAAAAAAAATTTGTATCCCACACAACACAACATTACCTAACAACTATCTCTGCCATGTTTTAGATAGTAGAAAAATTTTTTGATCTATATTTATATAAAATTATATATACATAATCAGATAGAAAGATAAATTGATGATAACATTTAATATAAAAAAATAACAATGTTAGCTTAAAATATAATTATTTATTGCCATCTAAAAAAATATTTGTATATTTATTTTATATATAATATTTTATAAATGACAATATAAAAAAATATTTATTATTAACTATTAATAATTTATTATCAGAAAAGGAAAATCAAAATAGTATAAATATATATTTAAATAATTAAATGTTTACAAAATGCTTCTTTAAAAAATAAAAATAGATCATATATATAAAAAATATATTGTTGATGCATCAAATAATAAAAGTGTATTTGGAAAATAAAAAAGGTGTAAAATTGGTAACTTTGTAATGATTACAAAAAAAAATTGGTTTTAAAACTAGTAAAAGGAAATGAATGTAAATTATATTTATATAAAAGGTATACTAAGAATCAGCGGAAATCTATATCATTTACAAAATTTGTCTTTCTTAATTTTATTCCTACATGTATATGGGAATTTATTACATCTACCATTTTCACCTTCACACATGATCATATATTATGATTTTATAACTACTTTATGGTTTATATTTATTTTCTATTATTATTTGAAATATATTTTATGATATGAAATTTTATAAAGATGTTTTATTATGATAATTTGAGGAAAATGCAAATTAAATGAGGAAAGAGTTATGTTTTGTATTTAAATGATAAGTATTTAGAAATACCGTAACGGACCCGTGTTAAGAGGTCATTAAAAAGTTTTAGTTAATTATTACATTTTGATGTTATTAGGAGTGAGATAAATTTTATGATGTACTTCTACCATTTGTGACTTTATCCATTTCAATAACACAATCCAACAAACGTTTACGCATACCTTCATCAAGTGGATTGTTTTTAATTAATGCTTTTGAAAAGACAGAGTATGCATCAGTTAACATATATAAATGATTTCTATATAATCCTTTAGTACGTGTTGAAATTATTTGATGTAATGTATCAGCACAAAATCTTAATGTTCTATCATCCATAATTTCATCATCATCCTCATCATCTATTGGTTCAAAATATTTTTTCATATCACTTATCAATCCTTTAAATATTGCCATTGATGTATAAATAATTTCATTATCTGATGTTCCCTGATGCCTAGGCCAATTCTCAGCCAAAAGAGATGCAACAAGTTTAGGAAAAAATTTAAAGCTATTATCTTGAGTTTCAGAGTCATCATTTCTATCATCCTCCTCATCAGATATTTGACTTTCAAAGTATTTGCGATAAAGAACAGCCAACTCATCAGCACATCCCATTCTAAAGTTAGAATGAAAAGTTAATTGCGTAATAATATCTGTCATCAAACTATATGTCTCATACCCATGACATCCCCAATATACACAATTTTCACCAAATTCACGCATTTGATTATCATTATATTTACTAAAATTTTTTGATAATATTTTTTCTATAATAAAAAAAAAATTTAACTTTAATTATACAAAACAACATTAAAACATACTAAATTCAGTTGCGCTGATATTTGAATGAAAGGAAGCATACTCTGTTAGCATACAATTTAATTTATCAAAAGAAACATCAGGGATTGATGAATCATATTGATCATCATTTCTTTTAATACCATTTCTAATGGAACCAAATAAAGCCCTTTCTGGTCTTTTATTTTTATTCTTCTTCTCACTATGAATATTCTTTTTAATAGAGATACTATCAATTCCTTTTAATATTTCATTGACATTTTCTAAAGTTTTTTCACCATTATCATGAGATCCTGTTGCCATAATTTTGTATACAATTTTAAAAGTAGTGTAAATGATTAGTAATAAATGAATAACGTTAATAAAAAAAGACTAAAAATAATATAATTTATTTGTTAAAAATATAATATATTAGATATTTCTTTAAATTTAATAATATAACATTTTTTAGAATTTATTATTACAAAAATATATGTGATAAATAACATGTTAATGTAAGATATATTTGAAATATTTTTATATCATAAATCTATTTTGTAATTATTTAAATTATAGTCATTACGTTTAATACTTTTTTATCTTAATATTTTAAAAATACTTATGATTGATAAAAATAACAATGTATATAATATAATATATATTGTAAAAAATATAAATGTCAAAGATTAAAAACGTTGTAAAAAAATAATAGATTAAATATATATATATATCTATTGTGATTAGAAAAAAGTGAAATGAGTAATTTGTTTTATAAAAAAAAGTAAAAGGAGATGCATCTCGTTTATATCATCATATTATATATATGTATATAAAGAAAGAAAATACAATTTTAGATGGCAAATTGTCTAATAGTCATTGACACAGATATTGGTATAATATTTATTTAGACAGAAAAAAGTTTTTACTTTTGATGTCTATGTAACAATATCTCGCTTGCATTTTGTAATTCTAAGTTGTATTAAGAAGGTAATTAAGTTAACTTTAAATTATTTATAAATATAATTTTAATTTAAATCAAATTATTTGTTAAATATTTTAACATATTTTTTAACTATATTATTTTTGTATAAATGAAAGGAGGTATGAATCATGATAATTTCAAAGTTGATAATAGAATAAAATATCAAAAAAAATGTATAAAAAGGTTTTAAACATAGATAAACACAATAAACTACATTTGTTTCATGATAAATTAAATAATTAAATATTAAGTTTATTACAAAACATGTAAAAAAATGTAAAATATTTAGAAATAAAATATGTTGTGGTAAAAATTGTTAGCTTAACATGTGATACATAAAAATTTATCAAATAAAAGAGTAATATTAAGTTCCGTAAATAATATAAGAAGTGCTCATTTATTTTTTTATCTTTAATATTAAATTTCTTTTTAAAAAGAAATAATTATTATTTTACATAATAATAAAAATTTTATTGATAAGATAAGATATTTCATAAAAATGAATCAAGAAATTGTGTATGATTTAGGAGTGAATAAGAGGTACTGGAAAACCTTTTTGTGTTTTAGAAAAAAATTATATCATATATATAAGTTAAGGAGAAGTTTAAATAGTTATATTATTATTATATCATAAAGAAGTAAATATATAATAAAAATTAATATTCTAATGATTTATTTATATTTATTCTTATTACTAAATTCAACAATATTAAGTTCCTTTGTAATAAATAAGAACATTGATGAGGATGGATTGTATGATGAAAATTTAGCTAGATATAAATTTTTACCAATGGTAGCAGCAACTTTTTATGATCCTAAAAAATGTTTACAAAATACTTTTACAAATTCGACCGTATGTTTGACTAGTAAATATCAAATAAAATAAAAAAAATTTGGTAACTCATATAAATATTATAGTTTATAACCCAGACAACAGTCGGCTGTGATCCTGTCAATGAAGATACATGCTCAGCATTTGTAGCTGTTAATCATGATGATAAAGCTATAATTCTTGCATTTAGAGGTTCTTTAGCAGGTATGCAATTGTTATTAGAAGGTTACGAAACAATCTTTGATGATAAAGAAAAATTTCCAGCCGGTGGCAATGTTTCAAGATATTTTTATGATGCATGGAGTTTAGTATGGAATGGTGGTTTAAGAGATGGTTATTTTAATGCTAGAAATGCTAATCCTAATTATGAAGTATGGATCACAGGTCATTCTCTGGGTGGAAGTATGGCAGCAATTGCTGCAGCTAATTTAGTATATCACAATTATGCTACAAAGGATCAAATAAAATTAATTACTTTCGGTGAACCAAGAGGAGGTGACACTGCGTTTGCACTAAATATTGATCAAAACATTGGATATGCCTATAGGATTATTCATAAGCGTGACCCGGTACCTCATATGCCACTTAAAGGGATGCTAGGTTATGTTCATCATAAGTCAGAAATATTCTATGATAACGATATGTCACCAGGAAGTCCCTTTTTAGTTTGTACCGGAATTGATGATGATAATGAATGCAGTAATAAGTATGCTGATTTAAACCCCTTTGATCATCTATTTTATTTCAAAGAAATATCATTTTTTGGAATGATGGGGTGCAAAAAATAAATAATTATATGCGAAAGGTTATAATATTTTATATGAAATAGTAAAAAATATAATCACCGTAATATTTTATTTATAAATCGTACATTAAATAAATAATGATCATGCAAAATAAGATTACGAATATAAAACGACGTTATTCCAATCTAAAAAATATATTTTAATATTCTCATGCAAAATGTATTGTGTAATAATGTCAAGTTTATCAATTTTAAAAATAGAATTATATATTCAAAGTTATAAACAAGTTGAAGAGAGAAATACATTATATATTTTTACGTTTATTTTATTCTTGATAATGTAATATTTATTTAACTTATCAAATACAAATATTTGAAACTAATTCTTATCAAAAAATAATCATTTTAAAAATTACTATGGCGTGTCTTTTAAATATTTTAATGTTATTGTCTTTTTCATTAAATTTTTGAAGTTTACCACTTATAATCCATGTCGTTATTTTGTATGATGTTCTATAAAGAAATAAATGATAAGTTATCTATAATAGATTAAAGATAAAATTAATTTTCTTCATATTATCACAGAAAAAATGTAACCAAATGAAGTCTTGATTAATTTAAAAGCTATATAATTCTATGCATTTTTATTATTTTGTTAGTTTTATATAAATATGTTTAAGAAAAGTTGTTTCATTCTTTTAATTGCAATTCATGTTGTGACTTCTTCTCCTCTTGAGACTGGAGCTTATAATGAAGATTTAGCTAGATATAAGATGATTGCATTTGCAGTCTCTGCCTACAGTGATAATCCTTCTTCGTGTACAAATAATCTAGGAAATAATACAATTGTATGTTAATATTTCCATGGAAATATTTTTTATTATTTTTAGTTTATTAAACAAGTAACAGTTGGATGTGACTTTGTTAATGATGACACATGTTCTGCTTATGTTGCTGTAGATACCGAATCAGAAGCTATCATAATAGCTCACAGAGGATCGGGAGGTGGAATTCAAATTGCAATGGAGGTTATAGAAACACTTTTTGATGAAAAAGAAGCTTTTCCAGCTGGAGGTAATGTTGCAAGATATTTTTATGATGCATGGGCTTTGGTTTGGAATGGTGGTTTAAGAGATGTTTTCTTAACAGTAAGAAATTCTAATCCAAATTATAAAGTATGGATCACAGGTCATTCATTAGGTGGAGCTATGGCTTCATTAACAGCCGCAAATATTGGATATCATGGGTATAGTCCAAAAGAAAAAATCATGGCTATCACATTTGGTGAACCAAGATTGGGAGACGAAAGTTACGCAAATGCATTTGATAATTTAGTTGGATACTCTTATAGAGTTGTTCATCGTAGAGATCCTGTTCCTCATTTACCTTTAATGAATATGCTTAACTATACACATACAAAAGAAGAAATATTCTATGATAATGATATGTCTCCAGGAAGTCCATACTCAGTTTGTAGTAGATCAGATGATACAAAAGACTGTAGTAACAAACATTTCAATTTTGATATTAGAGATCATTCACTTTATTTTAAACATTTAGATTATTATATAGATCAAAATTGTTTAAATCTTTAGTCTTAATATACTTTTTATTATCTTTTACATATCAAAGCCAAAAAGTTAAAAATAAAATTATTTTTCATTTGTGCGCATCTTCCATAGCCTCAAATGCAATTATATAATGTGAATATCATTTATCTTTTTTTTGTATTATACTGCCTCCAAACCGCCTAAAAAAGTATAGATATATCATATAAAATTTTTGTTAATAAAAATATTAATTTTTATTAAAATTTGAATCTTGTTTTAAAAATATTTAAACACTGCTTTTTCTGGTTTCGATTTTTAATCCGTCCTCTTCATCACATGATGATTCAATATCTAAAAAAGTATCTGTGGTGATTGATGATTTAAGTTTCATTTCATAATATTCTTTTCTTTGAATTCTATCATCTAACTCTTTCATGACACTTCCAATGGTTCTGTTACTATTGATAACTTTACTATCATATCTTAGTGTTTTTCTTTCATCCTCTACAGGTGGAATAATTCCAAGGTTCTTTAGACGTACATAACGTAATTCATCATCAAAAGTCATAATTCCAGTACGAGAATCAATAATTTCAAAAGAATCATCCTCTTCATTATGATCATGAGAATATAAATTGAAATCTTCCGGTAAATACCATCTACTATACTTGTAATTTTTGTTGGTACCCATGAAACAACAACCAAAGTTACTTGAATAACAAAAGAAGAGGATGATCTTAATGATGATAAAAACAGAGATAAGCATACAAAAGATCTTAAGGGAATTTAAGTCAAAACCCACATAAGTTTGTTCTAAAATTAATAAAAAAAATAACATTAATATAAGGAATTAAAAATTAAAATAGTATACCTGAACAATTTTTACCTCTAAACTCAATAGGACAGAGACAATGAGTATGGTTCCCTCCAGATGTAATGCAAACTCCACCATTAAGGCATACATTTGTCAAGCATCTTTGAACAGAGCCTAAAAATTAAACAATTAAGAAGCTTTTATTTAACCCACTTGTTGTTTTGTTGAGCGTCTCAAGTAATGTCTTCCAAACGCATTCAACATTCTTTCCAAGTTGTTCACAATTCTCAATAGAGCTCTCAACAATCTGGAAAGATAAAAAATAAAAATTACTTATATAAAATATCTAATTTTATTTTTACCCTATTTTGACAATGAGTTCCATTAAAAAAATCATTGCAAAGACAATAATACCCAATTGTTGTATTATTATTTGGGACACAAAAACCATTGTTCCAGCATGGGTAAGTGTCACAAGGTGTACCTGCTAAAAAAATTGATATAATTATTAATGATATTTTATATATTTATAATTAAAAAAACTATTCTATCAAAAACTAACAAAAAAAACATACCGTGGACCAGTTTAGAATGGACCCCAACATCCCACATCTCGTCAAATATGTCTGGTATCATAATCAACTTCTTAAACTTGAGAAGGAATAAAAAAGTTAAATTTTTTTACGATATACAAAAATTGTACTATAAAAGTTATTTATATCTTTATGAAAATAATATATTTTTCTCTCATATAAAAAGAATAATTTTTTGAATAAAAATTCAAATAAAAGATTGTTTTATAGAAAGAAGGAAGCATAAAATAAATCTCAAAGCTGTCAAAAACAATGTAATATTTAAAATGAAAAGATAATGAAAGGAAATTATATAAACTTTATATGTACCTCCTGTGTCTCCAGGATGAGAATATATATGAGACAGTTTGGGACAATTTAACAAATATTATATATTGTATACTTTTTTTCCTAATATATATATTATAAATGCTATCAAAAAAAAGTAGAGAAAGAAAACGTTATTAGGATATTTGATACCATATTAAGGATATAAAAAAAGGTTCTTAAATATGTGTTACTCATTTAAAATACCATATAATCTTTATTAGTATATACATACACAACTGTAATCCATCATCTTTAGTCTTTAAAACAAGGAGAAGTCTTATCAAAAATCATTCATAAATATCGTTTGTCGGGTTGGAATTTTGAATTATCTCCTTAATAAGTGTCTGAGAAAAAAAATTTTTTTTGAATAATTTATTTTCTTGTACTCTTCAATAAAGATAAAAAGGCAATGGAAAGGAAGTAAAGCCATTAAAATTTCTGTCATTTTGATTATTATTTATTTTTCAGGAAACATTATCAAAAATAATTTTTCTTGTAAAAGAATTTTAAAGGGGCAATATTTAAGAAAAATAAGGGGTAAAAAAAGGATGACACAATAACATTAAATTTATTTTAAAAGTTAAAAAAACATATATAAGGATAAAATCATAATATTATTTTTTTTAAGTATCAACACAAACAATGATAAACAGTTAATGCTTAAAGTTATTTGATGATAAAAAATGTTGTTTTATGAACTTTAAGTAACTAACACATTATAAGTCGTTTAAAGAAGAAAGATAGATTTTTAAATTGTCATAAAAATTATAATTCCCAAATGGTAATTTATATAAACAGAGAAATAACTATAAATATATAGTTTATTAAGTTAAACATTGACTGTTTTTTTTTATTTAAAAAAGTTTTATTAAAAAAGCTTGATTTATAAAAAAAAAATAACTTCCTATTGAATATTTTTCTATGGAATTTAAATATTTAATAATAATTCTATAAACAGAAAGCTAATAAAAAGATTAATATTCAATTTTTTCTACTAATAGATATGTTATATCAATATACATATTCAAAAAGTATAAAAATTAATATTGAAAAAAGTTAAAGGTGATTATTATTTATATAAAAATGATATTTTATGAACTTTTTTTATCATATTCGTTGAGAATGGAGAAAAAAAAATAAATAATAATAAATGCATTTTTAAAAAATCTAATTAAGAATCCTATTTTTGAAATTGATATAAAATATTTTAAAATTTATATCTTCAATGGAATATTACCAAAGGCTAAATGTTGTATTATTCTATTAAGGGGGTAAATAAAATATATATAACTTTATGAAACGCTTTTATATATCATAATATCTGTTTAAATTTTACATGGTCTTCCTCAAAATTTAACAAAATGAAATAATTTTCTTTAAATACAGATAATCTACAACTTTATTCATTAAGTATATCTTTAAATTATACTAAAATGCGGTGTTCTTCAATGTACTATAGAACGAATATATATATATAAATGGTATTAAAGTGATAAACTAAAACTTATTCTTAATAGCTTGAGAGTATAATTTCAAAAAGTCTCAATTTAAAATATAAAGATAAATTAAGGAGTTGCGGGAGCTTTATCTGACACTTTTTGGTAGTTGTATTCATGTTAATTGAGCTACTTACATGCTCATTAACTTGAAGCAAAACTCATTTTTTGTCATCAATTTAAATTATTCTACAGGAGGAGTAGAATTTAAAAGTTTTAATGATGTAAATAATAAATATTCTCTATGTTTTTTATATAAATTTATGACTTTTCACTTTTTAACACAGCCAATTAGTAGAGTATTAATCACTAATGATTAAGAATAAGTAAACTAATGATATACTAATGAGACAAATTATAAGTTTTTTTATAGAAATATTACACTCTAAGTCATTATTTTAATGAATACTATCATTGTTTTAAGAAATGGCACGTACTACTGATTAGAAAACTATTTAAAAAACATTATTTTAATGTATAATATTAAAAATTGAATATATAAGAGTCATTTCTAACGACTTACTCATCTTCATTGAATCAAGCTATTTATTTCCGTTTTAGTAATTAAATTGGAGGCAAGAATAAATAAAATGATCATTTTAAATTTAAAAATAACAATATTAACTCAAAAAATATTTCTTATCTTTATATCATTTTAAAATACACCTTAAAGATATAAAAATAATATTATAAATGTTCATGTCTTTGACAATTTTACTTAAAAAATTTTATTTTAAAAAAAGTATAATTATTAAAATAAATACTTTCAAAGGGATATGATAAACAATTAAAATAATAAACATTTTTATAAAAATTTAATATTCAATTAAATAAATTTTGTTGGCGCACCTTTAACAATTTTATCCAAGTAATTTATACAACATTTATACATACATGGTTGATAAGGTACCGTGCTAAATTACCTATATTATAAAGTTTATATAGAAATCTAAAATTAGCTTCTTATACTACGCATTTTTAACTTTTAAAAACTTAAATGAAGAAATAATCTTAAAGTAAAAAAGAGACATATTTAAATGCTTTACTTGTCAATTGAAAATTACAAGAAATAAAAATTATTCTTTTGTTTTTAATTTTAAAAGAAACAAAGAAAATCACATGAAGGCTTTTTAAAAGCAATCGCGACAATAAAGTTTCCTTTGAAAATATTAGAATTTTTACCCTTTTTTTTCGCTGCTTTTATTTTTATATCATGGAAAAATTATATTAATTTTAAATTATAATTTTTAATAACATATTTAACAATAAAATATACCTTTTTATATATTTAAGAAATTAAAAGTTAAAATGAATAAAAAATCAAATATATATATATATATTTTAACAATCAACTTTTATACTGATAAAAAAAGATATATGTTCTCTCATAGCTGAGAAGATTAATCTTAATTGATATAAAGTTATTTTTGTAACATATATTTTATTAGAAAAAAATTGCGTGTAGTAATAATAAACAGATATACATCTTTATTATAACTCTCCATCCAATTAAACTTCTTCAATTAGCATTTATTTTTCTTGTGACTCTTGAAAATAGATACCGAATTCTCTATCTAATTCTATTCCTTTTATCTCTTTCTTTAAAATATCGTTGGCTTCTTGCAACTTTTTTAATAACTTTCCTTTATCATCAATTTCTTTTTTTAATGATAAAATATCGTTTTCTAATTCAATATTCATTCTTTCTATAGCCTCTTCTTCACGGCGCCTGTTTTCTTCCTCTTCCAACTTTTTTCTAGCTACCTTTAATTTGTTATTCATATTATTATTATCTACTTTCTTTTGCATTACCTCAACCTTTTTCTTATTTTTTTTTCTCATTAACTCCTCGTATGATTCTTTCAATCTAGCTACTTCCTCTTCCTTTATTTGTATATTTCGCAACTGTTCGTTATATTCATCATAATTATCATTTATCACCTGTTCTATAATACTTTTATACTTCTCCTCATTATTAATTTTATCTTTCAAACATTTTTGTATTATTTTTTCTTTTAATTTTAAGTTTGTTTTTAAATTATTTACAGTTTTTTGTTGATCATTTACCTCATTTGTTATCTCCATAAGTTTATCCTTAAGTACTAATTTTTCATCCTCTAACAATGATATACCATCAGATAGGATATTTTTCAAGAATTTAATTCTTTGCCATAAAACTGGATAAGCTATTTTTGGTTCAATCATATTTATTGATGTTGATAATTCTTCAACTAATGGTAAAAGATCTTCATCATTCTCTGATAAGAGAGATGCCATTCTTAATTCTATGTTATCTTTTAATGAATTTTCCATATTTTTAACTATTTCTTCATTCTCCTCTATCGCTCCTTTTATTGTATCTAACTCTTTTTTTCTATTTCCATTAAATGAATTGTCAATGTTGTCTTCATTCTTATCATCCGTATAAATCATTGGAACAACTTTTTTTACTTGATTATTCTTATATGTTTGATAAAGTGTTGGTTGCCTAAATGATATGGAATTTAATTTATTATATTACTAAAATTCTTGAAACAACTTACGGAAGAAGTCTTTCAATTATTGCTATTTGTTGCTGACGTTTCTCTTTCAAAATGTTAATATCGGTGCGTGCTTTAGCTTCAACATATAATAGTTGTTTTTCAAGTTTCTAAATAAATAAATTTTAAAATAAATAAACTATAATTAAAACTTACTCTTTGTTGTTCATAATAAATTTGTTTCTCTATATCATTTAAATGCTTTATTCCATCTCCTATAGCTTCATGAACAGCTTGTAATTCTAATTGAAGATGTTCAATTATCTCTTCGGAACTATCTTCAGTTTCAAGTGTTTGGAAATATGTTAACTCTTCAGAAAGTCCAATTTCACTTTCTATCTTTTTAAGGTTTTTAATTTCGGAATCAAGAAGCTCATTCAACTTATTTTTATCTTCTTCAGTTCCTGTAATCCATGCTTCATAGGCACGTTGGCATTTTAAAAGGACAAGAAGGACACTTTTTAAATGATTCTCTAAAACAGCAATATTTTTTTCATCCTCCTGAATACTCTTTTCAACTTGTTTCTTTTTCTCCTTGATCTCTTTAATATTATCTTCTAAACAAGTTATTTCATGACATTTTTCAATTGCTAAAATTAATGATATAATAAGATAAATAATATAATATAACATTAATGAAACAAAGAAACTTGATAACACTTACATTTATTATAAATTTCTTGTTCCTTCTTCTCTTTTTTTCTTAATAACTCCAATTCTTTATCAATTTCTTCTCGAAGTTGTGTCAATTCATATTTTCTACTTTCAATTTCTCCACAAGTACAACTATTATCTTTCTCAAGTTTTTCCAATTCTTTATTCATCCTTTGACACTCATCATTCATTTCTTTTATTTTTAAACTCCTATCAATTTCATCATTACTTTTATTATATTCATCAATCTCTGAATCTCTTGCCTCCTTTATCTTTATAATCTCATTACACAATTTTTTTAAGTTTTCAATCTTTTTCTTAATCTACAAATATAAGAGTACAAAAATAACCTTTTCAACATAAATTTATATATATATTTAATTAAACAAGAAATGTAGGGACTAACAAACCTTTTTCATATAACAACCAATTTCTTCATTATCATTAAAATTAATATTATATTCATTCTCTGCCTCCAGAACTTTTATTAACAAAAAAGTTTTTGTTAAAAAGTCATCCAACGATTCCATTTAACAGAAGTACTAATGATATTTTTATATCAACAAGAATAAACTACAAATATAAAAAATATAAATAAAAAATAAACAACAAAAATATAAAAACCACTTCAACTTTAAAAAAAAAGATAAATAAATGGTACATAATTATTATTATTTACCTAATATATATACCACAATTTGTTTTGATACTACCATACACTTAAGGTTGTAAACATAAAAACCTAAGAATAGAGAACCTTTTAGGGAAAAACTTTTTTATCTCCAATTATTATGCACTTGATTTGTCTTCATTATATTTCTTTATCAAGCCATCAATTTAACATTATTATTATTCACACACAATGTGTCTAGTATGTATTTTATACAAATTACCCCAAAACCATAACTAATTTATTTTACCTATTCTTTTTATCATATATCTTAATAGCGTTCCAAATCAAATGGGAAAACTTTATATCCATACTTATATATCAATAATAATAATATTATCTTAAGAATTTTTAGTTAAGATAATATATATTTGTTAAACAAATTGGCTTACGCTTCTATTCTTTTTATTTTGTGTGTATGCCTGAAGCCAGTATACTATAATTTTATAGTAACAATAATTTTTTTACACTTCAATTAATAAGCTATTATTATTAGAAAATTTTAAAAGAAAAAAAATGATATGTTTAGAACATTTCTTTTTTTTTATAAATATCTTTATATATTCATCCTTCTTTTTAATTGTTATATAAATACATTTTAAAGTTTTAATAAATATTTAATATTTTTGTCCTTATTATATTTAAAAGATTTAATTTTCCATCAAAATAAAAAAAAGTAAAGTAACAAAGTATAAAAAAAAANAAAAAAAAAGTTTGGTAAAAACAAATTTATTAATTAAAAAAGTTGAATTTTTATTATATTAAAATAATGTTATTGGGAGCAAAAGTGAGTCTTCTGTGCGAAATATTTTTGTATTGTTATATCTGTTTATATTATTTGGCTTCTTATAATAATTCATTCCAAATAAATAACATGATGATGCTCTCCTTTTTCTTATAATTAAAATTTTTATCATTAGATCTTTTTTATTAATCCTCATCGGTTGTTGTATTTTTAAACAAAGGTTGTCCATTATGATCGACATCTTTAAATTAAAAATTTAATATTTATATAAATAATGTTTAACTTACTATTTTCTTTCATATACTCCTTACAACCAGGTTTCCAACATCTATAAATATTTTTGGCACGAAAATCAGCTTTTTTTTTGAAAAATTTAAGATAACTTCTTAAAGTACCATAAGCTCCAGTTGTTATCAATCTTTTTGGATGAACTTCACAATATATTAAAAGCATAACAATATTATTTATTTTTTTCTAAA
The DNA here is from genome assembly GCA_000941615.1 of Parastrongyloides trichosuri. Taxonomy (NCBI): domain Eukaryota; kingdom Metazoa; phylum Nematoda; class Chromadorea; order Rhabditida; family Strongyloididae; genus Parastrongyloides; species Parastrongyloides trichosuri. Next base: position 1,534,781 of record LM523159.1, on the reverse strand, counting down.
TAAAAATCAATTAATTATTTATTATTAATAAAAATAACTAACTCTGGAATGTCTATTATTAACTAAACAATAATTGATAAGACTTTTGGCGTGATCTATTCTTTTTCTATCTAAGTATGGTCTAACTGATGGAGACATAGCAGAAAGAATTTCATTATTCACCATGATGATTTTAAACAAAGGCAACAAATATTTCTATTTTATTCTTTTGAAATAGGATCTAAAGTAGATTATTATTATTTTAAAAAATATACGTTTTTCTACATAATGATAAATAATGATAAAATTTGTTTTAAAATATAAATTAATAAAATATATTATATTAAAAATTGATATTTTTCTTATGTCATTAGAAGGAAGAAGGAGAAGTATGAACAAGAATAGTATGTCATCCATTTATAGAAATAAAAATGAAAGACCAAAACAAAACATATTTAAAAAATGAATAAAATGTTGGTGGGATGACAAGAAGAGAGAGAAGAGTGTGTGAAGAGAGGGATAGATTGTCTTCTATAATAATATTTTAAAAAGCTGTTTTGTCATCATAAAATGGTATAATCATAAATAAATTATAATCAGAAAAAAATTACACATTTGAACATTGTCGAAATTGGTATCACCTTTAATAATAAGGAAAAGATCATATTTGGAAATTATTATTTAAAGCTTATGGCAAAAATTAATAATGATATTCAATCTCTATGATGTAAAAGTTAAATTGATTTAATGAAAAATATATCTTTTTTNTTTTTTGATTATTCAATAATATAAATGATAAGGAGATGAATAGTTTTTTGACACTTTAAAAGAACCTTTTTAGCATTTTAAAAAAGAGTTGAAAAATATGATTAATAATAGACTAGGAACGGGTAAAAAGAGAGAGATATATATAAGATAAGAGAAAACAAAAAGAGATGTATAAAAATTTTGAAGCTATTTTATTTTGTTACAATATAACTACAAGTATTTAATATAATTCTATAGATATATGTCTTTACAATTCAGGTTTAAATGATATGTTAACTAAAATAGTCTCTTATATATGTTCGAAACATACATATATATCCGAATATTACCAGTATATAATATATGGCGTTGAAGAGAGGAACGACACTAGTGGCTTCCAATAGACTAACGGTATTAAATGCAAATTGTTTATAAAAGTTATATTATCACCGATGATTTAGAAAATATCTGTTGCTATATTTGTTATTTCTTTTTGATAAAGAAAAAAAAATTGGAAAGAGGAAAAAATGAGTAAGTTGGAGACTAAAAATAATAATGGAAATACTTGAAACAATATATACATATAATAAAGAAAGAAATTTTTGTTTTAAAAAATTTTAAATAAGGTGTTCTTATATGTCATACCGTCTTACATATGAATCATAAAAGCATATATAAAATGGTTACATTTACTAATGCTATTCCCATTATCTATATCAAATTAATTTATATTTAAAAAAAAATGATGTTAACATCAGTCTAACATATAAAAGATAAAGTTTTTATTATAAGAATAAGAAAGTATGAGAAAAAATATTGTTTACAAATTAAGTAATACATAATTTAATAAAAGTTTAGTTAAACTATTTATAAGTATAAGTATACACGCTGATAAATATTTTATATAAATGGTAAAGTATAAAATAGGGGTGTTAGGTAAATTGTTATTTCTTTTAATTGGTACTGTTAAATAATGTATATCTAAGAACTTTAAAAAAATTATAATTAAAAACTAAAATAAGTAATTGTAATAAAAAATTTTAAATGAAGAATTTATTTATTATTAATAAATATATATTTTTCTTATCAGAGCTTACTAATAAATTTAATATAAAAATAATTTAAGATTTTAATCAGTACTCAAAATAAGTACAAAAACAGGTTTCATACGCATGGCTTCATTATTTCAAAAGACGATGATTTTATCTAAAAAAATTTTAATCCAATAGAAAGAATGAAACTTGAAATATCCAAATTAAACTATATGAATAAACAAGAGATATTTATGTAATATTAAAAAAGCAAATTTTTACAATATAATAACATTATGATAAAAAGTTTAATATTATAATACGTTCTGATAAAGAAGACGATATAAACAAGAGAAATAGTTAAATGAACATTCAAAAATGACAGGTGTCAATATATAGAAGATATAAAAAAACCGAATAAGATTTATTCATTTGTTTTAATTGACTTATCATCTTAAACAAAATAATTTTAATTAAAACTGATAAAGAATAGATAGTTTATATATAAATATTTAAAAAGAATGTAATACTGTTTTTTTTTAATATCCATCCTAAAAAGCAATAAAAATTCAGTACAATTTATTATGAATAGCCTTTAATTTTCATTTAACAATTTCCTTATTTAAAAAATGATGTGATGCAAAAAGATATTTGTGTATATATTTAGAATTTTTAAATTAAATTTCTATGTGATATGTGTCGTAGGAGTTGTGATGTATATGTTAATGAGTAATAAAATGGTTATAAAAAAGGATTATTTAAAAAAATTAATAAAAGGATGAATAAAGTATATTAGTGTTGTCAAGAATGTATGATTTAAAGGAAAAAATTTAATATATTGAAATAAAATTTAAAAAAAGAAATGAATATGTGATATTTTATGAAATTAGTAAATATATATTGCGATTAATAAATACATATTATTATTATTACTTATTTTTGTGCAAGATATTTAAATAATAAATTATATTTTATAAGATATATATTTATTTATTCATTTTTCATACTTGTGGAGCTTGGACTTCTGTTAGGGCATACATATTATTTTGTTCTCCATTTTTCAGAACCATTTTTGTATAAATTTCACGGCAAACACCAATTATGTGAAAACGCATTAAATATGATATTATAGGTGTAAAAATACATGGTAATAAGTTTATTTTTGCAGCAAATCCAAATTTACCATAGATGATTTGTCTCTCATCATCCAAATAACCTATTGGAGAGGTTGTTGCTATAAGGAGAAGAAAGTACAATAAAGGATATAACATTAATAATCCTAATGTACAGTATGAATATAATCTTTGAGTAATTGTTAATTCTCTTGAATTTGTTTCTCTACATAAAAATATCATACATATAATACTTAAAAAAGTTAATGAGATAATTGCCTTGGCAAAATAATGAGCAATTATTAAAGCTAAAAAACATAAAAAAAACAATTATATTATAATGTATGAAGTTAAAAAAAAAACTTACAATTATTAGAATATTTATCAAAATGTATACCAGTGCTTTCTAATATTTCTGGTGTCCCATCTGCTGGTATACAATGGTAACGTTTATCATTTTCTGTCTTTGCGCAGTTATCAGCAAACCCTTTCTATAAAGTTTAATAATTCAATATGTTATGTAAACTATTTTAACTTACTTGAAGTTCAAATAATGTTCCATTACTATCACGAACAGTTGTAGAAATCCAATCTTTAGAAAAATAATGAACAGAGAATATAGAAAATGATATTACTGACAATGTAAAACAACCCGATAATGTCCAATATACTGTTACCTTTCTAGCATCCATAATGAGATCTAAAAAAATAATAAATGATTAATCATTATTATTGATTATAAAAAAANAAAAAAATGATACTGTTATTAGAGTATAAACTTTAATATTACTTACAAAAATACAAAACTAAAAGTCAGATAATATATTTATTAAAGACATATTATTGAGCCAATATGTCGATGAAGGTCATTCCTTCAGAAACACCATACAAAAATTTATTTGCAATGTAATGATAATAATATTGTAAGAAAAAGATGTATAAATAAGGTCATGAAGGTAAAAGTCTTTTTGTGAAAGGAAGAGTAATATTAGAGATGTATATATAATGTTTAAATTACCAATGAGTCAAAGTTTTATAGAAAAAATAAATGTCGTTAAAGATAAAAGTTAACAAATTTGAAGAATATAAATTTATTTAAAGTCATCATCTTGTATATATTTAAGTTACTCTTTTAAAATCAATAGAATTATAAATATTTTTTATAGTATTTATAAAAGTTAATTATTATTAAGTGTCAATTAACATGCTACTCCTAATGAGGGCATAAATATATTTTTATCAACTTTTGTACATTATGAATAAACATTAATAATGAAAAATTTTCATTTTTACACTTTGTTAATGACAATCTTGTAATCTAAACTTAAAAACATAGATATGAGATAAAAGAAAATAATAATGAAACAATGTTTATTTATCTTAAAATATAATCATTGTAGTAGACTTCTTTTAAAATGATCCCCTAGAGAATAGTCCACTGATTGCATCTCAAAAGTTTATTATATAACTATCAAATAGTTGTAAGGCTTTGTAGAAGAATAAAAATATAGAAAATTTGTTGGAATAAAATTAATTGGATAGTCATAAGAATGAACTGAAGAAGAGTGTATGAATGTTTGTTAAGAAGATTGTAAATAAATGAGAGGATCAGGAAATGAAGTTTTAAGTTGCGCTAAATTTATGTATAATGAGAATAATGTTGAAATGATAAGTTAACTTATTTACAATTAATAGATGACAAGTAGATTTATATATCTATAATAAAATAAGTATAACAATACTCTTTCTTTAAAAATTTTTTTNTGTTGTATGAAATGATTTGAAAAATAGAAGTGTTATATATATATATAGTTTAAAATTTGTTTGTTATAGTATATAAAAGTCTTAAAAATTATACTTATAAAAATTGGTAAAGTAGTAAAATGGCAAAAATATATTTGTTATATATAGACTTTTACAACACTAAACTGAGTACATATTTATATTACAATCATTATATCTTTTCAACATATTCACTTATTTTTAACATGAGACATAAATCTTAAATTGAATACAGATGAGGAGAAGCTGAGAAAGTAACCATAGAGATTGAAGATTAATAATATAAAATATATACCAAGGAGCTTATTATTATCCTTGTTTAGGTAAAAAAGAAATTGCTTTTCTTATATACTATAAAAGGATAAACATTTTAAACTACTTATCTCAATCAAAATTTTCATTCAATTTCTTCCATTCTACTTATAATATTCCATTTTTAATTCTTTCTCTCATTTTTATTCCTTCTTCAAGTATCAATATTTTTTTAAAAACTGAAAAATAAAGGACAAAATTTAGTTTCCATATATAAATATTAAACTATTTTGAAGGTGAGAATATACAAAATAATGGTAATAAAAAAAAAATGAAATTTATATGAAAATTTAATAAAACATTATGAAATGTACATATATAATAAGATTATATATATGAATTTTTAAGATTAATATTATTATCTATATTAGTTTTTATCAAAAATATATACTTCATTTCAAAATGTTTTAATTGAAAAATCTTTTATAACCAATTAAGACCAGATGTGATATACAAATTATAAACAATGTATTACTTTTGGAAAGAATATAAAATATACATTAAATATATATTTGTAGAATTATATTAAATATTTTTGTTCATTGATAATAAAAGTTTCTCCCTGATAACAAGAATGGTTTTCATTATTTAATATTTCGTTTCCGGAGACGACAGATGATGTTGAGTATGTTGAGGAGGTTCCTTCTTTTCTATTATCACAACTGGTATCTTGTATACCAGCGTCATATTCTTGAGTATGTTGATAATTATGTGAAAAAGTACTATTACATAAAGATTCTTTCTCAATTGTTGATGGTTCCGGTGTTACAACTAATGATGATGGTATACAACGTGGCATTGGCGAAATTGATCTTACAGTAGATAATATTTGTGGATGTCGTCCTCCAACTCTTGTTGTAAAATTTTTTTGTTTAATATTTGATGGTCCTTGTGATAAAGACGATTGATAACCACAACAACTTTCATTAGGTTTATCGCGTTGAGTTAAATGCTTAGAATTGCGACAATTTTTATTATATGGTTGAGATAAATTATAAAAATTATAGACGGTAGGATCATTATTATTACTGTTATTTGATATTGAATTTGATATTTTATTACTTCCATAAGTATGTAACGACATTTTTGATGAACCTGTAGGGTAAACATTACTAATTTGTGTAAACGAGCAAGAAAATCTTCTGTTTTGTGGTGATGACAATTGATAGGAGTCATTTTTAAATGAATTATTAACATCTGATGTCATATTTGTTGACTTCTATACATAAAAATAGATAAATAAAAAAAAGTTAATTTAAAATTTAAAAATATTAAATTTACGTTTGAAAGTGTTTCATAATTATATCTTTGTTGATATATTTCATTGTTCTCTTGACATCTAATATTTAAACCGCCATTACTTGGTATTTGGTTAAAGCTAAATTTATTATGAATACTTTTAGTCCCAATTGTTGAGTTTGAAGATGGTGAATCTTGTCTCATATTTCTATGAGAATGAATTGATAAAGGTGTTGAATTTATAAAATCTTGATTCACGTATGCTGTAGGACTTCTTTTTATATGATGTGGACAATTGCAATTAATATTTTGACATTTTATATAGATAGGAAGTGAATCACCAACAGAATCTTGAGATATTAAAGGCACATGTTGTCTGGTACTACGAGGTGTCATTAAAGCCATCTTTAATTAAGTTTTTATTTTATTATTTATAAATAATTTATTAAAATATGTTACCTGCTCTTCCAACATTGATTCAATGGAGTTATGACGGCCACGATACATAGCTGGAGTCCAATCAATCATAACTTTTCCACATAATACTAATCCTACTACCATTGTTGTTGGACCAGCCAACCATATCTTACCAATTTGAGAATCTTTTTGGAAAATTGCAAAAATAGTAAAAACGAGACCCGTTAATATGAGTATAAATGCCACAAACCCATAACTAATAAATATTTATTAAAAATTAATATAATATAAAAATAACATAAAAATCTTACCTAATCAAATGTATTTGATGCCTATGTATACTGCGACAACAGCAACAACACATGTAATGGAGTGATTAGAGGGAGTTATAAAATCACTCCTTAACACTTGAAGAGATATAATCAAAAAATTTTTGTATAAAATATAAAAAACCAATATTTATATTAAAGTGTATGTATAAAATAGCTTGAAGGAGAGAGATGAGGCAGATATATTATTATGATAAAAAATGAACTTTTTTCACATGTATGAATGGGATAAGGATACAATTATCTCTTGAATGTCTGAAAAATTTTTCTCTTCACTGTTAAATGAGTATAACATCGTTAAATTGTAAGAATGAATAATGGCATCATAAAATGAATAAATACACATAGATATTTAGAAATATATACATGTGGATGTCGTTTTGTAGGATGCTATTTTTGTGGGGTACTGAGGAAGGAGAAAAAGAAAAATTTGAAAGATGAAACACTTCAAAATAAATAGACAATAAGCCTTTATGGTAATAAGCCTATTATTGATAAATAGAAATTGAATAATTAAATGATATATTTTTTTTTTATAATAAATAACAAGGATTTAAATGATGTGACATCCTATTGTTAAAATTTTCTTAAAATAACTTATATCTATTTGTATAATATTAAATATAGTTAGTAACTGTCACAAAAATATATTTAAAGTACAATAATAAAAATTCATATATAAGTTAAATCTTTTTTATTTTATTTTTAGTAACATGTAATACTTCTAAAACTTTCTTCTATAAACAAGCACCTTGTTAAATATACATATACCTTTATTAAAAATAGAAAATCTTAATTTTTTAATAAATATTAAGAAGTTTTCCATATAGACAGTTTAAATTGTTTACAGACGTGAAACGTGCTTATTACTTTTATAAAATATTATATAATACAATAAAAAATAGAAGTATAAATATTTCATTCCTTATGAAACATTAAACTGTGATAAAATAATATTTTAAAATTAAGTAATAAAAAATATCTAACTTTTTTGTTGTATATTATATATTAGTGAGAATAAATAATAATGAATGTAAAATATTCATTAAATTCTTATTAAATAAAAATTTGATTTTTGATAACATTAATTATTTTATATCAGTCTCAAAATTGACAAGAAAATAAAACTTCCTTTTGACATTCAATATATATTTTATCATGGGCTTACATATACATATAGTATTTGATATCACTGCTAAAAACTATACGGAAGGAAACTTTTTAGATGTAAGAATTAAATGGAAAATGTATTAACATTCCATTTCTTTTGATTGTCTTCCGGTCATTGTAATGCAATTTTTATACAAATTTAAAATTATTTAAAATATTATACAATGATATATAATATCTTCCCCCTATCAAATAATAAGTATTTTTTTACTAAATAGTTCTTTATAAAAATGTATATAAAAGTTTTAAGGAATAAAGAAAACATATATATAGGAATAGAAAATAAAGAATAAAAATATCAAAAATGAATGTTTAAAAATATCGAAAGTAAGTTTTATAAACGGTAATGTTTAATATTTTTACTTTTTGATATAATATTAGTGGGCATATTATAGACAAAACAAATAATTGGTTTTTCTTTCAGAATTGTTAACTATAAAAATGTACTCTAACACCTATATAAGGTAATACTTACCTTTTATATATTATTTCTTTTATATTTAAATGATCAAAAATTCATTAATGAAAGAATGGTATAGGCTATTTATGTATTTTTATTTTATGAAAGGTGATTCTGAAAAGGAGTTAAGTTTCTCAACTCTTTTCCCAACTCTAAATGATTACTTTACAGTTGATAAATATAATAGTCATATTACAACATAATGTTATGGTATTGTAAATAAAAAAATATTTAAACTACATAAAGATTAGTTAACCTTTATTGTGAAACTTAACAAATATGTTATTAATATTTTAACGGAAAAGTGTCGTTTTATAATAAAAAAAAAATATTTTAGTATTATACAAAGATGGTAAAATATTTTTTAATATTCTAATTATAAATAAACAAGGTATTGAAAAAAAAAATAAGTTTAGAATAAAATATATATTTTTAAAAAAAGTAATGGCATTATTAATAAATATAAAAGTTTTAACATATAGATATTCTTAAAATAACTTTGATAATTGATAAATAAAAAATGATAAAAGAAATATGTTGAAGAAAATATAATAATGATAGAAAAAAGATATAAGTTAATGGAATGAAGATTAAATTTATCACTACACAAGTATAGACAAAAGAAATTCAAATATAATATGGTTAGCTGTTATCATATTTTGTAAATAAAAATGTAAAATTGTGCTGTTACAAAGAATTATAGTTATTACATAAAAAGTGAGGTTATTTCATACATTTTCTCCTAATGAACTTGTCTTTTTATTTAAAAATTAGCTATAGAGAGATGAAGAAGAAATAAAAATGATAAAATTTAAAAGAATAAAATTGCTTGAAAGAATATTTTAACAAGTAGGTAACAAAAAAAAAGTTAAATAAAGTTGATACATAAAATATATTTATTTCAAAAAATTTTTATAAATGAGGGTATATTTTTAGGGTAAAAGAAAAAGGGAAGAATATAAAAAGATTTTTGGCAATAAAATAAAAGTTAAATAAAGTACTATATGATATATATTTATATAGAGAAAAATAAATAAGATGACGTTTTGAATAGATGTAATTTAATGAATACAGATTGTTTGACTCCTTTTTAATTTTTAAAAATCTAATATCTTAGCAATCACATTTTTATTCTATATAATTTTTTTTATCACGATAAGATGACATTTTGAAAATTGATAAAGAAAATAACTTATTATACTTTTCTTTTATTTTTTAATGATATAGTAGAAATATAGATATGTGGTGTCTCAAAATATATGATTCGTTTTATAAGAACATTCTTAAATGGAATACTTTCATAAAAATATATTTTAGCACTATTAAAAATTCTTTTTTCTTCTACATATATAAATATAATCTATTGTCTCTAAATGCTCATTTTGCTAAAAGTTGAATTTCTAAAATAATAACTGCATAATATTTAATAAGATCCTTTTGAATATAAACTCATTCATCCCTTTTTTAATAAAACAAAAAATTCTAAAATAAAGAATTATTAGGAAGTTAATGATAAAAGCTTCACATTGTGAAAAATAAAATTTTCTGATGTTTAAACATTGTTATTTATATATATCTTATGATAATAATGAATATAAATAACTTAATGTATATATAAATAATTTAACTTTAGATTCAAATTATCGTCTCTGAAATATATTTAAAAAAAGTTCTCAAATGAATATATTCAAAAAATACAACTAATTTACATAAAAATGATTTCATTTAGTAGATAAATAGTAAAAATAAAAACAATTGATAAGAAAATGTAATATTAGGTCAATTATTTAAGAAGCATTATGATTTATTTAAATTATGCTTCATTCTTGAACTATTCTTGATATAAAAACAAGAATTTTTATGTCCATCATTATAAATTTAATTATTTTCAATGTTGAATAAAGATTAAAAATTATTGTATGGCCAAAATAGATTCATGAATGGTATTGACGAAAAGTATGTTAATAAAAAATTATGAGATGACTCTATTTTTGCATTAGTAAAATATAATACATATTTAGAAAAAATGTTTAACAACCTTTTCTCCAATAATTTTACCAGCATTTTCATAATACTTTGGGACACCCTTAACAAATGAGAATCCATTAACATCACATACATAACTGGAACCATCTTTATCTCTAAGAATATCGAATCCACAAACAGTATGATTAAATACTTCAACAATTTTTGAAGCATATTCCAATTCATTTTTTCTTAAGACAACTTCTTGACGTTTTTCTTTTCCTGTTTCATCTCTGACAACAACTCCATCACCACTTGGGGCTTTTCTTGATTCTGCATAGCAATAGTTATCACCAACTGCATAACATTTAATATCTAATTCAGATGTTTCAATAAACTCTTCGTATATATAACCTTTGTCTTTTCTTACAGTTGATGTTTCACTAAATGCAGAGCTAACATCATTAACTTTTCTAAATAAATTTCTTGATCCACCCCCTTGAGAAGAATGATAATAAATAGTAATATTATGATCTTCTCCAGAAAAAGGTTTCTCAACAAATGGCTTTACAAACATTTTCCCATCAATTACAATGTAATCAGATTTTTCTTCAAAATTGTTAAGAAGTTCACCCTTATCATTACGATTAACGATACCATATCTAGGATGATTAATACCAACATTTTTAAGTATTGTCAATACTTTTACCCTGTCCATCTAAAAATGATTTTATATATAAATGTATATTCGTAGTTATAAAAACGTACTATATCTAATTGTTTTTCCAAATCGTTAATAAGAAATGGTTTTCTTAATTTGATGTAAGAGATGGCTTTATGGATAGGAAATCCAGTTGAATGGAAACTAATCAAAGCATCAACAATGGGCCATTTTTGAATATCTTCATTCAAAATGATATTATCAGAGAAATGAATAATATCAAAGTAGTCTCCATATTCTTTAATCATTACTTCGATGATTGACTTCATTGGTTTACCCATTGTCTTTCTGCTTAAAGCACATACACCAAGAAGGATCTGTAATAAAATTAATTATTTTTTTTTAATATGTATAATAAATTATTTTTAACTTACCTTCCTAATTCTAGTATCCATTATTAATATCTTCAATGTCTTTTTGATAAATTAATAAAATGAAAAATTTGAAAACCCTAGAATAAAATTTAATGTTGAAATATTGAAATAAAAAAATGAAGTCTTTATATACCAATAAATAAAACAGATATATGAAAGGTGATGAATATTTTAGTGAATATGACGAAGAAGACATATCAAAAATCGAATATTTCTGTCTACAATAAGGAAATGATTCATAATGAGAAAACTAAATTAAAGCACAATTTTAAAAAGTTTAAATGATAATCTATTGCTATTTATTGTAATACCGAAAAGAAACGTAAACAATAATAAAAAAAAATATGATAACAAAAGATAAAACAATCTAACATTTTAACTACTTAAAAATGTCACATAAATTATTTTATTAAAATAGTAAAAATTCAATTTTTCTTAATATATGTAACGATTTTCATCTTAATATATTATTAACAATATTGTCTGCTAATTTTATAAATAAAAAGTATTATTGTACAACACCTTGTATCTCCCTCTTCTTATCATTTGTGACATTCTTGATACTTTTTATTATTAACTATAATAAATATAAAATTAAATTTTTGGGTACATAAACTTTTGTTTTTTAATCTTAAATATATAATTATAATATAATAAATAATATAAATATATAAAAAAGTGTTAATACTTATCAATCAATGTTTTTTATATCAATGAATATATAAAATTATTATAATAGCTATATCGAGACGAACAATTTCGTATATGTTTCTTTTTTATTTTTATAGACATTATATTGGATCAAAAAATGATAACATTAATTTTGAGAAAATCATATTTTAACAGTCTTTCTATAAGGTCTTTCACTTGGTTTATTACATTTTATTTTGACACTATACATATCTACATTAAAAAAATGAAAACAAACAATAATAAAGAGAAAAGATCTTTATTTAACATATATTGAAAAATTACATAATGAGTAATGTTTTTAATAACCATTACCTTTTGAAAATTATCTATATAAATTTTTTTTTTATTTTATAACATAAAATCAAAATATTAATTAAAGTATAACGTCAATGTAGGATTATTCTTTTTTTTTCCTTTAAGTTATGTTTTGATTGATCAAGTATAAAGTTTTCCTTTTTTTGAATGATTAATACATATGTTTAGTATATTTTTCCATTAAATAATAATTTTGTGGAAGTATGTTAAAAATATAGGTATATGTATAATCAACATTTTCGACGTTTAAAAAATAAATTATTACTATTACAAATGATTTTATGTATAATTTTGTGCTTCAATTTTTCAATCTATTTTACATTTCTTTTCTTTTGACTTTATCATTATCTTTGCTGCTTTTGATTGCTGTATTGATATGCTTTGAATATCTTTGGGATTTTTTATCTTCATTAAATGATGGTATTATTATTGGTGTGCACATTGGCATGTAAGGATTAAATGATGGTGAATATTGATTTGTTAAACCATAGCCCTGTGGTACAGTTGGTGTCGATTTTTTTAAAAATGGACGTGGTTTTCTTATTGCTACTCTCATGGCTCCAAGTCTTGATCGATTAAATACTTCAATGTTTTCATATATTACTTCATTTTCCGTGTTGTTATTTCCATTCTTTTTTGAATTATTATCTTTTGTAGAATTATTGTTATTAATTGAAGAAACAATCGTTTTTTGGAAAGAAATATTATCGCGAGTAGTTTGAAAATGATCAGCATTAGATCTACGATGACGTGCCTCACTATTTATTGTGCGTTTTCTGCAACAATTGCATAGTTTGTATCCATAAGTAGATTCATAAAACTCATCTAAAGGCACTTTACTGTATCCTCCATCATTATGAATAACAAGATTTCTCTTGTCAGGAGACATTCTAACAGTATAACCTCTTCTACTACTAAGTCTATTATTATTTGTTAATGGATTCATTCTTCCGTAAGTGAAGTATTATCCTAGTACAGGAAATAGATGACCTTTAGAGGTTTCTATGTCTATTTAATATCTGTAACAATAAGAAAGCAATATTATTATGTAAGTAAATTATTAAAAAAACTTATAAAAATGATAATATGTTTAGACAAAACGATATTTTATTTCAATTTACTATTTATTTTAATAAAATGAGCTGACACGGCTCATTATATGGTGAAAATTTTGAGCAAAAAATGATACATTTTTAAATAAAACCTGGGTGGAGTAGATAATATTGATAATGTCCTTACAAGGAACCAGTAGAGGCGATTACTATCAGAATTGTTTAAAAAATCAAACAATATTCTATTACACTCATTTATCAAATTTCTCAAAGTAATTGGGGTTATTAAAATCAGTGTAAATTTGAAATATCTTCTTCAACATTATTACTATATATATAACTCTTCCATAATGTTTTTTTTTAAAAAGAATAATTTTATGGTAATATACAAAATTTTGTATAAACAATTACAATATACACTTCCACCAATCTGGGTGTTGTTTTAATTGTTTTACTTCAAAAGTTAACAAAAAAAAAATACAAAAAGATTATTTCTAAATCTCATTAATTATCTTGTCATTAGATTACTCTACAACTATCCTCGAATTAAGTATTATAATATTTTCTATATTATAATTAAAACTTGATAATGTTATAATTTAAGTTTTCTCCATGGAATGTTCTTAAAAAAAGGTATGACCATGAAATATTGTCTGAATCATCGATCATTTATATTACCTTTGCATTTTTTTTGTATTAGAAAAATTTAATAATTATACTTTGTATTTTCTAACATGGAGAGAATTAATAACACATATATTATATAGTTCCTCTAAATATCAACTACTTCAACTTTTAATAATAATTAAAAATAAATTTTAATAAAATAACATATTTTATATATTTGCTCATTTGAACATAAAACTTGAAATTTCAAAAAAGAAGTTATTTCAATGATCAGATTGTTTTGGGAAATATTATATTTTAATAAATGAGAAATCTTTTTTTTTNTTTTTTTTTGTAAAAAAATTTATTTATATAATATATGTATAGTTTATTTGTATGAAGTATCTTATTCAAATATTTCCCAATTTTGGCGAAAATTAATTAATTGTTTCGAGGAATCTGATATCAATGGTGGTGGAGAGGTCTCTGGTAATTTTGGAGGATCTTCAAAAGAAATAAGATCATCAACTATTGTTGAATTCCTTTCAAGATCACGTCCAATTTTATTACTTTCTTTAATACTATCACAATAACTTCCTTGAGTTGAGACATTTGAGTTTGTTGAATCATTTGATGATGGTGAATTTGAGTGACGACCATTATTTAATTGCACTAGGACTGGAGAAGAACAAAATGGAGATGCTGTACGAATCCTATGTTTTTTTGCTGCTTCAATCTTAGATATTTTGGTTGGATCTTTTGATGTAATTTTGCTTATTTTCTGTCTTATTGTTAAAAATGCATTTTCTACAATATCTCTTGATGGTCTTGTCATTATCTTTTCCATATTTCCATCTAATCTACTAAATTCTCTCTCAAAATCATCATCAATAGGTAATCCACAATTTATTGCTATAGTTCTTTCATCAACAAATCTTTCAAAATACTGTACGCCATCTCTACCTAATAATGTTGATAAAAATTTTTTTAAAACTGTATGTTGTGCTTCAAGAAATACCTTTCTATCCCATGATACTTTAACTGATCCTTCCTTCATTCTAAGACCTTGCCTATATTTACCAAATAATAATACATTTGATCTTAAAAAAACTTTTGTTAAACTTTCAGTTAAAAAATTATCAGATAAATATTTCAATTCATTTTTTAAAAAATCATAAATAGGTGCAGGTAATGTATCTTCTTTAAAGGGAGTATTAAAACTCTTATCATCAATATCAAACACAACAACATCACCTAATACTTCAAAATTAAGAACATTATAGGTATCTTTGTGAACACCAATTATAAAAGGCATTGGGGCCATAACAGTATCAATAAGTTCATGTGGTAATATTGGAATGAATAAATTTTGCCATGAAAAAGGGTATAATAAATGATCAACAGAGAAGCAACAAGCACATATTTGGCTCATTTTACTACCAGTAATAATAATGCGGCGTTCCTTCAAGAGACTGGTATAATATTTAATCATACTTTTCTCTGGCATTGCGTTATAAAAATCCATTAGAAATTTATTTTCCTTCATTGTTGTTAAAGGATCCAGGAATGGTACTTCTATGGTATATTTATCATAATTTTCATCTTCTATTGTTAATGTTGTCCCAGGAGTTGGAATACCTTTATTTTTAATATCATTAAATAAATTTATTATGTTTCCTCCACTATTTATAACTGTAGATATTAAGTCAAGAAGTTTAAAGAAAAATGTATGCCAAGGTAAGGAACTAAAAACAAAGATATATAATTAATAATTATTTATAATAAATACTCTTTTACCTTAAAATACATATACATGTATTAATTGTTGGATTGTAACGACAATATCCAAATGTATAAAAACCATTCCCATCCGTCAAGACAAATGTGAACAATTGAATAGCATTACTGGAACTTGGTGGAGATTTCCATGGAAAAGCAAATTGTTTGATTGATTTAAGTAGATCTTGATTGTCGAAATTAATTGGAAATGTAGATAAAATATCTTTACCAACTCCACAATTTTTATTATTTCCTTTTACAATTCCCATTTCAACAAAAACATCAACCAATGATGTTGGATTTTGTTTCAACCTCGATGAAACAGACATATCTTTAATGAGATTAATATATTGTTATATATATAAATATAGTAAGTAAAAAGATATATTGGACGTTTTCTTATGTATATATGTATTACAACAATATATAGAGTAATATCATCAATTTATTTTTCTATTTTTAATGTATATTTACTTTTATTATATTACATTTGAAGGAAAAAGAATCATATCACACAATAATCTCCTTTTTAAACTAGAAATTAGAAATATATATATAATAGAAATAAAAAAAAAGAGCATGAATATGTTAAAAAGTATATTGAAATGGTATAAACTTTTAAATATAAAACCAAAAATACTTTTCGTTTCGAGAATTTTCCGATTATATAATAAATAAAACAAAATTTTTGATGAAAATAAAATTAAATGATTTTTCTAGTAGTCAAAAAAATGTTAAAAAATGTTCCCTTTTATATTTTTAATCATAATAAAATTTAAGAATATGTAGTCTTTTTTTTTTACTAAAATTTGATAATTGATAAATTAATACTACAAATGAATGTATCCTTTATATTTACAGATAATTAATAATATATATAGCCAGTTATTTTCCGGTAACCTTTTTGTGTCTATTATAATTATATAGTTATTTATATATAAAAGTATGAAAATATTACTTAGGAGAGATGATTTTTATTAAAAAATTTTGTGGAAATATTATTTTAAGTTAGTATAAGGGCAAGATTAGAAAGAAATTAAATAATAGGAAATATTTTTTTCTAAATATAATCTTTTTTTATTTTAAAATGAGTATATTTGAAATTTTTAAAAATGTAGTTTTAATCATATATATATATATTGTAAAATTAGTTTTGTTATGAAATAAATTATTAATACCTTCCATTAATAATAGCTCACTAAAAGTTTTATCTATGAAAGAAAAGCTTGATTAAAAGATAATTTTTGAAAGGGAAAAGACAGAGTGTATGTAGGATGTTGGAAAAAATGCTAATAAGTGAGAATACAAATAATGAATATGATAAATGTAATTTGTTTGATTTTGGACAATATATTTAAATATATATATTTAATGTTGTTAAAATATATGTGTAATGATTAATGTATATAATGATATTGAAACAATACTATTAAATGATAATTATCTCAAAAATTATTTATTGATATAAACCATTGAGATGTCAAAATAAAAGTGTCATTTTTTAGTATAAATTAAATTAAATTATATGGTTCATTTTTGTTGATTAGTGTATAATTTAACTATTGAGAATAATTGAATTTAATATAATACTTAATATTGGGAAGGAAATTTATTTATTATTATATATTCTATGTAAATATAATATATAATTAACATCAATAAATATCTTTTTTACTTAAAAGGAATAAGAAAAAAGAATACAATAATGAGATGATGCTTTATTGGGTAATATTAAAGTATTTGTAAAAAAAATTATATCATTTTATGATTGATTTAATATTAACAAAAGATTTTTATACATTTATTTAATATTTAAAGGTATTAATAATAAAATGTTTGTAGAATATATACACATATTTAAAAGATGGATGTTAAAAATGTTAAGTAGTATAAAAAGATTTAAGAAAAAAAAGTAATTTTTCATTAAATGTTATTACATTTAAAAATTCTTGTGAAATAAATGATAGGTCAATATATTTATAAAAATAGAATAGAAAGTGGAGTTAAATTTAGAAATTTAGATATACGTATTATAAAACCGTTTTATAATTAAGTAAAAAAATAATAAAAAAACAAGTTAAGGTATTTTAAAATTGTTATCTATTGAATGAAGATAGTAGTTGATGTAGACTTTAAACTAAGTGAAAACTTACAAAAGAACTATGGTGAATTAATAAAAATTGTGTTATTTAAATAGAAAAAGGATAGAGTGCTATAGTAAAAGTAAAAATTATTTAAAAAAAATATTATATTTTTAAAGTATTAATATACCAAAGATACAAAAAAGAGTATAATTAAATATTTGCATGAGTAATAAAATTTCTCTAAATAACAACAAATTTAAAAATATAAATTATACAATGAAAAAAATAAATGTCGATATTATTTTAAAATTTATATTTATAATTTTTTTAAAACTCTTTCTAATCATTGTTAAATAATTTATTTTTTTTNTTTTTTTTATGTGAATCATCTAATATTTGCTAAAAATATTTCATTTGAAAAAGGAAATATTAATCACAATGTAAAAAATTATAGATAATTTAAATATATTTTTGAATCACATGACAAATCTTGAGAATACAATGTAATGAGAATTGTTAATTTTTCAAATAATTTTTGTTATATACTCTATTTTATAAAAATAAATAAAATATGTGTTTTGTAAAATGTTTTTTAATAATAAAATATATTTATACAAAGATTTTATAAGTAGATATATATAATATTTAAAATCAATTATATTATAGAAATTTGTTATAAATAAACAAAAATGTTTATAAAACTATTATATAGAATTGAATTTTGCAAAACTTTTGAATGAATCTGAAAGTTAGAATGGGTAGTTTAAATGTTAACATTCCTCTCTCCCTTTTCAATTACTAATCGTTACAAAATTATTCAGGGTAAACTTTGTTTCTTGATATATATATTACTTAAATTTTATAATAAAGTTTATGATTTAATTATTAAATGACCAATTTACAATTGTAATATAATTTTATTATTAAATAATTTTAATAATATATTTTTACAAGAAAAATTTAATATTATTTGCAATTTTATTTAATCTTCATACATCTTATCTCTTTTTTTGGTGATGTTGATAATTTTGACTATAATAAATAAAAAAAATATATATATTATGATAATTTGAAATTTAAGATATTACCTGAACAATAAATTTATCTTCATCTTCGATTTTAAGTAATTTTAATTCCTGATTTGGAAATCTCAACTCTAATGGTCCTAATTCTTCTACAGCTACATTAAAATGAAATAAACGCATTTTATTTATACCTATTCCAGTAACTTTCTCTGCATACTTCATCAATGCATGAACTGTTTTATTTAAATTAATATGAATATTTGCATGATAATCGTTTTCTTCACAAATTAATATTACTTTAGCTGTTACCTTAGGTGACAAGTCAACTAAAGCTAAATCATTCAATTTACCATGTTTTTTAGTTAATTTATAATAAACGTCAGGCCTTTCCTCAATAGGTTTATTTTTATAATACCTAATTAAGAATCTTTCTGCTGTAATACGATGTTCACTATCTAATGTAGATCCGTTAAAACTGGTAAGAGAAGTTATTCTTGGTATAAGTAACAAATTGCGTTCAGTTAAATTGTGTCGTTTTAATATTGGGTGATGTGTAAATTTTAAATTTGCTAATAATGAAAGGGTAGACAAATTATCTACAGACTGCCATGAATTAATTTTACCATTTGTGCAACAAAATGAGTGAAGTGATTTTAAAACATTGCTTGTCTTTAATCCAGATTCATTACACTCCAAGTCAATTGTTTCAAAATCGTTACCCGATAAATATAAACATTTTACATTAATAAAATGACACATTATTTTGAGAACAGTTGACCAGCTTTTAATGTGACAATAATTAAGATGAAATATTGATATTTTGGATGAAAAAATCTTATCAAAATTTCCATTAACATCAAGACTATCAAAATTATTATCAGATAAATGTAATTCATTCAAATTTGGAAAGTATGTTAATAATACTTCTAATGTTTTTAATGGCAGATTGACACCATTTAAGATTAATATATTTAATGTAAATGATTTTGGCAGTTCACTGTCTAATGCTCTTCTTAAAGGATTATAACTAATATTTAAAACTTTAAGAAGATTCATATGTTGGAGAGCAGTATCAAGAAATTTCCATTTTTTTATATTATTCCAAGCTAAGTCTAACTCTGCTACATTTTTAACCATTGAAGCAAATCTTTCTTCATCTCCAATACAACTTATATTTGTTCTATTAAGTACTACAAGTTCTAAGCACTGCTTTACTGCTAAGTGACAAGGACTCATTCCAAACTGTAATTTAATTTATTATTTAGAATGTTAATAACTAATTTACCATATCGATAAAGTCTAAGTCGTGATTATTATCCAAGTACTTTTTTTCCATTTGGTAAACAAGACTTTCATCATTAAGATATGTATCTGAGTCACATTCATCATAATATTGAAGATCTTCATCGGAAATGATACCAGAACTACTTGATGACATTCTTAGAAAGGGTTAGAGATGAATAAAAAGAAAAAAGGAAATGCTTTCTGCCTTAAATGATTTAAAAATTATAAAGTATATACATCACAGATTACCTACGAAAAAAACTTCTAGTCATAAAATATATTATCAATTTTAAAAAAAGTATATTTTATCAAGGTCTTATAAATTTTAAAAATTGAAATGATAAAAAAGAATTAATCAGCTGATAAAAAGAGAAAGACATACAATCTTGTATAAACTATTTAATTATTATCAATAAAGTTAAAATAAACAAGTAAATTTGAATAATATATCGTATCGTTTTATTAAATTATCATATGGTAGTAAGTTTGAAGTGTGATAACAAAATTTTAGTTAATAAGTAAAGTAACTTTTAACCATATGATAATGTCAATTTTACCTATATATAATAATCATAATAACAATAATATTTGATATTTAATGATATATAATTAATAATCAATATAAAATGCATATTATTGTTTCTAAAAGTAATAATAATTATAAAAGTAAAATATGGCCAAAATTACATAAAATTTTAAACAATTTATTATGTATACATGGATAAATATATATAGATGGGATATAGAGAAACCATTTACATATTATATTTTTACGTAAATGTAAACAAAAGGTATTTAGTATTATTATGAGACAACTATATAATTGCGTAAAGCTTAGAGAGAGGTATTGTTTTTGAAGTAAAAAAANAAAAAAAGACATGGTTTAAGAATTGTTAAAGATAATAGTTTTATAATAAAATATAAGAAAAGTCATTATTATTATCAGAAGCGTATGTTTTCCATTTTATATTATTTTTAATAACCAATAATAAACTTATAATGAGGAACACATTATCGAAGAAAAATTTTCTCCCATCATTTTTAGTTATATATTAAAATAAAGTTTTTTGTTTGATAAAAAAGTTGTTTATAAAAAGTTTAAATAAAGCTTTATGTAGTAAAAGAAGAGAATAACAATTACTAGTAATGGTTTGTTGTAATGATAAAATAAAAACCAAAAACAGAATCAATTATATTACTACTAAATAAGTTTTTATGTTAGAAGAGGTGATAAGGAAAAGGGAGGCATCAAAGTTTGTGTTATACTCAGTGTTTCCTCATTTTTACTATAATGTTATTTAGAATATACAAGTATATGTCAAAAGTTTTAAAAGTAGTTTCTATACAATATATTTGGACTATTCAAAATATTTTGAAAATTAAAATTATTTATAGTAATTAGTAAATAATTGATTATTTCGCACAGATTCTTTCTAATTATGAATATTAATGACATATTTTAATATTAAAAATACAATAAGAATAATAAGTATCTTTATAATAATGATACTTCTTATACTTTCATTTGTGAAAGTATAACTTGGTAAAAACAAAACGCTTAACATTTTAATCTTTGATCATGTTTTTTGGAAAAAAAAATACATATATACATTAAAATATGTATGGCCTAAAGTAAGGAAGTAAAAAATGTTGCGTTGAAAAATATCTTCAAGAAAAATATTTATCAATGTATGTAGTAATTAAACATAATTTAAAAAAATAATTTGTTCCTTGTTGAAAGATCAAGTTTTATAAAAATGTTTAATGTGGCTTATTAAAATTGTATATAGTTTATGATAAAAAAAANAAAAAAAACGAATTGAGACAACAAAGAAAACATATGTTTATAAAATTTTGAATAATATTTATTTTTTGATTTAATAATTGCATTGTAATAGCAATATATAAATAAAATACATATTGAATAGTTAATGCCAAAAAATTTAATTATTTTACTTTAATATTTTCAATACAAGAAGAATGATAAGAGATTTTATAAATAATATTAAAAGTAAAATTTCTTGCTTCTTTAATATTAAATATAGAGTGATATTTAAATTCGAATTTAACATTCTGACAAGTTATTGAATAATATGAAAAAGTTATATTCTCCTCACATATATAGTTATTACTTGTTTACACTAATATGCATTTTTGTGAATTAGGAAATTCTTCTATATAATTCAAATAAGAAAAAAGAGGATATATATTAGATATGAAGGAGTTATATTTTAGAAAAAGAATTAAAGAATTCAGATGAGTTAAAATATTAAATATTTAAAAAGATACATTATTTTCTAAGAAAATATGTATGTAAAAATTAATAAAATATATTATAAAATGCTTTAAATAAAAAATATATGTACATATTTTCATTTTTTAAAATAAAAAAAAGATAGGTTTGTTAAACTTTATTGACAAAAATTAAGAAATTGATTAGCATTTGAAGAAAAAATATTTGAAAAAAAANAAAAAAAAGAAGAAGAATAACAATGTAAATAAATAATTTTTTTTTTCAGAACATAAAGAGCCAAACTATATATATGTATATTTTGACAAAAAGTCGTTAACTTGATATATCAAAATGATGATATAAAAACAAAGTAATATAATAAATTTTTAAAAATGCTTTATCAGCTTGTTTCAAAATGTTGTTTCATTATTCAGAAATAAATATATATAATATTTAAGATATAGTGTATTTATATTAAACTTTTACCAATATATATAAGTTAAATTCAGATACAATGTTTCGTTTTATATAAATTTATGATAATAATAAAAGCAAATTGATAAACAATAAGGATTGTAAATCATATCGAGTTAATTGTACATAAAATATAATTAAAAATTTTATATTTAAAACTATATTTGTATTTTTATTTTAGTGTTATTATATCTTAAAGGTATAATATATTCATGTTTTGACAAATATAATTTTACAAATAAATAAATGATTATGCATAGTGGAGTAAAATGGAAGTGCAGGAAGAAGTTAAAAAATAAATAGATGTCTAGTGAGTGAGAAATAACAAGTATTATTTGAATGATTTATCAAAGATATTTAATTAATGAATTTGATTGTATTATCAGATTTTGTTAAATGATTGCATTTCCTTCATACTTTTGTAATACAAGATGAATTAAAATTTAAAAGTATCTACAATTATAGGATAATGATGGCTTTTTTTATACATGTTTGTAAAATGAATATATTAGAGAAGCTCATGTTGCAGAGTTGAAAAAGAAAATTTAATTGATATTCTTCTGATAATAATCCATTTATAAGATAATTTTATTCTACACTTTAAATCAAGTATTCAATATAGATTATAAAAAGATAAGGTATAAAACAAATATAACATTAAATATTGGTGGAAATAAAATTTATGTGTGGATATAATTTGGTTAAAGAAGTGAGGGATATAAACACATATGTTGTTGAATCAAATATGGATAAAAAGAAGAATATAAACACGTCAAAATTGTATGTTCGAGAGTGAAATCTAACAATTTCACGTGACAAAACCTCTTTTTAACATTTAAGCCATATGTCTGAGGTTATTGTTATATATTTATGAAGCATGATTTAACAAAGTTAAAGAAAACATGTTTACCTGTCAATTCATCTTTAAATAAAAAGATTGGATTATTATTTGATTACTTTATGATAAAATAAACATGTATATTATTATTTGGAAATTAAAATGAAATAAGTATGTACCTATGAGTACATTTTATATTATTTAAAATGATTTATCAATGATGATAAAATTTTTATTAATATTAATTGTTAAAAATTATAATTTTTAATGGAAAAGTAATTTGGTATATAAAGAGGATGGAGATAATTATATATTTGTTAAAAGCAAATTAGGAAAATATTAAAAAGTAATATCCTTTAAATATTGTTGTATGGGTATTTAAAATAGAAGTAAGACTAAAAGATGATCAGCTGATTATGTGTTTATTCTTATTTACCAACTTTATTTTCTTTCAGTTGACTATGTGATGAGAGTTGAATTTAATGTTAAGGATAATACTGAAAAATCTCTTAAATATATGTAATAAATAATAGGAGTATATAATCAAATTCTAATTATTTTAAATACTATAGGAAAATCATAAATTTTGATAAAAGCCAAAATTCTTTTTTGTTATTAATTATATTTATAGATAAAAGTATAAATAAAAGTTAAAATGTTATGTCGTATGTTGCGCAAAATGATGGTGATAAAATTTGTAGATATGTTTTTTGCATATCACATGTATAGAGACATTTTTAAATGTTGTTTTATAAAGAATACTATAGATGTGTGTAGTTAAAAGTATAAAAATAACAATAATATTTTACAAGCAAAAAAATTACTTGTTTGTAAAAAGAATTTGATAAACGATTTAAAATTTATGATAAGTGTTAAGATAAGTTCAATAATCTATAACAAATGAGGAAATAAGAGTGAAGCTTGTGTTAATAAAAATTGTTGTTATGATCACATGATTACCATGAAATAAAAATTTTAAACTATTTTACAAATACAATAAATATATTATTATAAGTATGACATGTTATTAAAATAAACAAAAAAATCTTATCACAAAATATTGTTTTAAATATTTAAAATTCATCTATAGTAAATAATTGACTTGAAAAATAAAAGAATATTAGTAAACAATTTATCATTTATTTCATTCTTAATACAAAGTAAAAAAAACTCGGGTTAATTGCTTCAACACCCAATTTCCACAATTATCTATTCTAATATTTATACAACAAATAAATTTAAGGTTCAATATAAGTATTGTAGTCTAGATACACTCTTTTAACAAAAAGAAAAGTAGTAAAGATTTCAATTGAAATTTAATTATTTATGTATGTATTTTTATATAATTGTATACGTAAATTTTACTTCTAAAGTCAAAAATGCAAAATTCTAATAATTTTCTAAAAAAAAATTATTTTTTTTATATTCTTATTTAGGAAAATATTACATGCGTTATACATTATGAATGAGTAAAAATATCTATTTGTTTCATGTCTTAATCAATTTTTAATACTTCATTATGTATAAAGACAATTTAATTAAATTATAATATAAAACAAAGGTAAAATGACATTTTATTGGCAATAACATAAGCAGCAATAAATTATTAAAATTCACGTTGCGAAAAAAATATAACGTTTGATATTAGATTTATAATATTGTTATGATAGTAGATTTACAAAAAAATATATATCAGTAATTTGATCCTCTTGGTTTTCTAAGTATCCCTTATTTACAATCCATAAATAATAACAACCAAGATTACTTCTCTCTGATTTCCATTCACTAGAAGATCCGCGAAATTCTTTTATTTCGTGTTGACATTGAAATTCATCTTCAGAAGTTTGGATTTTGTAAACTATTTCTTTGATTATAGATTCATTATCTGAAACATAGCTTACTAATTCAGAAAAAAAAAAGTTAGAATTATTATTAACGACTAAATTAATGGAACCCCATCGTTTATCTTTGATATTTTCTGATAATATTTTTACTAGAAGTTTTAAAATTTCAAAATTTGATTTTGTTTCTGAAATAACTTTAGATACTTCTGAATTAATACAAATTTTGTAACAAGTATCATTTTCGTTTTCTATTGATATGTTCCTAAAATTTGGAGTTTGAAAAGAAAAACCTTTTATATTTTGAATTTTATCCAAGCAAGAGATGTCAAAATGAAGAGTTTCAAAATTAACTCCATTGAATAAATATGGATTCACTATATCATAAAACTCTTTTTCATCACTTGCATTAATTAATGATTTAATTGAAAGAGAGATTAAACCATTAGATTCAATATGCTTCATAATATTTTTGAATTTGTCACTGTTTCCATCAAGAGGCTAAAAATTAGAAAAATATATTATGTATAAAAAAAACTTACAAATTTTGCGTAAACCGATTTGGGACCGAAAAAGTAAATCATGTTTATATTAACTTTGGTAACATCTTGTGAAGCAAGTGGAGAGATGTCAAGCCATAATAAAGAAATTCTTCTCTTAAAGTCGTTGTCGGCAAGTATTTTGAAATAATGTGATAAAACTTTTATATTATTCATATCAGAAATACTCAGATAAGAGAATATTTTTGTCAAAATTTCTACAGGTAAATCATGAAATTTCATTGTTTTAGATGAATGGACAAATTAGTCACAAAAAATTGAGTCAATATTAAAATGGTCACAAGAATTTATATATTAAATATTAAGACAATTTGGAATTATTCGTTTGAAAAGTATTGTTGGTGCATCATTACTTAGAAAATCGTCTTAAGATGTAGAGTGACAAAATATTGAAATGTCGATGATGTGGTTTGAAAGAGAGAGATTAATACAAAACTTTTTAAATTTTAATATTTATTTGAAATAAATTGTAATTTAAATTATGAATATTTATTATAAGAATGATATGAATATTCAGGTAAAAATTCTTCTTCAAAGTCATTTTTAAAGTTTTCCAATAATTTTTTTGTTTTTTCAAAGCATACTTCCTTATCAGAGAGTTCCTTTGCACTAAGTTGCTTCATTTTCCTTATACGATTTTCAGAATCGGAAGTTAAAGCAACAATTATGACACCTTTAAAAAATATATAATATATTAAATTGTTAAAACAATAAACGTACAACATATACCCATAAATATAAGAAGAATTGTTAATACAAAAATTAAAACAATTATTGCCGTTTGATTACTTATTTTTGCATTTTTATTCAATAATTCGGTATCATATCGATTAACACTAAGTGAACCTTTAATTATAATGTTATTTCTATTATTTTCAGCAGGTATAATATTATCTGTATCTGTACCAGATAATATCTCAACGATTAAATCTTAAAAACATTATTTTTAATTATTATTTATTAATATTACCTTTCTTAATTTCATTCTTTTCTCCATTCATAAAAGCCCTATAGAAAATGACTGTTAACAATAATATTATCAAAAAAATGAATATAAATAGAAATCTAAATAGCAAACGCATTCACTCAGTGCGAATTACCTAAAATATATTGAAAAATTTATTTAAATACAAAAATTTAGTTCATAAATATGTCAAAAAATTTTCTTTAAAATAATATTTAAAAATCACTTAAAATACCACATTTATAATAGAAAATATATTTTAACGGTATGAAAAATAACTTTAAAAGACTTAATACTCCTCTTCTAGACATATAGATATAATCATTTTTCTATAATGATACTTATAGAAGAGACTTTATTATAAATTAATATTTAAATGTTCAAATATATTCATATATATATAATTTCAATTTGAAAAATATCTATATAACAAAAGACTGATTTTTTTTCTAAAATAATTGCTTAATTAATATTCCACAAATCATAAAAATTTCTTTTTTAAAATGTATATATTTATTGTTTTAAAAATAAGTTTTATTAAGTATATGTATTTTAATGAGCCTAAAATTAATTAGTATATATATTTCTCTTAATGATAAAAAATATATATTTTGAGGGAAAACGTTTTATCATAAAGACACATACCATTTTGGCATTATTTAAAATGTGTGTAACTTAATTAATGATTAATTAAAGTACTTTTTATATCAATCACATAATCATTGAAAATATAATTTAATGAATCTTATATTTAAATTTTATCTTTTAAATACATAGAAACTATTTAATATTTTTGAAAAAGAACATTCATTAAAATGTAAATATGTATAGAGTTTTCGTTTATACAAACTTTTGTAATTAGAAATATTTTTATAAGGAAAGATATAATATGTATATATATTGTATAAAATTATAATGTATGCTAATTTTTGCCATAATTTTATTTTAAATCATTTTTTAATAATACGTTTTTTTATAAAAATGTAAGTAAAATAGCAAATGAGGCAATATACATTTTTTGTTATATATAAAAATAATTATATTAATTATGTATTGGATTTTATTATAAATTCATCCTTTTTCTCTTTTATAACTTTTTGACATTTACCATGCAAAAATTGTCCATAATTAAAAAGCATTAACTATATTATATATTGAAATTGATAATATATCAAATATTAAAAAGAGCAAAATTAATTAAACTATATTTATATTATTTACAGTTAAAATTAATATAAAAAATATTAATAGGCAAAGAGTTATTAAATATATTATAATAAAAGAGAATTAGGAGATAATAAATGAAAAAAGCAATTTTATGTTTTTTATTTTTAGGATATACTTTAAAGTTCAAAATAGCATCAAACAAATTGACGGTTTAATAAATAACTATGTAGTATGATGATATCACTAACTTCTCTAAGTACTAAAAAAATATCTATCTTTTTCCTCCAAATAACATAAAGGCTTTTTTAAACAAAAAATATATATTTTCTGATTATTTTTTTTGTCTATTTAGAATAGATGTATGTATGTATAAATTAAAAATACATGAAATATTTGTGTAATAATAATAAAAAAAAAAGCATCAATATTTATCTTAAATTTCACGCATATTATTTTAATCATATATACTTTTACAAAAAAAAANAAAAAAAAATAATATTAGATAAATTTTTTTAATTATCTTACAAAATAAATTTTTTCACAATCATTAAAAATAATCGTTATTAAGAATAATTGAAAAAATCTATTAAATAAATAAAATGAAATATTTATATTTAAAAAAAAAATTAAATGGTAAGTTAGAAAAGTAATTATATTAATATATCTTTTACGTAATACAATTAATGTATTATTAACTTTGCAAACAATAAAAATAGTTCAATAATATATAATTACTTAAGTTTAAAAAATAATGAAAATTGATAATTGAAATATAAAAATTTTTTGAAAATAATATTTATACTCTATCGTCTTTTATTATATAAAAAAATATCCAGAACATTACTTTGACAGATGTTAAAATATTTTTCAAGATTCTGTAAAAAAATTGATATATATAACAAGGACAAAATATATATATTATTTATAATCAAGATATATTACATATTTTTCTTTATTCATATCTATATATTTTATTTATATATATAGAAGTATTCTTTCAAAATATATTTGTATAATACTTTAAACTCATTTTTAGAAAAGTGAATATAATGTTTCAAATGTAAAAATTTATATGTTGAGTAAATAATTATTTTTACTTACTTAATATTAAATAAAACAATATTACCATTTGTTCAAATTAAATTATTAAATAACTTTCTTTTAATATTAAAAGAAAACATATTTGTTTCATTATCATTTAAAATAATAAATTATAATGTAAGAAAAAATGTTTCAAAGAAATATAATTTAATTATAACCAAGAAAGTATTTTTCCAACTCAATCAGTTGATGAAAAATATAATTTAAGTAAATACTATGCATTTTATAAATTATAAGAGTAATAAAAAACTTATTTCTATTCGTGAAACATATATATGTAAGCCTTGTCAAAAGACGTTGTTTCGTTTTAAAAATATCTTCACAAAAAAAATTGACAAGACTTCTATGTCAAAAAGAAACAATAACTTCCGTTTTTATAGTTTTATAAGTAGTTTGTGCTTTACCACTAATTTTGGACAATTTTTTAGTTCCAAATCTATTTTCCATATTATATAATGAATAAAAAATATAATAGACATAATTTTTCAACAATTTTTTATTTTCCAATATTAAGCAATAATGATGATAATATTTATTTATAATGATAAATAACATTTTTTTTTAAAAAATATGTTATAATTAATATTTACACAAAGGTTCCGTTGTTTTCATCATATAATGATGACTCTGGTTTTTTATTAGTTAACGATAATTTATGGTTTTTTTTAGATGTCGTTTCATCTCTCTCTGAAGTATGTACCTGGGGTGGGCTTAATACAAGAAGTGGGACATTTGATGATTCTCTCGATATTTCATCCGAAAATGGAGAAGCATTACTTGATACCTTTAATTGGTCAAAGTTTGCGAGTGGTAGCGTTGAATCTTTTGTATTAATATCGAAAGAATCTACACTTCTTTTATTTTCAAATATTTTTGGTGGATTTTCTATCACCGGATACGTTAGTTTACGCTGTCTTGGATAAGTATTATTCTTTTTATTATCTAGAGATATCTGAGGAGACTCGAGAAAACAGCTCTCTGTTGATGCCTTTTTCTCGGGATTTGATATTTTATTTCTATTATTACTTTCATCTTCACATGAATCTTCATTTTTTACTAGAATTTCTTTATCTTCTTTAGCTAAAAATATATTAAAAAAAATATAAGATATACTTACGTCTATTTAAACCACTCATCTCAGCAAATTCTGAAGCAAGTTTTTTATTATTTTTAAATATGTCATCATAATATTCGTCTGATAATTGAAATTCAGATAAGTTTTCTTTTTCAAGCAATGGTTCTATCAATGTATTATCAATATTTTTTTCTTTTTTATATCTAAGCTGAGATTCTGTTAATCCCGATACATCAAATTCAAAATCTTTATCATTAACAAACATATCGTCATTTTTATTAAATGTTTTAAACCAACTTCCAAAATGTTTGAATATTTTTGAATTTTTTCTATTATCTTCATCTTCTTTTAAACTATCTTTTCTAGCATTACAACAAATACAATGACTACACTCATTATTTTCTTGAAAATTTTTTATTTTCCGTTTACTCTTCTTCCATATTATATTGCTTCTATGTTTAGTAGCATCAATAGTACTATTAATACTAAAAAATAGTTTTTTAAAATTTTATTTAAAAAATTAATAACATGCAAAAAGATCGAAATATTTTATTAGAATATAACATGAACAGAAATTATTATTATTGGCAATAAAAACACAACAGAAATAAAACTGCTGATTCATTACATCTTTACTGGACCTTTCTTCGACTTTTCTTTTCTAAAATTGTTATCATGCAATTAATAAAAGAATTACATCTTTAAAAATTTATTAGTATTTAACTATCTCATAAAAAATGACATTTTTCTACTTATATTGGGACATTTTTAATGTTATTTTAATAAATAAAACTTACAGTTTATTATTTCTCCAGAACTTAGGTTTACACATTCCATAATAAACGCATAAATAAATAAGTTCAATTATTGTTAAAAGAGAAGCTCCAAGAAATAAACCTAATGCACCACCAACATCACAAGCTAAAGACCAAATTGAATAAGTTGATTCTTGTTTCCAGTACTCTATATTCATTTTATGCAAAAATACGTTTACTTGTGCAAAATTTTCTTTTATAAATTTATCACCAAATTCAAAATTCTCTAAATACTCTGGCAATTCTTTTTTAAATAAATTAGTATATGCAGTTTGAAAATTTTGCATAGCTTTTCTGTAACTTGACAATAATAATAATGTTTCATTTCTTACATCAACCATCGTGCATGGTAACACATCATTAATAAAGTCTTGTAATATTTTTTTATTTTCATCATTTGAATCACCGTACAAAACAACTGAACCAAATTCAATATTCTCATCTGAATCCCAAGTATTATTAATTTTTTCACTTAAATATTCTATACGATTTATAGAATTTAATATTGTATGATCTAAATCTTTTATTATTATATTATACCAGCTTTCATATAAATCTTCATCAAAAAAATGACGCATATTGCGACTTTGCATCTTATCAGCCCAAACTCTTCTTTGAAGTTTTCCATCTTCATATTGATGGATCAATTCTTTAATTCTTTCCATTCGTTCCAATTTATTACTTAACTTAAAATGATATTGATCTTCCGTATAAATTTTTGATATTGTTGATATCACTTCATGATAATCATTTACTTTTTTTAATGTATCCTCAACCTTTTCAATATAATCACGTTTCAAATCAGTTATAGTTTTATATTTCGATGCATTTAATAAAAAAGATGGAGCATCAAGAAGCCTATACAATGCTGCCGTTTTAACATTTTCACTCAAAATATTAGGATCTCTAATTCTATTAAAAATATCAGCATGTCTAGAAGTCATATTAGCATAACAATCAACATTTTTTGATAGTCTTTCATAAACGCCTTCAAAATTTTTTGCTGTCCAACCCCATTTTAATGAACTAACAACATCTGTTGCTTCTCTAAATCTTTCTATTAACCTCGTTGTACGTAAATGAATATCTTCCTGATATCTTGTTTGTTTTTCATAAGCTCTTTGTGCTTCACGTTTTATTCTAAGAACAGTTCCATCATCAAGATATTGATTCTCTTTACAACGAAAATGCTCATCACCTTTTGAATCTTCTATTGTTACAAATTCATCTTCTGATTCAGTATCATCAATATCTTGTTCATCTTCTTCATCCTCGGCTTCAATCAACTTAGGAAAAATATTATTTGGAAGTTCATTCATATCTTGCCACGCAATATAGTCTATCTCTTCACAAGATGCCTTACAATCTTTACCAGCTAGACCGGAGGCAAAATTTTTCTTAACTAATGGTTGAACACATTTGAAATATTTCTCCACATTACAGAATGTTACATTTTGTATTGGATTTGGATCATATGATCTTCTCATACTACAATTACAAATAATTTCAATGTCTTCCATTTGTCTTCTTATAGCACAAGCTTTGATACTACTTAAATCTCCCATACTTTTTCCTTTAATTTTATCTTCTAAGGATTCTTCAATACAATTCATTCCAGGAATTTTGACTCTGTGAACCATTCTAAATGGTATATCCATTGTATAACCTGGAGGTACATTAACTCCATCCATTGATGATATTGGTATATCTGTTTGATTATAAATTAATATTTTTAAACCAGGTAAAGATTCTGTTCTAACTTTTTTATTACAATTCTCTATTCTTTCATACCTTTCAACATTTAAAAGTAATTTAAGTGCATTATTATTACCAGCTCCAGTAATTTCAATAGGATTATAAGGATTTGTATTTATAGCCCAGCATAAACCTGTTAATGTCCATACAGCCTGAAAATCACTAGTCCTACAACGTGTTCCATTTGGTAATTCACATTTAAGAATCATTCTTGATTTCCAGTGAGCTGCATTTCTTAAAAACTTTACAGCATCGATATCTTTTGCAAGGTGTAATGCTCTGTCAAATACATCCGTACTATTAATTTGACTATTTTCATCATTATTTTTTCTATTTAACAATCTTGGACCTGTCAAATACGTTAAGCGATATTGGTTATTGTTACATATAGCAACAGTTGGAAAATTAATTTTAGGAGGATACAATGCTTCAATATTTGTAGCAACAGGTGTATTAAGATACATCCTCATTTGTGTAATAATTTGAAAAATTGCTAAAAACACAAATATTGTTATAACACATCCCCACATTATACGAACTTTGGGTGTTTCTGTTGATCGGATATGACGTATACCATCTATATTGGAACCTTCAAGCACAGCCATAACAGCTGGTTCATCACACCCATCCGTATAATCATCAGAAGGGCTATCATTATTTTCTATACCATTATTTGGTATATCAGTTGATGGAGATATATCTTTCGACATTTCAAAATCTATATAGTCAATATCAGCTGGAGTTGCCATCCGCACATCCGTTTCTGCAGAACCAAAATGCAAACTATTAACAGATCTCCTGTAATTAAGAATGTTACAAATAATATTAAAATATAATTAATGAAAAATAAACATACCGATGTTCTGCTCCTTTCAAACCAACAATAGTGTTTTTTGGTTTAAGTGATAAATTGCTTGTGCTTTTCCTTGCAGATTGTGACCTTTTGTCACCCCTATCATTTAAATTTTTATCATCATCATCAGGAGAGATGACATGTCGAAAGAGTTTATTTAATTTGCTTGGCATCTCACAGGGATACCGGCTTTTACAGGGCTAATTATTTTTTTTTAGCTATAAAAATTATGATCAAAAGAACAAAATAGGAATATATTGTCAGCTAAAGTTTTATTCCGACGAAAGATAAAAGAATAACAAGAAAGAGAAAACTATTTTATGATGAGTATAAATTTAATCAAATTAAACGATTGCTTTACTACATGCCACTACAAATTTCTAATAAATAATAATGTTTTAAAAGTCTAAAATTAAAGTAGTTTTATTGTAATTTGATAAAAATGATAAATTAAAGTGGTATAATGAAAAATGTGTAGTTTAATCAAAATTAAAAATAAATAATGCTTATTAAAAATAAATTAAATCAATGAGTAATGTTCAAAATTAAATATATTTATGGCTTTTATAAATTGTAAAAATATATATTATATGTAAATTTTTATGAATCTTTATACTGAACATGAGAATCAGAAGAAAAAATGAAATATAAAATAATAATAGTACAAGTTTAATAACTTATTTTATTGTTTTATTTTATCTAAAGGGACTAATTTATATAATATTTTGTATTCTCTCTATATATTTTCAAAATGTTAAACAAAATGGACATATAAAAAATGAATGATGCTACTAAAACATAGGCAAATTCTTATCTTCTTAAAAAACTTTTTTAAGAAAAAAAAACTTTTCTAGTATCTAAGTTTTTTTAGAAAATAATTATTTGTAAATTAAAAAAATTGAATAAAAATAGAAACGAATGATAAATATTTTCTTCTTAAACTTTTGTTTATTTCTTAACTTATATCAAACTATATTTTTAAAAGTTGTCGGTTTTTACCAATTTTTATATATTTATAAATAAAAGAGGTAAATCATCAACTCGAAGTGATCTATAGTTTGATATAAGCACAATAAAATTAAGATTTAATTTGATTGTAATAAAATTATATTTGAAGTTTGTTTTCATTGACAATGATAATTTTTAAAAGAATAATTGGTAAAACTTCTAAAGGTCAATGGTAGAAATAATAATATAACTTATCATGTGTTTTAAGATAGTAATTTTTAAAATATTAAACAAAGGAAAATAGGAAAGAAAAAAAATTGGTTTCTTGATTTGTCAATAGAATTAAAGTAAGGCATATAACAAAGGTTATGATAAAATATGTGTTCAAAATGAGTGAAAAGTGCCAAAATGTTTTTATTATAATAAAGGTTGTAAGGAACAAACTAATATAAGCAATTGATAAAATTATAGTTAAACGAGAATTTAAGTAATGATTAATATGCTTTATATTTATTTTAAAAATCAAACTTTCTTGTACAACTTTATTTATTTTGAATATGAATTCTGTTAAGTATAAAATAATATAACTATTGGTTTAAAAGCTTTTAAAATTATAAGATACTACCTTCTGGCAATTAAAGACCATTAGTTAAAAAATTTAGACCAAATATATTTAAAAAAAANAAAAAAAATGTGATATCAATGCAATTAATTATTGTATATAATTTTTTATCACCAACTGTTAAACATAAAACAAAGTTAGTATAAAAATTTAAAGTTTTGATAGAACATCAAGTATAAGATGTTTTTAGATAATTTGATAGGTAACAATATTGAGGAAATCAAAAAATATTGTTAAATCAACTCATTAATATGCACTCTCCTAGTTTCTACTTAAATTAAACATACATTCATTTTGATATTTAATTGAAAGCATAACAAGAGAATAATCTGAGAATTTTAATGAAAAATGTTATTCATATATGACAGCGGTGCAAAATATCTGTTCAGTACCTCAGTATTTGTGATATAAATTAATCACAACTAATGGCACTTTAAACAATTTGAAGATGATTAATGAAAAATGGATTTCATTCATTACCTTTATCAAAATTAAAGATGTTTACATTATATGATGTCCACAAAGGTATAAATTTTGTGTCAAGACGATGACGGAACTAAAATTTTAATATCTTTAATGTTTTTTTTTTAAATAAAATTCTTGTCTTCATGAACTTGATAGAGTGTTNTTTTTTTCTTAAATTATTTATTTTTCAATAACAAATTACCATAAATTATGGATAATTTTTATAATTCTAAATAAAAAAATACCTTTTTTCATTCTAAATATAATATATAAAAAAAGTAAAATTTATGACTTTTTTACAGTACTATTTTATATACAATTTTTCATCATTTCTAATAAAGTGCAAATAGAAGAATTTTAATATCTTTTTATTTGATTCATTTATTTTACTCTTAATCAAATAATACCAGTGTATAAAAATACTTAATTGAAATATTTTCAAACAATTAATAATTAATAGAATGTACTATAAATATAAAAAACTGTATGCTATTGCGTGGGCATTATTGTAATAAAGTATTTGTGGTAAAGAATTTATGAAGTTTTAATACAATCATATCATATTATCTAAAAGTCATAATAAATTTTTATATTTTTGTAACATAATATTTATACAAAGCTTTCTTTTAAATACCTTATTTATTATTGTTATTACACACCTATTGTTATTTAAAAGTTACATTATATAATATTCATTTATTATAAATTGTCTCAGAAGTATTCAATTTACTGTAGGGAAAAAAATTGTCATAATAGGTGATATATTTATATAAGTATAGCAATATTTTATGTTTATATCACTCCCTTATAATATCTTTTTTTTTTGAAATTTTTATTTTTCCTTTTATTAAAATTAAAATCTTTTTAATCTTTACAGGTTGTGTGTATTTCCAATAAATATGAAAATCTTCTACTTCTCCGTCCTGGTTATGTGCATTGTTTCAATGAATTTTGTCAAATGTAACAACTTTTTTGATGACTATTTCTCTCAACCTTCAAATGAAGAATATACCGGAAATAAAATAAGAAAAAGTCTTCCTTACTTCAATTACGGTAATTCATAGTCAAATTTTTATAAATAAATTTATTTCAGAAGAAAGCCCTGTTCATCCATTCATTCGTTTTAAAAAAAATAATATTAATGATAAGGAACATGAATTTGTAATTACATACAATGGTGAACCATCTGCATTTGAAAAGCGATTCTACTCTAGACACCAGATGGCTCTTCGTCATCCAATATCATATGGTGATAGGAAATATGCAAGCTCTTCCAATAAAGATCAGTAAAATGTAGAGTATTATTGATAAAAACAAATTTGTAATTCAAAAAAGAAACTTTTTAATATATCTCTCCACCATAATATTCCCATTCAAAAAAATATTACCATGATAAGAAATCGCATAAAGAAAGAAAAGATTGATAATGTTTCAACATATTGAAAATTTATACAAAAAAATTTACGTATATACTTTAACTCGTTCATTTATATTATAAGATAGTATTATGATAAGCCATATATATACTTTTAATTAACAATTGTTGTCACTTTTAAGATCACAAATAAGAAAAGTCATAAATAAAAATGAAAAAATATTTTTCTTATCTTTTGCTCCATTTTATATCTTTCCTCTTCTTCTATTATTTCTTTTTTCTTCTTCTTAATTTATTCTTTACACTCTTAATAATATCACACCAAATCATTTAATCATCCTATTAATATATACATGACGTTAAACTTATACAAATTAAAATCAAACTTGCTTTTTTCTATATAACTAGATTACACATTTCAAATGTAATATATATAATACAACTTTACACTGCCCATCCAATTTTTGACATCAAAAATGTATAATATTTAAAAAAGGAGGACATCTATTTCCAAACTCTTCATAAGACTGCTGGCCCAAATATTCTTATTCAAAATTAATTTTAAATTTTTACAATTACTTTTTCATTCAATTTTAATATTATTTTTTCTATTTCATGTGTTTTTCTATTTTTTAATTTAATTTTTAAAAAATGCTAACATTATTATACAACATTCAATTCATATAAAACAATTTTTAAGAATGTTAAATATGAATGTGAATGTTTTATAATTTTGTAAAGCATAATTTTTATTCTTTTGAAATAAAAAATATATTTCTTATCCTCTAATCATTATTGGTATTGATATTAAAATACTGTTTTTACATAAAATAATATATATATCTTTAAGATTTCAAGTGTTATGTTTTGTCTTTATATTATCTTGTTTACTAACTTTATTATTAAAAAAGTATGGTACTAAAAAATGTTAAAAAATTAAATTAACAATAGAGAATGTCAAATATGTACATAAATAACATTGTAAGAAAAAAACAATTGTAGAAATTATACATTTATTGAGGAATATTTTACGCATTAAATAAGAAGTTATATGTTAAGAAATGAAATTTTATTTATTTTTTAACATAATTATTATATTATAAAGATTAAATTTGACATGTAACATTTTATGTTTGTTTTTAAAAAATTTTTATATTCCCTATATATGGATGATTAATGATAACAATAGTGTATGTGATATAGAAGAATGATTTTTGATATTAAAATTTTTATATTTAAAACATATGTATTTAAAATTTTATTTTTTGCAATATATTGGCTTTATATAAAAAGTTTTGTTAATAAAAAAGTATAAATTTATCTTTTCTTTATTTTAATATGTTGTAAAAATGTGTGTGATTTTATCATTCATATTGTTTTTCAATAGCAGTTTTGGAGGTCAGTATGGTTATAATATCAAAAAATTGATCATTTGGTGTACTTTGAAATATAAAAAATTGTTTAGATCATCAATTTCTATATTTTTATTGCGCAAAGACAAGACAATGATTAATAGGAAAGCCATTTGGTAACTGATACAGAAAGCAAGGTACTTTTTCAGTTTCTTGTTCATTTTTTCTTTTCTCATAAACTTTGTAAAAATTATCAATTTTTTTATCTAATTGATAAAATGGTGACTTTCGATATTGAGTAAGATCAATTATTGGTTCTAATGGAAAGTTCCAAAACGGTCCATTCTCTGCAATTGCTCTTTCAATAAAATTTGGTATAGCAAAGTAATTGTAGAAAGGTTCTGTTATCTTAGCTATTCTATTGGTATTAATTTCAATTTTGAAATTATTCACAGGTGTTGTAACTAAATATATTATGAGTATACACTTCAGTATCATACTAACGTATAGGCCTAAAAAATTATATAAAATTTTTAAAAGTTTCTAATTAATAAAAATATATAAGTCTTTCAAAGAAGCATCTCAGATTCGTTAACTAATCCGAATAAAGTTATTCATAGTCCTCTATCTTTATATAATTAACAAAGACTTTTTAGACTTAAAAAGAGGCGTTATCTTCATTTAATGAGGGATTTAGACAAGGCTTATATGAATCCAAAAAAATAACTTTTATCAAAATGATACTAAAGAATTTTTTTTTTATTTTTATTAAAATTGACCACACAACATGTAACCAACTAATATAATACTTTCGGTACAACGAACTCTTTTAATCAAAAAAGTTGATTCTTTTTATTTATAATTTTTATACAATTAGGTGTAACATTACCTCACGATATTAATATTTTTAACAATATTAAATTTGTCCTCATGAAAAATTTTATTATAAAAATTTCAAAAGATGATTTTTTATCAGGCTTGTATTTCATAATTAAAGTAATATAACATATTTCAAGAAAAATGTAATTTATATTTAAATTGAAATTAGCATCATTAAAATATCTTACATTCAATAATTATCAGTGATGTGTGTAGAATAAAAATTACTTATATGATGATTTTAATTAATTAAAATACATAAAATATCATTTTATTAAATAAAAAAACGCAAATATAACGATGTTTGAATTATATAAATTTAACCTAAAAAANAAAAAACACTTTTGTTGCATATAATATAGCTTAATCAGTTTTAAATCAAAAACATTAAAAATATATGTGACATATTATTGATGATATCATTTTTCTTTAATAGATCTTTAAATACTCTTTAGTTTTTTGGAGAACTTCCTGATAATTATTCGAATTAGGAGAACTTGGACTTATATCTTCTTTGTTTATAATGAATCCTTTGATATCCTTTGGAATTTCAAATTTGTCATCATTATTAAGATGAAACATTTCAATTCTATTTATATAAATTAATTCATATGAATTTTCGAAAGATGCATTACATAAAGAAATTATTGATAAGTTTATAAACTTTTTTTCAATGAAAGACATAATCTTAGTTGTTACCAAACCATCGGATATGATCCAAAGACGTTTTAATTCTATAGGAAGATTATTTAATATGTAAAATAATATATTAATATGCTCAAAACATTCAACATTGCAATCGACAGTAGATTTATGAAATGTAATTGCAACTTCTTTTAAATTTTTGAGTGTTGATAAATTATAAATACATGGTCTTCTAGAACCAATTGTTTCATATCTAATAATTCTTTTTAAACCATTACACGTATTTGCACAGATATAAATTTCAATAGATTCCAAATTTTCAAATCCAGGCAAACATAAAGGAATTTTTAAAAAGGAAGCAGAAGTTAATTTAAGTTCAATTATTGTCTTAAGATATAATTTATGAATTACATCAGCAATTTCAGAAGATATATCAAGCAATCCATCTATATCAGAACATAAGTTTCCTCTTACTTTAAGTTGTCCTTCGAATGCAATATTAAGAATAAACCATACAGATTGTTCATCAGTTGTAGGTCTGTAGTTTAATAAATTGATAATTAAAAAGGGTCTGAGATCAAGCTTTTGTAAATACGCAACCAAAGTTCTCTCAACATGGAGAGGATTATTCGAATCACAAAAGAATCCAATTTCTTCAAGATTTTTGAGATTTTGAAACATGAGTGGTTCATTTCCTCCATCAAATAAAGTCATTTCTGGGATTGCAAGAACGTTAATATTGAGAACTTTTTTTATTCTTTCGTGAGATAAATTTGCAATCGTGTGTAAATAAATTGATGATACACGATTTTTGTTATAATCTGTAAAGTATAATGTTGAAGCATTTTTAAAAATTTCAAAAAGTTCTTCTATAAACTTGGCAATTAATACTCCATATGCTTCTGTATCAGTAAGAGTCTTTGTTGTTCTTCTGTCTTCAATACAAAAATTAACTTCATAAATACTACTAAGTTTATTTGCATTTATTGTTTTGAGGAAGTCGATCTCCCTTTTCATTAACAAACTATTCAAGAATATAATTCTAAATTTAAAATCATTCAGTTGCTGAGAAGAATAAAAATTATCTGATACTATCATAACAAAACGATATTCATCATTTCCATTGATACGTTTTACTCCCAACATATCATCAAATTGTTTACGATGTGGTATAACTGCTAAGACATTTTGTAAGTTTTGATTAGATGCTACATTATCTTCAATATTAGTTGTAGTACTGGACTTTGTAAAAACATCACTAGGGGAATCATTCATTTTTATCCCTGAAATAAACAAATATTAATATTATCAAAAAAATAACTCATTATAAATATGTCTACAAACGTAAAAAAGATTAAAAAAAAATGATACTCTCGTACAAAAAGAAGATACAATTAATTTCACACTTCGTTTAAAGAGTCTTAATATCATCAAATTTGAACGATGTCCACATTTCTTGACAAAATATATTACCATCAAGCAAATATCAAAAACAAAAAGACACAATTATCGTTTCAAAAACATAGTCTTTACATTTTATTTATATTAATCAGTACATAAAAATGTTTTATCTCTCTAGGTACATAAATTCTCTTATATAGAAATTTTCTAAGAAAATTTATAATGTATACTGCATAGAAAGTTAATTTCAGATCATTTTAATTTGTATACATATTTTTTAAATTTTACATAATACCTTTGGCTTAATCAAAATTTATTTTACTATATATAAAAAAAATATAAGTTGGAAGAAGAGCAAATTATCCATGGAACAATATAAAGTGAACGTTTTGATATAATTAATATTCAAATATAAACAAATTTAACTAAATAGTGAATTCATTAAAATTCAAAAAAATCCTTCCAATTCCAATTTTTTTGTGCTTTTTGGATCATTTTTTGACCGAAACAAAGGGATTTAATTGATTTGAAATATATATTAACTCTTATTTCTAAATCAATTTTCATAAAAATATAATTTCTAAGTGATGGAAATGTAGTTTCATCGACATTCCATGTTTTTATAGCTTTATTATTGTTTTTTAAATTGTAGTTAAACCTTTCTGCTTCATATTCAACTATGAGATGTTCTACATTTTCAGGAATTTGTACTCTTTCAGTTCCTACAAGATGTAAAAACTTGAGAGAGTTTAAATCAACAAGACAATCATATTTTGCGAAGCGTACATTACGAAGTGAGAGTGCTTCAAGTAATTGATGTCTTGTTCTTATAGAAGTCATCATTTCATTTGTTAAACATCCACTATATGAAATCCAAAGACGTTTAATTTCTTTTGGAAGATTTCTTAATATGTATGTTAACAATATTTGATATACGTCCGCGACTTCTTTTTTTTCATTCAATTTGACATCAGCTACAAATATTGTGACTTCTTTTAATTTTGTTAAGTTTACGACATTATCCATATTGTGATGCCTTTCTAGAAATCCTTTGCGAGTAATTTTTTTAAGTTTTATTTTACATTGACTATGGAGCTCTATAATCATTCCTAATGTTTCTAAATTTGGAAACTCTGAGAGATAAGCGTTAAATGTTGTCATTTTAGCAAAAGAAATTCTTAATTCAATAATTGAATGGAAAAAATTATAAGGTATATCGGATCCCGAAGTTGACTTTTCTCGAAGTAAAGCT
This sequence comes from Parastrongyloides trichosuri, assembly GCA_000941615.1. Classification (NCBI taxonomy): domain Eukaryota; kingdom Metazoa; phylum Nematoda; class Chromadorea; order Rhabditida; family Strongyloididae; genus Parastrongyloides; species Parastrongyloides trichosuri. Next base: position 1,491,690 of record LM523159.1, on the reverse strand, counting down.
CGCAATGGAGAATGATAGTTTAACCTTAATTTAAGATTCTTTCTCTCAGAAACAGTTAGAAGATTGCGAAAAACCTGTTGTGAATATGTAAATTTGAACTCTAAAAAGTTAACGATTAAAGATTTAATATTCACTTGTTGTAAAAATGAAACAACAGCTTCATCATTATTAGATTGTGGATTATTTTTTTTTAAAATCCCAATTTCTTCAAGATTCGTAAGACTTTGAAGAAAATCGTCATTTAGAGTTCGTCCAGATGATGAAAAATTTACAATTGCAACAATATTAAGATTGAGAATCTTCTTTATTGCTTTACTGGTCAGATTTTGTATTGTGTCCAAATAAATTGAGGATACGAAATTGTTATTATAATCCACGAATTTTAATATTGAAGAGTTTTTATATATATCAAACATTGAGTCGATAAAATTAGCAATTTTTCTACCATACTCTATTGTATCGTTAACATTTCTCCTTGTTCTGCGATCTTCGATGCAAAATTCAATTTCATGCATTTGATTAAGAACTTCAGAACTTGTTGCTTTGAGATAATCTAATTCTCTTTGTAATGATAAATCATTCATAAAAAGGAAACGATATTTTCCATCATACATACATTGTTGAGAAGTATTACCATTATCATTTATTATAAGAATGTATGTTTTTTTCCAAAATTCACATTTTGATGCTACACTTATTCTATCAATGTAGTACTTTAAATAAGGCTTTACATTAGCAGCATTTTGTAAATCTTGATATGTTGTAACAGATTTCATAATATTTCCTACTAAATAGTCATTTAAAAGAACTTCCTCCACAGGTTCAATTTGCTCCATTCTTCTAAAATAATAAAAAGTATTGGTAAAAAATAAAGGAAAAAATTAATAAATAATATTAACAAACGATCTTAGTTTAAATGATGAAGAAAATGCTTAAAAAATGTGGCCACGTATATAAAAATAAATCATCAAAACACAATCCTGTAATACCAATCATATGTCGTTTTAAGAGAAAGCAACTTTAAGGAAGTTTGTATGCCTAAATATTGATGATCTTTTACAGCTAGAGTCTATGGGACCATAAAGACAGAGAGGTGTACATATTGTTGCAATGAATAATTTATCACTAGAAATTTAATGTAAATATGATCAAAATTTTGATATTTATATAATCAATTTTTTAAAGTTTTTTTTCAATTAAAAAAATTTTGTAATATAATATAATTGATAATATATACAAACTACAATCTTAAACATCAGAAATTAAAGAATTGATGCTAATTCATATTCTTAGAATCAGAGTTACCTTCTTGCAAAACAAAGCAATTAAAATTATATTGTCTTTATCTAAAGTCGATGAATCTATACAAGCTTTCAATCTCTATGGTATTAACATGTTAAATATATATATATATGTTAAATTTTATATTCCTCTCTTTTCAACCTATAATAAATAATAATTGTAAACTATATCCTATCTTAAATTTACCTTTATAATATGACAGAATAATGAGTTTTAAAAAAAANAAAAAAAATTATTATATAAAGTTATATGTTTCCAAAGCATTTTATGGTATATATCTAGAAAATAAGGTGCCTTTGTTTTTCTAATCCTAAATATGATACCTATTATCATATACAACACGTATATTAACTAACGTTTCTAAGGAATAACTTTGCGCGTTGAAAAATTCTTTTTATTTTCTCCATCTTCAATTCTCAGTCTTTTTTAGCGTTTAATATGTCTGTTTTTTTCTCTAACATCTACAAGCGAAATTTGGCCGTTAAACTTATTATAAATAAAGAAATACGGCATGGACTCTATATATATTTTTATTCTTTTAAATAGTTGGATGAAGAGAGAATATATGTTCAGAAATATAGATGCCATGCAATTTTTGCGCTTATCATTTTATTTCAAAATGAAATGTGTTGTTAGTAAATACTTTCAAAATTCTTTCTCTTTTTTGTTTTGAAATTTATATCAAAAATAGTTTATTTTGTATGAATTCACATTTATCATCATATTCAATGTGATTCTGTTAATATTTATAAAGATCTTAATCACTAGTTAATTTTAAATATTGATTCATACAAAATAATTCAAAAGTTTTAAAAAAAAAATTATCATTTTAATCGTGATATTTATCAAAACATCTTAATTAAACATTTTTAATGTAAAGAACGATCTTTAATAACTTCATAGAAATTTGTCTATTTTCTTTCTTTAAACAACAAATGATTAATTAACAATTTTCATTAATTAGATAATATATTTCTTTCTTGAAATGTACTTAAGTATTTACCACTTATAAACAATATCATTTATTAAAAAAGTGATAAGACAAAAAATATATAAAAAGGTAACACAGATGACCTTGATTATATTACAAAAATTTCATTTTATATACATACTATTTCTTTT